>CM021100.1:807612280-808038495 GCA_007115665.2 Sequoiadendron giganteum | reverse complement strand
TTTGTCTCAGTTTGCACCCGGACCATTCACTTGTGAACTAGATAGCAGGTATATGTTCCTACAATTTTTAAGTCTGAAACAGATGCATATGCATTCTACTGCTATGATTTGGCAAACTTTCATACAGCTGTGTAAGGAGTTTTACCGTTACCATATCCACATTTATCCAGCCTTCTATTGGTTACATCAGGCCATATCCACTAAAAAAAATAACACTATACTATTCTCTGTTTCTATTACATGCCTTGGAATAAACAAAAATCAACTTGCAATAGGAATTTTTTATTTATATATATATATATGCAAAGGAAAAGAACAGAACATTGTTTTAATCTCCTTCCTTTCTATTTTTACTTTCTCCTCTGGATACGCAAAATCAAATAAAACATTTCATTGCATTGCAGGAGTATGATACAGATAGCATGTAGAACAACATACACATGTCCATTTCAGAAATAGAATAATGTATTCTCATTTGAGGTAATAGATTGTATTCCACAACAGAATGCATCCAACAAAATACTCTGACTATAAACATGTACATTCAAATCTTTCTTTCTATTGAGTTTTTAAAAGTACAAGACTAAATCTAAAGAGTAATAAAATATTTTACACTTTAATCCTGACTTTCTAAGTCAGAAATTAACATGACTCTTAGTTGAAAAGAATACATTTGTACTTCACTTAACACTTGTTTAAGCAAGGGACTACATAACTCTTGACACCACAATCTGGCTAAGTTGTCGAATCAGGTATGGGTACGTGGGTACGGGCACGGGTATAGTATGTTTGTACATTGTTTTTTGGGTGGGTACGTTTGGGTACGTCGTTTTTTTGGGTGGATACGTTTGGGTACGTCGTTTTTTTGGGTGGGTATGTTTGGGTACGCCCGTACATAAAACATAAAAAAATTATAGGTATAGACATATTTGCAGCCTAAAAAGTAAAAACAAGAATTAAATTTAGAATACCACATATCTCCATAGAGGTGAATTTGGGTTGGTTTTAAAGGTGGGTCGAGCAAAATGCTACAAAAATTCAAAAAACAATTATTGAACATTTATTGAACAATAAATGTTAAATAGTAAACTGTAATTAGTAATAGTACTAGCAATATATTCAAATTTGAATTTCAATTACACTTCTATAATTTACAATTTTACATCTAGTATATTAAATTTAATTATCTTAATTTATTAATAATTTAATATAATTTAAATTAAATAATAATCAAAATATAGATATTAATAATTAAAATAATAAATAAAAGACTTAAATTTTTTTAATGAATCATTTGAAGGTTTTTAATATTAATGAATAATATTAAGTTTTTAAAAAAACTTAAAATATTAGAAAACCTCAAATGATTCATTAATAGATATTTATTTTTTAATGAATCATTTGAAGGTTTTTAATATTAATGAATAATATTAAGTTTTTAAAAAAACTTAAATATTAGAAAACCTCAAATGATTCATTAATAGATATTTATTTTTTAATGAATCATTTGAAGTTTTTTAATAAACTTCAAAACAATTATAAATATTTACAAAATATATTTTCAATGTTATAAATTTAATAGGATTTAAAATTTTAAATATTTAAGTTTTAACTATTATAAAATAAAGTTTAAACTATAAAAAAAGGAATCTTCAAAACCTACTTGGTGGTGCGACCCGTAGCAAAAAATGAGGGTGCAACCTGAGTGTGAGCGACTGTTCTTTAAGGGCCACTTGCATTTGTTCTCTGCCTTCAGACCTGCAACCTGCGATGATGCGACTGTTCTTCTTCAAAAATCGACATTTTTCTTTGTTTTCAGAAAACGACATCTTCAGAAACCCACGTCGACAATGAAAAAACACTTTCAAACTATTGCAAAATGAGTTTAATCTTTTAGGTTTTCACTTTTTCGGCTAAATTTTTTAAAAACGTTTCTAGAAATTTTTTCTTGTGTCATGTTCGAATCCGTAGGGTTTTTTGGGCGTATCCGTTTACAAACATACCCGTACTTGGAATCGGCAGGGTAAAGAGCCGATTCTGGTAACTTAGCAATTTGGGAAGTACCTTAAATCTTCAAGTCTGCAACTTGATTAGTCTCTCTTTTCATTTACAACCAAGGTAGAACTTTCTTCCAAACTTGCAATTTTCCTTTAAGTTTCAATCTGCACATAAACAAAACTTTTCCAAGCCAATGGGGTGCTCACCACCTAGCCATAGCTTGGAAAACTAGCCACCCCCAAGCTGGGAGATTGCCAAACAGACTTGGGTGACTCACACAACAACCCTTTTCTCAAAACAGCAACACAGTTTCACAACCAACAAAAGACAACCACACTTTTAGGTAAGACAACATTGCACAAAAACCATTTTTAATGGCTTTCATGGGAGAGGTTGGAAGGATCACAACCATTGGGCAACTAACATCAAGTGCTTCACATAGTTTTCTACTCAACAAATCTCCTCCATTCTAAAAAAACTTCCCATTTTTTTTATTTTCCAAAAAGGGTACTCTTACCCATGGTTTCTCATACCCATTTTACTTGCAACTATAACTTCCACTCTTCTCAAGAAAATAATCATGTACCCTCATGGGGATCTCTCCCCCCCCTCAATCCCCCACTTGGGTTGCTCACTACCAATATTGGGGAGCCAACTCGACACGGTACATAAACTTAACAACACTTACACAACACAAAGAATCCAACAAGATAACAAGACAAAGCATGACACAACTTAAATTTGGTGCATACATTCAACAAGATATTGGAATGAAGTTTTCAACATTTCACAAACAAATACCCAGCAAAACAACAACACCCAACCATAGCACAACTTGAATTCAACACATACATTCAACAAAACCTGGGATAAAGACCCTACCTTTAAACCTTGAGAGGAGATTGATGCTCTTTTTTTCTCTTCCTTTGCCTTTCTTCTTCCCTTCCTTAGCCAAAATCAGAATGTCCAAAACTTAAGCACATCTCCCTCAAATTCTTCTCCTTGAAATTCTTCTCCCAACAACCCCAACTACCATGTCCTCCTTTCCTTTATGAGGCATGGCCTTCACATGGGCTGCATGCACTCCTTTTTGTCACCCCTCTTACAAGCAGTGACCATGTTTACAGTCTAAAAATACCCCCCAACCTTTAGGTCATAGACCTAGGGTGTAAAATAACTAACTATTAATTAAAATCAGAACAAAATTGAGTCTTAAAATTGCACTAAATAAGAAATCCGAAATTACCACTTTCTTTTTGAATCACCTTGGATTTCCAACAATTTCAACACTTACACCCTTTCCCCATATCACTAGACGCAACTTTTCAACACAACACATAAGACTCAGACTTAAGAGGGAGACACAATAAGGTTTGTTTAGTAGCCTCCAACTGCCATGGCTAAGGGAAGTTTACCTACATGCTTCATGAAATCATTATTCCATTTTCCAACAAAATTAAATCCAAGTAAATAAGATAATATAATGGAGTACAATGTATATCATGTATTTTGTACACACAAGCATATGCATTTTTTTTATATTTTCTTTTTAAACTTACAGGCACATGTTACAATCCAAATCAATATTTCTTCAGTCACACCACATAAATCAACAATACTAATACTCATTGCATAGTCATTCCATTATTCACTTATAATCACATAATGCCAAATATGCATTCACATTGCATGGTCATTCACAAATTCACTTGACTTACACAATATCACATATTCTACTCTAAGCATGTTATTTCAATTCCCATATCATTCAAGATATTAGTAAAATGAATTAATCAAAATCATCATACTCATTAAATTATGGTCCATAAAAGCAATTAATCTAACATGCATTATAATATATAAGTTCAATGTTCTTGAATCACAATCATCCATCATAAAATATAAGGTAAGAGTATAATGTATCGAAGTACGATCATGCAATATCAACAAAACATAATGTTCATAGATCCAGCTAACGATGAGCCTCACATTAACATTGTCAAAATATGAAAAAAATTACATTTTTAAATAGCTTAGAGAAAGTCTAACATTACCCATGTGTTTGATTTGTTCGACCTTGAAACATGTGCAAATCAGATAGTTATCACGAACGAGATTATGTGAAATCCTATAGAATATGAAAAAACACATCTTTGGATGTTGGGAAGGTACTCCAAGCCTTTGGGTTGGAAGTCCAAAGAAAATATCAAGCCTAAGGCTTAGGGATTCCCAAAGCAACATATAACATGAGTGCGTTATAACACACTCGCGTTATGTTTCTCTTTGCATTTTTTCTTCTTTTTTTGCAAAAGTTTGTTGCATGTTTGTCAAGATTGGAATAACACGAGCGAGTTATAATGCGCTCGCATTATGTTTCACTTGGAATGCTTTATGTTCAAGTTTGTTAAGTATTTTTTATGTATGTATGTTTGTATATATATTTGTATTTATGTATGTATATATGTATGTCTACCATGATTGTATGTATGCTTGTATGTATGTATGTACGCCTGTATGTATGAAAGTATGTATGCATACTTATATGTATGTATGTATGCATGTATGTATGCCTATATGTATGTATTTATGTATGTATGCTTATATGTATGTATGTATGTATGTATATATGTATGCATGCTTGTATGTATGTATGCATGTATGTATGTATGTATGTATGTATGTATGTGTGTGTGTATGCTTATATGTATGTATGAACGTATGTATGTATATATGTATGCTTGGATGTATGTATGTATGTAAGGGTTTTGGGTTTAGGCTATTTAAGGACCTAAGGATATAGTTTTTAGGGTTGAGGGATTAGGGGTTAAGTAATAGGTTGAGGGTAGAGGGTAGAGGGCAGAGGATTGAGTGTTACAGTAAAGGGATAATATTCAGCTTGTTGAGTATATAAGATTAAATGTGTAAGGTATAGGGATTATGGATTTGGATATTGGGTTTAGGGTTTACAATATGGATTGAGGGTATATAAGGCACAGGGTGATTTGGGTTGAGAGTGTAAGGTTTAGGTTTCAATTATAGGGTTGAGGCACAATATCTAGGGTATTAGGGTATAAGGGTGAGGTTATAGGGTATAGGGGTCAAGGTTTGTGGGTGTAGGTTTCAAGGTTTAAGGTATAGGGTTGAGGATTGAGGGATTAGAGCATAAGAATATGGTTGAGGGTATAGGGTACAAGGTTGAGAGTTTCTATTTGAGGGATAATGCTCAAAGTTTAGTGTCTAAGATATAGGGTTTAGGGTTTAAGGTTGAGGGTATCAATCATATGGATGAGGGTTGAGGGTTTAGGGTATAAGTATAAGGTTGAGGGTATAGGGTATAGGGTAGAGGTTTGAAGGTTGAGTGATAATGTTCAAGGTTGATGTCCAAGGTTAAGTGTATAGGGTATAGGGTTTAAGTGTTTAAGGGTATCTAGGGGTAGAGAGTTTAGGGTTTAAGAGTTTAAGGTTTGAGGGATTAAGGGTTTAAGGGTTGAGGGATTAGGGTTTAAGGTATAATGTTGAGGGTAGAGAGTTTAGGGATAGGGTTTAGGGTTTAAGGTTAGTGCTTGAGGCTTTAGGGATAGGGTTTAGGGTTGAGGGTTAAGGGATTAGGGTTTCAAGGTTTAGGGTTTAAGGTTTTAAAGGTAAAGGGTCAAGTGTTTAGGGTTTAACGGTTGAGGGCTTAATGGATTATGGTTTAAGGGTTGAGTGTTAAGAGATTAGGGTTTAAGGTATAGGGTTGATGTATTAGGGTTAAGGGTTTAATGCATATGGTAGAGGGGTTGAGGGTTTAATGGTTAAGGGTTTAAGGGTTGAGAGTTTAATGGTTGAGGGTTGAACGATTAGGGTTTAAGTTTGAGGGTTGAGGGATGAGGATTGAGGATTTAACGAATAGGGTTGAGGGATTAGGGTAGAGGGTTGAGAGTTTATAGTGGAGGAATAATGTTCAAGGTTTTGTGTCTAAGATATAGGGTTCATGGTTTAAGGTTGAGGGTATAAGGCATATGGATGAGCATTGAGGGTTTAGGGTATAAGTATAGGGTTGAGGGTAGGGAAAACTTTAGTGGCGAATTTTTGCCAATTGATGAATAATAGAAATCGGGACATCCAAAAATGGCGAATAGTGCAAGCTAAAAAGGAGACTGAATCGCCAGGTTTTTACAAAAAATAATTTTTTCTCGATTAATTCGCCATCTAAACGATGTGTCATTGGAAATTATTTGGACTCGGGTGATCCCACAAAGTTGGTTTACAATTTCTGAGAGGAACTGATTTTCGTTGAAATCACATATTTTTAGAAAATATAATTATTTAGGCCTTTAAAATTTCCATTTTAAGGATTCCAATTGAAGAGGATTTGATCAAACCACATTATATCAAACCCCCTTGGATAGAACCTCGCTAGTTTTAAACCATACCTATAAATGAGTCTTCTTTACACCTATCAAAATGCTAATAAAAAATCACATTTGATTTACCTTTTGGAGGATCAAATGAATTCATTTAAAATTTATTTGAAATTATTATGGTAGTCCTCGAATGATCTATCCCATGAATATAATTTTAATATGTTTTGGTTTTATCATGTATGTGTTTTTTTAGTTTTATTAAAAATAAGTTTTTCATCGAAAATCAAGCTTTCTGTTTTGCACATGTGGAAAAATAGAAAATTATCAAAATAATTTTAAAAAAAATATGTTCATGCTGGGTATTGATGTCCTTGATCCATTTAAAAAAATAAAATTGAATTTTGATACATACAAAAAACGTTATGTTGTATACAGTCTGCCTATGTCTGAATTGCAATTGGTTTGACTTTGAAACTCTATTAAGGAAAAAATATTCTATAAAAAACTATGAGACCAAATGAAAGTGCTAGATATTATAGTTACAAATCTAAATTCGAAAAAATTAGAATTTTATCCTTCATACAAAAAAAGTTATGTTGTATACGGTGAACATCACTTTTTAAAAATGTTGTTTTTTGAAAAAAACTAGTTTTCGTGGGAGATGGAAAATGAAGTGTAATCTTATTCCAAAAATTTTGAAAAAAAATATTTTAGAATCTACAGAAAAAATGTGATGAGACTCTAGTTTGCATCATCTTCAAATTCTTCATGGTTTAGCCACTATAGGTGCTTGAATGTGAAGATTTAGTTAAAAATAATAATTTCAGTGTCCAGTTTGGCCAAAAATTGTAAACCACTATTGTGGGATCACCCCACCAGTAGTTTATACCATAATTAAAAATATTAATTATATTTGCCAGTTTTATTATATTCCTCTGATCAATTTTGGGGTAATATTGCCACTAATAATAAAATAATATTTAATTTTAAGGTTACTTTAGCAGCTTAGCCTTGAATATGCATTTCATCTCTTGCCATTGATTAGATTTTTAATCGGATGGTTGTGAGTTGATTCCGCGGTCTAATACACATGTGCCTTTTAAAAGGCTTGCTAAGGCCCAAAATTTGTTTTGGGCCACACGATTAAATCTAACTGTGTGGCCCAAAAAAAATTTCGGGCCTCAGGAATCAATCCTCGCCTATATCGCGACAGGAGCACACCAGGGCCGCTGTCCCTGGACCCCACGAGGGGGCGTTGCCCCCTTGACCCCCACGAGGGGGCTCTGCCCCCTTGATCCCCGCAAGGGGCGCTGCCCCTTGACCCCGCTGGTGGCTGCCGCCCCCGAGCCCCTACTTCAATATTACAAAAAACAAAAATATATGGGGGAACTGCGCCGATAAACTATGCAAAGTTTTAGAGGAGAGATTAGCCATTGTAATTAATCTTTTTAGTGATTATTCACTAGGATTCGCCAATGTCATTATTATTTTTACCAATTATTCATTAAGATTCACCAGGATTTTACAACTTTTTTTAATAATGTGTATAGATTTGCCAGGGAAATTAATATTTTTTTCAAAAAAAGAGGAATGATTCGCGAGGATTTTACACCTTCTTTGAGGGGGGGGGTTTCTTAAAGTTATCCTTGGATAAGGGTATAGGGTATAGGTTAGAGGTTTGCATGCTGAGGGATAATGTTCAAGGTTGAGTGTATAGGGTATAGGGTATAGGGTTTAACGGTTGAAGGTTTAAGGGTGTCTAGGGGTTAAGAATGTAGGGTTTAAGGGTTTAAGGTTTGAGGGATTAAGGTTTTAAGGGTTGAGGGATTAGGGTTTAAATCATAGGGTTGAGGGTAGAGGGTTTAGGGTTGAAGGTTTAAAGATTGGGGTTGATGTTTTAGGGTTGAGGGTTAAGGGATTATGATTTAAGGGTTGAGGGTCTAAGTGTTGAGAGTTTAATGGTTGAGGGTTGAAGGATTAGAGTTGAGGGTTGAGGGTTTAGGATTTAACGTATAGGGTTGAGGGTTGAAGGTTGAGTGTTTAGGATTTAAGGTATAGGGTAGAGGGTTGAGAGTTTATAGTTGAGGGATAATGTCCAAGGTTGAGTGTCTAAAGTATAGGGTTCAAGGTTTAAGGTTGAGGGTATAAGGAATATGGATGAGGGTTGAGGGTTTAGGGCATAAGTATAGGGTAGAGGGTATAGGTTATAGGGTAGAGGTTTGAAGGTTGAGGGATAATGTTCATGGTATAGAGTATAGGGTTTAAGGGTATCTAGGGGTTGAGAGTTTATGGTTTAAGGGTTTAAGGTTTGAGGGATTAAGGGTGTAAGGGTTGAGGGTTTAAGGGTTGATGGATTAGGGTTTAAGGTATAGTCTCGAGGGTAGAGGGTTTAGGGTTTAAGGTTTAAGGGTTGAGGGTAGAGGCTTTAAAGATAGGGTTTAGGGTTGAGGGTTAAGGGATCGAGGTTTCAGGGTTGAGGTTTTAAGGATTTAAAGTTAAAGGGTTAAGGTTTTAAGGTTTAAGGATTGAGGTGTTAAGGGATTATGGTTTAAGGGTTGAGTGTTCTAGGGTTTAAGGTATAGGGTTGATGTATTAGGGTTAAGTGTTTAATGTATATGGTTGAGGGTTGAGGGTTGAGAGTTTAAGGGTTGAGGGTTGAAGGATTAGGGTTGAAGGTTGAAGGTTGCAGGTTGAGGGTTGAAGATTCAAAGTTCAGGGTTGAGGGTTTAACACATAGAGTTGAGGGTTGAGGGTTGAAGATTTAAGGTATATGGTTGAGGGATTAGGGTAGAGGGTTGAGATTTTATAATTGAGGGATAATGTTCAAGGTTGAGTGTTTAAGATATAGGGTTCATGATTTAAGGTTGAGAGTATAAGGCATATGGATGAGGGTTGTAGGTTTAGGGGATAAGTATAGGGTTGAGGGTATAGGGTATAGGGTATAGGGTAGAGGTTTGAAGGTTGATGGATAATGTTCAAGGTTGAGTGTCCAAGGTTAAGTGTATAGGGTATAGGGTATAGGGTTTAAGGGTTTAAGGGTATCTAGGGATTGAGAGTTTAGGGTTTAAGGGTTTAAGGTTTGAGGTATTTAGGCTCTAAGGGTTGAGGTTTTAGGGATAGGGTTGAGGGTTGAGGGTTAAGGGATTAGGGTTTAAGGGTTGAAGGTTTAAGGCTTTAAGGTTGAAGGGTCAAGGGTTTAGGCTTTAAGGGTTGATGGCTTAATGGATTATGGTTTAAGAGTTGAGAATTTGGGGATTAAGGTTTAAGTTATAGGTTTGATGTATTAGGGTTAAGGGTTTAATGTATATGGTAGAGGGGTTGAGGTTTGAGGGCTTAATAGTTGTGTGTTTAATGGTTGAGAGTTTAAGGGTTGAGGGTTGAAGGATTATGGTTGAGGGTTGAGGGTTTAACATATAGGGTTGAGGGTTGATGATTTGTTACCACACTTTTGGTCATCCCTCAAAATTCATTCACTACCCAAATTTTTGGCTAAGTTTCATATAGACGGTATTTTGGTCAGTTATTGCAACCTTGGAGTTCATCGCTCTAGTTATTAAAAATCTCTCATTTATCATTGTGTTAATTTTCTTTATTATTGTTTTGTTTTCTGCATGGCGGGATTTGGTTGAGGTTCATGAACTTTTGCAAATTCCACTTTATTCATCATCTAAGATATTTTGGCCTCTTTTAGAATTTATGTAACATTGGTGGTATTTCAGCAGGCTATTGAAACTTTTTCCTTTTCCACAATGAAGATGGTAATGATTTCAAATATGTCATAAACCAAGTATTAAGGTGTGGACATTGTTTTCCGTTGGTTATAGAACCCATGGTGGAGTCTACTAGAGTTATGTGAACTACCTTTTTCGCCAATATGGTAGACATTCCCATTCAAATTAATAAAAGGTATTTATAATGAGGTGATGATGTGAAGGATTACATGTGCAAACCTGGCAAGGGGTACAATTAAATGCATATCTACTTGTGCATTTCTTGCAGAGAGATAAAAGGAAACTTGAGCTAGTTGGGAAGAGAATAATTCAGCTATGATACTAGAAAAGACAATTGAGGGAAGACATGTTGGTATAGACATTAATCCTTGAATTCCACAAATGCTTAAGGTATTTCTTCCTTACTTGGTTCAGTAGCCATTTTAAGTTGTTGCTTGAACTCAAAATATTTTTCAGCATTATCATCTATTTTAGTGCAATTGTATATAAACCCTAGTGCCATGGCCACCATGAGATACAAATTTTAGGGGTATAAATACATTTCTTGCTTAACCTACACCATGCCTAAGATAGGAGACACAAAACTAGGGAAAATAAATTGGGATGAATTTAGGGGAAATTTTGATAAAACAAATCCACCACCCATCACCCAGAAAGTGATTAATAGTGGATTAGTTCAAGTATCCGCTTTTCCTATAGAAGTGCAATGCCCAAATTGGTCCTTGAATGTATCAAGCACTATGATTCTAAGTCCCATGAGATTAGAATAGAGGACAACAGACTAGTGGTTAAAATTCAAAGAACCACCTTTGCTTCATGTCTGAGAATCCCTAAAAGGAAAAATTTGTCATCCCTCAATTTTACCAATTCTCAAATTAAGTTTTTTGCTCAGAAAGGCTACTATCATAATGTGATGGCGAAGAATTGGTTAGTGAAGCCCAAAAGAGGTAAATCTAAGTTACCATGGAATTTGCACAGAAATCACTTCATGGAGGAAATATTGTATATCGTGATACTATTACATAGACTAAGGGGAAATGAAGATGCTCATGGATTTCAACATTGGATGTACTTTTTCATCCAAATTGTGCTTGAAGGACATCAATTTTGGGATTTGGCATAACTCATTAGTCACAGAATGCATAGCCTGCTCGTTTTATTTATAATTAATAAGACTTTCCACATGTCATCATACTTAATCTATTCCATTGCAAGCACCAGACCTTGGCCAAGTTTGAGACCAAGTGACCTTCCTCATGATAAAGTACCAATTTTTGAATACCTTGACAAACTACAAATGAACAAGAGTTTCCTTCACTACAAAAGGATATCTGATAATTTCACCATGAGGATGACCCAAGAGTTAAAGGGAAAAATTCAGATGAGACTTATGCCAGAAACCATGCAATTTGTCAACCTCTATGGGAATCATTTTATTCAGTTTCAAAGGTTTTCTTACATAAGAATTAGTGGTTTCAATGGTTTTCTTGTAAAGCTCCCTAGGTACCTAGGTGATAAAATTGTGATGATTGAGGTATGCACGCAACTTGTTGATGTGAATAAGATGTGTCAGGAGTGCATAAAGGTAACTATTCAATTTTTTGTTGTTTTTGGTCCCTTCAACTATAATTCCATGTCAAATACTTTTAACATTGAAATTGAAATATCTAAGTTTACCTTGCATTTTTATGATGAATGCTTTCCTTTTGACATAAAGGATTATGTGGAAAACAACTTGAATCTAGGTCCTAGTTTTCTTCATCTTCCTGACATAGAATATTAATCGGCTGAATGTTTTGATGATTTTGAAGTGAGAAGAAGAAGCTACATGGGATTACCCTTGAGAAAAATATTACTTATGGTCTGGATTGGGATGTACGGAGCATTCAAGATGATGAATTGGATTTGGTAGATCTAATATTCACAAAGCTAATAGCTAATCAACCCATTCTTGTTATGGATTGGAGTAATAAGGAAATTGAAAAATTTGCAGCAAGAACTGCAGATGTCTTACATAAAATGCAGGAATGGGTGGCTAAAAAGAAAATAGAGCAATCCCACCCTCAAACCAAGTTGCAAGATACTCAAGCTACAGGTGGAAGTAGTCAACCCCCTATAATTTTAGGTACTTTTGGGTCAGCTTTATGTCCAATGCCATCTAGTGGTCAAGGTGATGGGGATGATGAGCCTCCTAATAGGAATCTATTTCAACAAACTTGTAGAAAGACATCCTTGATCTACCCCACCTAGATAAAGATAAGGGGATTGAAGAAGGAGAAGAGGATTTAGGAAACACTAAAATAAACACTTCTTCTTTATCTAGTCTTTCATCACCTGTCTAAGAAGTGATTGAATCTCCATGACCTAGGTCTTCCAAATTTCATCACAAGGTGTACAAATAGCCACTCCTCCAACAAAGAGGACATTATTTGACTATTATAGTTCTAGGGGTGTTATTGTTCCTACTACTCCCATTTGGCTAGAAGATAGCTTATCAAAGAAGAGAAAGGAAATATAGTTGGACCTCCCTAAGCAAGATATGGTAGGTCAAATACTACAAAGGACTCTTAAATCCAAAATGTTGAAGACTACTTCCAAGCTAATAGATGATGATGGCTCAAGAAATTTGTCTAGAAGTTGTTCATCTACTATACATAAGAAAGTCACTTAGGCAATTGCAAGTGACTTTGATATTTCTACAATAAACTTGGGAATCTCCATGAGAGATGGAGATGTGCATAACTTCCAAGTATCAACAATGAGGTTGGTGGAGTGATCTAGAAAGGACAAAAAGAGTAAGGATGAATTAAAGATATGGGTTAAGGTTTTAACTGAATGCCTAAAATTAGTCTTTGATCTTCCCCCTCAACCGATTTCTCAAGTTGAGTCATCCTTTGATCCAAAGGAATGTTAAATATATGGGGATTGAAAGATTGGTTAAGGAGAAAATTGTTTCCAATGCTGCCAATGGGTGTTGCATAATCTAGAACAAGAGTGTGGAATGGAAACTCCATTTTACTCAACATGGCCTATAATAGTTAAAAAAATGTTAACTTAGAGTAATACAATCATCGACAAGGTTCACAAGAACCTTACGTTAGTTAGCCTGGACCCTAAATTACAAGGAGGAGGTAGTGATGAGGATGTACGAGTCTTGAAAGAAGACTTTAACAAGATAATTGATGAAATATTTGGTTCTCATTCCTTCGATGCAAAGAGTCTAAGAAAGTTTGGTGGGATAGACTTGGTCCTATTTTAGATGATCAAACTAGCACAAACTTATGATCAAAGAATTGAAGTTGCTCGTTATAATTAGTTAGCTTGAAGGTTAGGAATAGGGAACATCACTATTCCCCAACATAAGGAGATCCCACCTGTCACAAAATCCTTACAAGCCTTGCAGAAAAGACTCTTCTCATCCACAAAATTTGGAAGTGAAGCGCCACTACCATGACTCCTCATTGTTTTCTTTGTTTTCTATTGTAGTGTTGAAAGACATTACTTTTTTTGTTAGTTATGGGAAAAAATAAGCAGTTACTCACCCACTTATATATACTTGTATTTGGATTGAAAAACTATCTCTAACTTATTATCCAAGAACCTAATATTATATGCTTTGAAATATAATTTTACATTTTCTTCTTATTGGAATCACTAGTTGTTTGTGTGCATCTAGTTTATGGAGATGTTTTGAGAATTTTAAATTTGTGTGTTTAAGTTTTTCTTATTTTATGCTTATTCCTATGTGAATGTGTATGCATGTGTATCTACAATTGATTTTAGTTTACAGATGATATTGGGTTAATATTACATAATTAGATTGTTTCAAGCAAGCTAGTCTTTGTGCTAGTATTTATATCATCTTTACATTGCATCTGATATTAGAAATCTTTCCATTATTGGGTTTAGCCTTTACTAATTTTTGGTTAAAATAACACAGATTTAATTTAATTTATTTCAATTCATTGGATATCATATGAGGAAGCTATACCTCTCAATTCAAAGGGTGATTGCTTTCTGAAAGAGAGAAGTTATCTAGAGCTGTCAAGTAAGCATTGACACCTTTCAAGCAAATGAGTTAATATTACTGAGTGAAATTTGCCCAATCTATTAGCCAATAGATTTTTGGTGAGTACTCTAGTGAATTGATGCAGATCAGGGGGTATGTATCAATGATTAGACATCATGTTTTAAGATTAAAGGTTCTTATTCTTTCAAACTTCAGAATTGCTTCAATGCCCTTAAGCCTACAAAAGGCTAAAACCTTCAAATTTGGTAACCAACACTCAAGACTCTTACCAAACCTTTGATATACCTTTTAATATGTCCACATGACTTTTAAAAACCCTCAATTTCTTCCAAGCACTGAGATCTAACCAACTTCTATGGTTTCCCTACTAAGGTTACCCAATTCTAATAAAGTTATAAAACTAATAAAATGGAGATAAATTGCAAACCATACATTATATCCAAAATATAAAACCTGTTTCAGATACCCATTTGGGCCTTATTAAACATATGTCGAAATGGGTATATGTTATTTTGGAAAGTGAGGGTCAAAAAATGACTGTCCTGTTTTTGCAACTAACACAATTAAGCTTGCTCACATAGGGATTTATTGGTTCTAAGACTCCCAAGGCTCAACTAACTTCACCAAAAACTCTCCAAACCAATTCCTGCCTCTTTTTAGTGGCTTTTCATCAAACCCTACCTTCTAGGCATCAATCTTGCCCAAAACAATGAGGTTTTCCAACTAGGGCATCACCAAAACTTCATCAAATCTTACACCCTGCTCCTTAAAACACCACACACACAAAATATACCCTGTCTACCTTCATTCCACTGAGTTTGACAAGTTTGCATTGGTGGAATGGAGAGCTCTTCATTTTTCTTCCTCTCAACCCTGTTGAATTAGGGATTCAAACTTGCCTTGAGTAAAATGGTGATAAAACACTCAAAACTCAATGAAATTTGATGAGATGAAAACCAACAAAAATATAATTCAATTCTCCATCCATTACAATCAACTAGGAACCATAAAATGTCTGTATAGAAACATAAACTACTCTAAAACAACAAAAGATGTGGGAAAATTGTAGAAAACAAGGGTTCTTTAATGAATTTTCAATAAAATACAACTCTCCAACCTTGGGATTGCCTTAACAATGCCAATTTAAACATATTACATTAGTTTCCCAACTTACCTTTGAGTTTCCATGATCAAGTAACTCCTTTTACCATAATGACCTTTCATAGTCTTCATTTTTGCATTTTGACAACATTAGCAATATTTGCAAGATTTAATAATTTGACTCCCAAACCACCTAGAAACCTAATTAGTGACTCAAACACATTTGAAATTATCAAAATATGACATTATTAAAAACAAAACACAACAAAAACTGAAACAAAATTGCCTCATGGAGGCATGAAATCCACTAGGTGCCCTGCACTAGGAATGAATGAGTTAAAATTATAATTAGCTTGCCTTATTTAGGTTATACATATATTGAACATTTTAAGCCCATCCTTGATTCCCGAAGGTTTATTGGGGGAGAAAGAAGCAGGAGTATTTTGGACCCAATCGTTGAATCTTTTCAAAGAAGTAAAATTTCCTTTACTATCCCTTTTAGAAGAAGAGTTGGAGCCAGAAGTAGACCTTCTTGTCCAACTAGAACACCCCCAGACTATTCTACTTTCCAAGCCCTAGTGTTGCATGAAACTATCCTTTTGGTAGTTGTAAAATTTCCTCATAATATGGAGAATCAACCACCTGTTCCTTGGGGAGTTGCTATTGGTCCCTTGAGAATAGGGAATAATCAACATGACCTACCAAAACGATCCCATAAAAATTTACCTAATCTTAGGGGTGATGGGAAGATTTCACCAGAGGAACATATTGATGATTTCTTTGTAGCCTATGGTATGCTCTAAGTACAAGAGGAATATATATCAGTCAGGCTATTTGCAAAATCTTTAGTGGATGTTGCAACACAATGGTTCTACCAATTACCACATGGTTTAATTGTCAATTGGGCCACTATGAGGAGTAAATTTGAAATTAGATTCAAAAGTGTTGATGATGACCTTTCCTTGATAGCATAGGTTACTCAGTTAAAGAAGGAAGAAAGCGAGCCTATGAGATAATTTATAGCTAAGTTTAATAGGCTGGTAAGCCGAATTGATGCTGCAAAAAGACCATTAGAGGAGATGTAAAAATTATTCTTTATTAAAGCACAACACCCAGATATTTGTTTACTTTTGAAAAGGGGACCTGTAAATACATTAAAGGCTACACAAAAATTAGTTTCATCATAGTTAGAAAATGGAAGAGAGAGATGCATTCAAATAAATCATAGGTAGTTACCTCATTAGATTCCATGATACAAAGGTTGGAAAATGATATTATCACTCTCAAAAGATAGTTACCTAAGGGTACCCATCCTTATCAATATATCTCATGGAAGATGAATTACAGCTTGGTAATAACAATCTTCCTCTTCTTCCAACTCAATAGAGGTTGGAAATAGAAAGGTATGTGCAGGATCATGATGGGCCAAAAAGTGGCGATATGTAAGTGATATGATGACCCATGTGGCTGGTGACTTCTTTTTACCCAAAATTGATGAAACAAAAAGGGTTTTTAATGGAGATTCTCAGCTTTCCACCAATATAAATAATGTTTTACTTTGAATTTAATAAATAATTATTATTCATTTTCTATTTGAATTACGACTAAAGTCCTGATTGATAGGCTGATTGAAAAACATCTATAGCTTTCAAACAATATCACATTTTTTGAATCTGAAACATGTGTCACATTCTATGCTTCACATACTATAGGATTAAAAAAAAAAGATCGAATTTCATGAATTTTTGACCAAGTTAAGGTGGTCAGACATACAAGTTTTTTATATTTTTTAAAAGTTGTAATAAAAAAATAATAATTAATTATTTACTTAGGAAAAATTTACAAAAAAATATGCATCACATCGGGAGATGAGTCCTCTACTTATATATAAAATATTATAAAAAAATATTATCATTTTATTGTGGTTAGGGTGGTTAGACAGAGACCTACTTCTTATTTTTCCCTTGAAATTTAAGTACTACTGCATTGAAATTTCAAATTTTCGCCAAATATATATTTTTATTTTTTAAATAAACCTAGTAGTTTAGAAACTACATTCATTTTTCTACAGATTCTATTGTTACATATTTTTGAAATAATATAGATAACTTATTCAAATTTTTATGTCAAGCTGCCTAACTCTATTTTTTTTGAATTTTATTGCCACTTAAGGGCTTGTTTTTTCCATGATGATCCTGCACATACCCATAAGCTCCTCTTGGAGATAATAAAAAGAATATGTGTGCCTTTCACCTCACATCTGATCATGATGGGTCAAAGTGCCATGAGATGAACATATTTATGCAGATGACTACTATGAAGGAATTCATTGTGGACATTATTGAAGAAGGTAATTCTTCTAATTATTATGGTGACTCTGCAAATGGATACCTTGAATATGAACCTAATGGTAATAGAGGAGGAGATCTCTACATCACTCTGGATGAGCCCACTTGTGCCATTTTCATATGAGGTAAAAAAAACACTAATAAAAAAGGTACTCAAAAATTTCCAAAAGTTTTTCTTACTAGAGTTAGTGCTACTTCTAAAGGTTGAAATGTACCACACATAGTTGTAGAAGAATCTCTTAAATCATCGAATATTTTTCTTCCGAAAAATCTTCAAGATCTTTTGATATTGTTGAGTTCTAAAAAAACTCTAAAGTACAAATTTCACAAGAAAAATATTTATGAATGAATTCTAAGGCGTTGGATAGACTAATCGATTATGTTAGGCTAGGCCAGTCTAAGTCTCATGCAAGATTAGATGAGAAAACAATTTTTTCACTAGATTTGAATACTAATGTAGCATCCAACAGTAAAATGTCCTCATCATACACCATAGAAGAAAAATTGAACCCTTTATATGTGTCACCAGATTTAGGTTGAATAATTATATCATTAACTCTAGTGCTTCTGACAATGTCATGCTTGCACAAACTACTCGTGCTCTACAGTTAAGTTTAACTAAGTCATTTGGAAAATGCTACTCAATGGAGTCTAAACAAGTCCCCTTGATTGGATAGATTAAAGATTCTCAAGTTTCTCTTGCATCTCATCCAAATAATGTCAAAATGAACAAGAAAAATAAGAGGGGGTTTGAATGAGTTGTAGAAAATTAAACCTTCAAAAACCCTCAACAATAATTAGATCCACAAGCATTCATTAAACCCTTATTATGTTAGATTGATTAAACAAGAAATGTAGATAACAAAAACTAAAAT
This sequence comes from Sequoiadendron giganteum, assembly GCA_007115665.2. Taxonomy (NCBI): domain Eukaryota; kingdom Viridiplantae; phylum Streptophyta; class Pinopsida; order Cupressales; family Cupressaceae; genus Sequoiadendron; species Sequoiadendron giganteum. The sequence continues at coordinate 808,020,066 of CM021100.1, read as the reverse complement.
CACAATACCATACACATGAGAAAACTAGATTTATGTGGAAAACCAAATGAGGGAAAAACCACGCTGAGGATTAGCTCATAATATAAGTAATAGAAAAGTTGGTATAAAGGGGCTCATTTCCAAAATAGGACACACTGTCCAAAAAGCTCATAGCCAGGGCTCATTGCCATGAAAAGAATACAAGAAGATAGAAGAAGAATGTTACACAAAGAAAACAATTCTCAATGCAACAAGGAGTCCACCACAATTGCTCACACAACTTCGTAGTCTCACATGAAATATTTTGGATGCCTTAAGCTCACTATCTTCAGGAACCCTAAATGAAGTTCACACTGCTCTACTCAATTTCACATCACACACATCAATCTTGAATATATTTTTCTTCTTAATCTTTCATTCTCACCTCTTGCATCAATACCATACATATTTAAATCAAGTTCTACCTCAAAACATTCTCCAATGTCAACCACTAGCTGTTATACATTCAAATTCAAAATAGGTCGACACCTAAACATTCCTGTGGTGGAAAGGAATGAAAGGAAACCTACATAAATCCTTAATTATGACCCAAATAGATCCCAACACAGTTCAACATGCTTCCACAAGCCTTGCATGTAGTGTTAAACACAAGGTCAACCAACACATATGCAAAACACCATAGACATTAAGTACACATTTCATTAAATCAAGCCAAAATTTCTAGACAACATAATTCAATTGAATTAAATCCAAAATAATCCACAGACAACTTAAGGTTCATCAAACACTTCATCCAATCTCACATCAACAAACACTTCAATTTAGGACAACTGATAACCCTTAATTGCATACTGATAAATGAAACTCACACTCCATTGCACCAAATCAAGTAAAAACTTGAACACAAACATATAAAAGAATTATTAGAAACTTCCCAAAACTACACAATCCAAAGCCAAACAATGGAGAAACGTGGAGCAAATATATTTCTCCCAGACCATAGAAAACATCACTGAATAACTGGTTCACACCCTCGTGAAAGTATCTCGTGTTGTACAATGTTCTAAAAACCCAAATTCAGAATATAGAAACCTCTGACAATCTTGAATAACCTATAATATGCACACATTCATAGCATCAACACTAAAAGAACATAAATAACAATAATGAAGAATACTATGAACATTTGCACAACATAGTTTACCCTATTTATTAAATTTTCTCAAAATCACTTGGAAAGCATGTGCCAAAGACATCATCTGAGCTCATTATTTCATTCCAACTCATCTTCAGACTCTACAACAAAAGAGTAGCTCCATGTACTCACAATACTTCCTCAAGATCTCAACTACACATGCATGACTGTGATGCAAATAGCATCCTTGGTTCTTGGCAATCTTGCATCAACCAAAAATATTTTCATTAAATTTTTGTTCTTGTTCAGTTCTTTTCTAGTTCAAGTTGGTAGATCTGGTGTTTCTTCATGTTTGCTCACCAGATCTCACATACCTAAGGTTTCATTATGGACATGTTCAATTTCCTTATTCCAAGTTTTTAGCTCGATTGGATATTTTTTCGACAAGTTATCTCTTTCAGATTAAGTTACAGTTTTTGGAACTGGCCCCGAAATAATTTCAGGCCTAACAACTAGTTGGATCGATCGTGGATCTCTCTTGTAGCTTGTGGATCCTCATGGTGTATTAATATTTGTTCCTTGGAGTTTCCCCAACCTTACCTTTAGGTCCACACTTCATCATATGCATATACTATGGAATAACTTCATATTTGAGGCCAACTTGTTCTTGCACACTTCCTCATCTTGTATTGTGTATGATGAAGTGTGGACCTAAAGTTAAGGTCAAGGACACTCCAAGGAACAAATATAAACACACTGTGAGGATCTGAAAGCTATAGGCGAGATCCATGATTGATCCAACTAGCCGTTAGGTCTGAAATTATTTCGGGGCCAGTTCCAAAACTTGTAACTTAATCCAAAAGTGATAACTTGTCGAAAAAAGATCCAATCAAGCTAAAAACTTGGAATAAGGAAATTGAACATGTCCACAATGAAACCTTAGGTACACAATATCTGGTGAACAAACATGAAGAAACATCAGATCTACCAACTTGAATTGGAAAAGAACTGAACAAGAACAAAAATTGAATGAAAATATTTTTGGTTGATGCAAGATTGCCAAGAACCAAGGATGCTCCTACATCAGACATCCAGGGTTAATGAAAAGTGAGTCCCTCACTTTTTTGGGGCTAGAGGAAAACCAAGACAGTCTACCTCATCCTGAGAGATCCAAGAAGCATCCTCCACTAGTCTACCCTTCCATTTCACAAGATACTCTTTGTACTATCCTCCACGAGTCTTTCTTCCATCTCCGACTTCCAAAATCTCTTCTATCCCATCTGATTGTTGTTTAGGAAGTTTTTCTACCAATTTTTCTCTACTATCTTCATTGAATTCTACTTCATGGTACTGATGAAGATATGCAACATTGAATATAGGTGAAATACCCATGCCATCTGGTAACTCTACTTCATATGCATTTCCTAAATCAAATTTCCTCAAAATCCTATAGGGTCCAAACTTCCTCATCTTGAGCTTACTATATGTGCCAACTGGAAATATTTCCTTCCTTAGATACACTACCACTTCCTCTCCAACTTCAAACTCCTTATGTCTTCTCTTTTCATCTACCTTCTCCTCATACTTATGGTTCATATCTTCCAACTATTGTTTCACTTGAGTATGCACTTTCTTCATGTATTCTGCAAATTCCTCTACTTCTGCACTCTTATTATCTTCCTTACTAATGTCTTGTGATTCTGATATACCTCTAGGGTGAACTCTTGTAATAATCTCGAAAGGTATTTTTCTAGTACTCCTGTTTACTAAGTTATTAGAGGCAAACTTTATTTGTGCAAGGGCTAAATCCAAACTTCATGTCTTCTCTCCAACCAAACATCTCAGTAAATTTCCCAAACTCCTATTTACTACCTTTGTGTGTCCATCTATCTGTGGGTGAAAAGTAGAACTGAACTTCAAATCTATCTTCAACTTCTTCCAAAGTGTCCTCCAAAAGTAACCAACAAATTTTGTATCTCTGTCTAAAACAATAATCCTAGGTAATCCATGCAATCTGACCACTTCTCTCAAAAAAAGTCTACTACATGTACTACATATGTTGTCTTCTTACAAGGTATGAAATGTGCCATCTTCAAAAAATATTTCCACCACCACAAATACTGAATCATTACCTCTCTATGTCCTAGACAAACCAAGTATGAAATCCATGTTGATATCCTCCCAAGGTATTTCTGATACTGTCAAAGGTTTATACAAACCAACATTCTGACTACCTCCTTTTGCAACTTGACAAACTTTGCAACTGAATAAATTTCTTAACATCCTTATGAATCTGTGGCCAAAAGTAATTCGCACTCACCAAGGCTACTATCTTGTCAATTCCAAAGTGTCATGCCAATCCTCCACTATGTTTTTATTTTATCAAGTTATCCTTCATTGAACTTCAGGGTATACACAACTGATTTACTTTAAACAACATATTCTCTCGAATGAAATAATCCAACGACTGACTCCCATCCCCTAAAACTAGTTCTTTACATGCTTTCCAAGGTTTTGGAAAATCTGAGTCTTCCTCATACAAGTTCTTCAATTCTTCAAAGCCTAATACTTCCACTCTCATTTATGCTAACAAATTTATTCTTCTACTCAAAGCATCAACAACTCTATTTGACTTTCCACTCCTGCGATTCAAAACAAAAGTATAAATCTACAAGAACTCTACCCATCTCATGTGTTTCTGATTCAACTCACCTTGACTATTCAAATACTGCAAATCTTGATGATCCGTATACAACAAAAACTCCTTAGATAACAAGTAATGTCTCCACTTCTTCAAAGCTTGAACTATGGCATAAAACTCCTGATCATACACTAAATATATTTTCCTAGCATCATTCAACTTCTCACTGAAATAAGCTACTGGTCTTCCTTCTTGACTTAGTACTGCTCCAATTGCATTTCCACTTGCATCACAATCCACTTGAAATACCTTGCTGAAATATGGCAAAACCAACATAGGCTGCTCAATCACCTTCTTCTTCAAAAACTCAAAACTTTTGTCTGCTCTAGATGCCCATCTAAAATCCTTCCTATCTCCTCTCATTGTTTCTGTCATAGGGCTACAAATAGAACTGAAATTCCTAATGAATTTTTTTTAGAAACTAGCCAATCCATGAAATTATCTTACCTCTCCAATGCGTTTAGGTGTAGGCCACTCAATAATAGCTCTTACCTTTTCAGGATCCATCTTCAATCCATCCATTGATATCACAAATCCTAGATATACCAACTCTTCCTTCATGAAACTACACTTCTTAATCTTTATCAACAACCGTTCTTCCCCCAACCTCTACAAAAATTTTCTTATGTGCAACTTATTCTCTATTCTTATTGAAAATCAAAATTTCATCCAAATAGACAATCACAAAATCACCCAAGAATTTCTTCAATACCTCATTCATCAATCTCATGAAAGTACTCGGTGCATTTTTCAGTCCAAAAGGCATCACCAACCATTCATACAATCCTTCATTTGTCTTGAATGTTATTTTCTCTTGTCCTCTATCACCTTTTCTATATCCTTCATTCCAGTAACCACCATATCCTCCTCTTCTGTAAGAGTTTCCATCATCTCTACGGTATGAACTATCATTCTTACTGACCTCCTTATCTTTGTTCTGATATGAAAAAAGGTCCTCTTCCTCCTTTAGTAAATATTCTTCTTCTCTGAAATCTTCCACCTCTTCCTCTATGTAGTTTCTCATGTCTTCTATTTAGCTTCTCCTCTACTTTTAGGTCACACTGATATGCCTCTTCCACACTCAACAACTTAATCAAACTAATCTCATCTCGTATAGACGACCTTGAACCATTCATATATCTAGCTACTTGTTTGGTCTCATCTTCTGAATGTCCAAATCTAATATTCAACTTGTAGAACTCCTCAATATACTCTGTCACATTTGATTCCTTCTATTTCAGATTCTAGAATTTTTGGAACAAATTGATCTGATAGTCTACAAGCATGAACTTTGTCTTCAACTTATTCACCATCCAATCCCATGATCTTATCTTCTCCTTTCCTTTTCTTTGCCTATTTGTCTAAAAAATTTCCCACCAAAGGGATGCATGTCCTTTCGATTTTGTACAAGCAAAATTTACCTTCTTATCTTCTGTGGTACCTTCAAAATAAAAGTACTTTTCCATCTCTGTTATCCAATCAAGCAATTCATTCGAATCCAATTTACCGCTATAATCCAGTGGATTGAAATGTGGTTTAGTGTTCACTCTGGTTAGGCTCTTATGAACCTCTCTTCTCCTTGATCAAGACTAGGTTGCTCCTCTCTTGAAACTTTTTCCTATTCTTCCATTTCTTCTTCACTTACATCTTCAACTGGTTTACCTCTTCTTTGGGCCATTTCAACTGCTCCTAATCTGGCAACAATTCCTTTCAACATTTCTATTTCAATTGGGTTTGCATTAGCATGCGCTCCATTTCCCCTACCATTTATTCTTCCTGCCATCTTTACACAAATCCTCTATAGTTGTGGGTCGGATCCTCAATCCACCACCCCACAACAAATCTTCAACAGGACTACGCAAACTCTAACGATCTCGCAAGGAACGAATCTCTCTTTGATACCAATCTAGTGTAGTCATGGTATGGAGGGTGCTCAAGGAGAACAATTTGGACCATGCAACAAGAGTAACACAATAGAAGAAACACAAAACATGGAGGAAAATGCAATTACCAACTTTATTATTATCAGAAATATTGATTATATATAGTCGGCCACATCTGGGCTTACAGATTCGGCTTAGAGGCCTGATTACAACATGCTCAAAATACAGTGCTCATACATGCGAGCTCAAATCCTACAGATCAAACTTTATATACAACCTAATCTATTTGATCTTGATTCTCTACCATTTCTGGTGATTCATTACAAGCTTTAGATCACATCTGTGGGTCTAGAAACATCCGCATTGGCCAAAGATCATTACAATCTCCAATGAAGAAAATGTAACATGCGCAAGAACAGGTCAACCTCAAATATGAAGTTCTTCCACGATGGATGCATATGATGAACTGTGGACCTAAAGGTAAGGTCGGGGACACTCCAGGGAACAAATCTAAATACACTGTGAGTATCCACAAGCTACGACTGAGATCCACAATCGATCCAACTAGCCGTTAGGTCTGAAATTATTTTGGGGCCAGTTCCAAAAACTGTCACTTAATCCGAAAGTAATAACTTTTCAGAAAAGGATCCAATCGAGCTAAAAACTTGGAATAAGGTAATTGAACATTTCCATAATGAAACCTTAGGTACGCAAGATCTGGTGAGAAAACATGAAGAAACACTGGATCTTCCAACTTGAATTGGAAAATAACTGAACAAGAACAAAAATTGAATGAAAATATTTTTGGTTGATGCAAGATTGCCAAGAACCAAGGATGCTCCTACATCAGACCAGTTTTCCTCTTTTCCACAATTTTCTCAATATACTCAATATCTTCATCCCCTAGTTGGCATCAATGACAACACCAATCAGTATACTTCTTGTTGACATCAATCACAACACCATAATTCTTGCAACAATCTCCCCCTTTGTCATTAATGGCAACAAAAGATGTGAAAAGCCACCAAAGACCACACAAAAACTCTGAATGCTCTCTCCTTTTTCTCATGATTCTCTCTCCCTAAGTAGATAAGTTACTTTTTTTCACATGATTTTGTCTCCCCCTTTGACATCAATGGAAAAGGATAATTTTTTTTTCATTGTTCTCCCACTTCGACACTGGATCAAAATTACTTTCTCTGAATACTCCCTCTTAGGAGTACACCCATTAAATCAACAACATAATAACAACACATGACGCTACCTACACCCCTTGAGAGGTAGCCACCAACATCAATCTAGAAAAGAGATAGATCCATAGATCCACTAGACTGATGCACCTCCACATGCATCTAGTTCAAGAAAGGAGGGGAAATAACCCCCAAATTCTCTCGAAGATACTCAAAAGTATCCTTAGGAAGAGCCTAAGTAAATATATCAGTAATCTAATCCTTTGTAGGAACATACTCAAGCTTCACTTTATTCTCCATAACCTTCTCTCTCAAAAAGTGATACTTGATAGATATATGCTTTGTCCTTGAATGCATCACTTGATTATTTGAAATGTTTATTGCACTTGTATTATCACAAAAGATAGATATAGGTTCGTCATATATAACTCTAATATCCTTCAATATTTGTCTCATCCATAATACCTATGTATAGCATGATGTTGTTGTAATATACTCAACCTCTATAGTGGATAAAGAAACTGAATCATGTTTCTTAATTAGCCATGACATCAATCTACATCCAAGAAATAATTCACCACCACTTATACTTTTCTTGTCATCAACACAACCAACGCAATCTGCATCTATATAAGAATTTAATTTGAAATTAGTATCCTTAGGATACCACAAACCATAATCTGGTGTGCCTCTTATATATCTAAATATTCTCTTCACTATTGCAACATGTGTTTCTTTTGGACATTCTTGAAATATAGCCACAAAACAAATTGCATGCATGATATCCAATCTAGTAGCAGTCAAATACAACAGTACACCAATCATAGATCTATACTTGCTCTAATCAGCCTTAGGTGAATCATCATCTTTTCTTAATTTACAAAAAATCATCATAGAAGTACATACCAATTTGGATTCATCCATTCTAAACTTCTTCAACATCTCTTTGACATACTTAGACTATGAAATGAAAATTCCTTTGTTAGTTTGATTGATCTGTAACCCAAGAAATAAATCCATGTCTAAAAACATTGTCATCTCGAATTCTTTATGCATTTCTTCAGAAAATTTCTTACACATAGCCTCATTCCAACCAAATATAATATCATCCACATATACAACTACTATAAATATTTTATCTTCCTCAATTTTAAAGTAAAGATTACTATCTGTGGAGTCCTTACTGAATCCTTGTTGTATTAGGTACCTATCCAATCTTGCATACCGAGCTTGCTTCAACCCACATAGATCCTTCTTCAACTTACATACCATGTATGGTTGATATGACAACTAAAAACCTTCTGGTTGTTCCATATATACATCTTCTTCCAATTCTCCATTCAAAAAATGCAGACTTCACATAAATATGGTAGACCTTAAAATATTTGTGTTACAAATGAAAAAAACATTCTCATAGCTTCCATCCTAGCCACAAGGAAAAATGTATCCTCAAAATATATACCTTCTACTTGTGAGTAACCCTTACACACAAGTCTTGCCTTATTTCTTACTACTCCATTCTCATCCAACTTGTTCCTGAATACCCATGTTTGGTTCCAATTATGTTTTTATTTTCCCATCTAGGGACGAATTCCCAAGTTTGATTTTTTTCTATCTGCACAATTTATTCTTCCATTTCCTTCATCCAATGCTCATCCTTACATGTGCTTCACTCATTGATTTAGGTTCAAATTTAGAAAGTAAACACAAATTTACCTCAACTTTAGCAACTTTGCTTTTTGTCAACACACCTTTCCTCTTATCTCCAATGATCTGATCTTCAAAATGATTCTTTTACAGATACTTAGGGGTTTTAGGGGTCTTCTCTGGAGCTTCTTCCTCTTCATTCTGCACTTCTTGTTCATTAGCTATTTCTTCTACTTCTTTGTAATCAGGTTCATCTGACAGATATCCATCTACTACAATACAATTTTGTAAGTTTTCATCAACATTAACATTTACACTCTAAAATATCTTTCTCAAACTTTTGTTGTAACATGTTTAAGGTTTTCTTCTAATACAACATCCAAGGAAGATACCTTCATCAGACTTTGCATCAAAATTTCCTAAGTTTTCTTCTTCTCTTTTCATGTAACATTTTCTTCCAAACACTCTAAAGTACTTCACAGTAGGAATCCTTCCATACCATAACTCATAATGAGTCTGTGTGCTATTAGATTGAACTCATTTAAGTATGTAAATAGTAGTATGAATATATTCTCTCTAGTAGACTTGTGGTAGATTTTCCTCTTTCATCATAATCCTTGCAACTTCTTGAAGAGTTCTATTTTTCCTTTCAACAACTCCATTCTGTTGAGGAGCTCTAGGGGCTGACAAATGCCTCTTTATTCCATGAACTTAAAAAAACTTGTTAAACTCATTGGAGGTGAATTCACCACATTTTTCAAACCTCAAACATTTTATTTTCAAATCCATTTCATTCTCAATGATAGCTTTAAATGCCTTGAATTTATCTAATGCATTAGACTTCTCTCTAATAAAAGTAACCCATGTCATTCTAGAATAATCATCAATCAAAAGCATAAAATACCTATCACCTTGTAGACTTCTCACCCTTGTAGGACCAAAAAGATCTATATGCACTAATTCCAATAGTTTGGTAGCATATTATTCCTTTTCCTTAAAGTTACTCCTTGTTTGTATTCCAAATTGACAACTCTCACAAACAACATTGATGGGTTTTGTGATTCTAGGTAAATCTCTCACAAAATGAACTGAACTAATTCTTGCCAATTTATCAAAATTTATGTGGCACATCCTCTGGTGCCATAACCAACTATCATTAATCTATGACATAAAGAAATGACCATCAACACCCTTAAGCTGATAGATGTTTTCATCTATTCTGTTACCAACAACAATCAAAGTTTTAGACCTTTTCTGGATCTCAAATGCTTCATCTTTACACACAATATTATACCCTTTTCTACACATTTGTCTAACACACAAGAGATTATTCCTTAAGCCCTTAACATAGTAAACATAGTAAACATTTTCAATATTATGCTTTCCATCAAAACTGATTGAATCTATTCCACAAATATTTTCTCCCGAATCATCTCCAAATTTAACTAATCCTTCATCATACTTTTCAAGTTTAACAAACTTACTTTTGTCTCCAGTAATATGATTAGAGCAACCACTTTCAACAGCCCAGTAATTCTTATCTTATTTGACATGAAAAGTAGATACCAAAGTACCTCCAACCTTATCCTTCATCTCTAGAATACTTTCCTTCACATAACTTTAAGGGTTAGCAAAACTAGATTATTTTTTTATAGCCAAAAATAGACATTCATTATCCTCAAAATCTCCATAGTCAAATTCATCATAAAAATACTAGCATCTTCTTTCATATAGTAAGCTTTCTTAATCATCTTTCCTTTATTTTCCTTGTTCTTATTGTTTAGAGCTCTCTTTGGACATCTAGAAGCATAATGACCTATATCACCACAACTAAAACATTTGAAAGGTAATTTACCTTTGTACTAGTGCCCTTTTTCATTTTCCTTATGAAGTTAGCTTCCAAATCATCGAGATCTTCATCACCTGATTCTTCAACCTTCTCTGATTTATCAGTCTTGAAAGTAGTATCTACTTTTGTACTTTTCTTCAATTTTCTCATTTAAAATGCAATTAGAGTACCAATCAACTGATCTCTGGAATAATCATCAAAACCAATTATTTCCTGAATAACAGATATTGTTTCATTGTAACAATTTGGAAGAGATCTGATAACTTTCTTCACCACTTTAGATTCTTTAATTGTTGCACCAAGGAATCTCATATTACTTACCAATTCATCAACTCTCTATATGTAGCCTTTATTGTTTCATCTTCAGAGATATGCATTATTTCAAACTGTGCTTTCAAGTTTTGCAACTTTTCTTGCTTGACCTTTGGATCTCCTTCATAAATGCTTTCTAACTTATCCCAAACTTCTTTAACAGTCTTCAAACTCATAACTTTAACTAATTTAGTATTTGAAATACTATTCACAATAATGTACCTTGCCCTAGCATTGATCTCATGCACCTTAATTTATGTACTTCTACTTAGACCATTCAGAGGTGGAGTGTATGCATTCTGATAAACCTTCTCAATCTCATATTCTTGAGTACAAAAATAGCCTTCCATATTTTTCTTCCAAAATGCATAATCTAAGCCATCGAATCTAGGATATTCGAAAGGAATCTTGTTCATCATCCCGGATCTACCTCAAGCAATTAATCTCTTATTCAAAGAACCAAGATATGATACCAATTGCTGAAATGAAAAAGACAACTGAGACGGGGGGTGAATCAATTGTAGCAAATTAAACATTCAAAAACCTTCAACAATAATCAGATCCACAAGCATTCATTAAACCGTTATTCTGTTCGATTGATTAAACATGAAATGCAGATAACAAAAGTTGAAATCAAAACACCATACACATGAGAACACCAAATTTGTGTGGAAAACTGACTAAGGGAAAAACCATGGTGAGCATTAGCTCACAATATAAGTAATATAAAAACTGGTACAAAGGGGCTCACTACCAAAATAGGACACACTATCTAAAAATCTCACAACCAGGGATTACTACCACAAAAATAATACAAGAAGATAGAAGAAGAATGTTACACAGAGAAAACACTTCTCAATGGAATAAGGAGTCCACCACAATTTCTCACACACTTTCGCAATCTCACATGAAATATTTCAGACGCATTAATCTCACTGCCTAAGGAACCCTAACATGAAGTTCACACAACTCTGCTCAATTTCACATCTATATTGCATCTTACTCTTCATTCTCACCTCTTGCATTATCACCATTCATATTTATATCAATTTTTACCTTAAAAACTTTCTCCAATTTTGGCCACTAGCCATTATACATTCAAATTCAAAATAGGTTAGCACCTAAACATTCCCGTGGTGGAAATAAATCAAAGGTGACCTGCATAAATCCTTAATTAGGACCCAAATAGATACCAACATGCTTCCACAAGCCTTGCATGTAGTGTTATACACAATGTCGACCAACACCCATTCAAAACACCATAGACATTAAGTACACACTTCCTTAAATCAAGTTGAAAGTTGCAGACAACATAATTCACTTGAATTCAATTTAGAATAATCCATGAACAACTTAAGATTCATCACTTCATCCAAGCTCACATCAACAAATACTCTGATTCATGACAACTGATAACCCTTAATTGCATACTGGTAAATGAAACTCACACTACACTACAACAAATCAAGTAAAAACTTGAAAAAATACATATAAAAGCATTATAAGCAACTTCCCAAAACTGCACAATCAGAAGCCAATCATTGAAGAAACATGGAGCAAATACATTTCTCCCAGACCATAGAAAACATCACTGAATAATTGGTTCACACACTTGTGAAAGTATCTCGTACTATACAACAATCTAGAAACCCAAATTTTGAATATAGAAACCTTTGACAACCTTGAATAACCTATAAGGTCCGCACAGGTATAGCATCAACATTAAAATAAATTGGAAACTAGTTACCCACACTATGAACATTAGCACAACAAAGTTTACCCTGTTTGTTAAATTTTCTCAAAATAAATTGGAAACCAAGTAACAGAGACATCATCTCAGCTCATTAATTCATTCCAACTCAGCTTCAAACTCTAGAACAAAATTATAGCTCCATGTGCTCACAACACTTCCTCAAGGTATCAACTACACATGCACAACCAATTTTTCACTTTTCCACAACTTTCTCAATATCCTCAACATCTTCATCCCATAGTTGACATTAGTGACAACACTAGTCAATAGACTTCCTGTTGACATCAATGACAACACCATCATTCTTGCAACAAATAAGAGACTCGAGCTCACAATCTTGGTGGCTGACATTCCTATTAGCTACGATATTCTCCTGAGTAGAAGTTTCTGTAAAGACTTGGGAGGTGAAATCCAATTGGATTGTCCTATGCTACCATACCTATTGGGAGTAAGAAAATTAGAACTTGAGCCTAAAGCTAAGATAATAGTGTTTAATCAAAAGACCCTAAGGCCTAGATCTTGTTTGAAGAATCTAAATTTGGGAATAACATGCACTTTTCTTAGATGAAGATAAAGAAGCTAATATTGTTGGTCTAAACTAAACTTAAAAACTTTGGATGATGGAATTTGATGGGATTTTCTCCAATTTTGGATCAGGAGCAGGTGTAGTGCTCATTTCTCCTTTAGGTGAAAAATTTACTTTTTCTTATAAACTAGAATCTGTGAACACTAACAATATAGTAGAGTATGAAGCTTTGTTATTGGGGTTGTCTAAGGTGAGAAATATGGGAATTAAGGTGCTCAGAGTCTTGGGAGATGTAGATATAATTTTCAAGCAGGTACATAAGGTCTTTACGATGAAAAATGAAAGGCTAAGACACTATAGGAATAAGGTATGGGATTCTATTTAGTGTTTCAATGCCTTTACAATAGAAGAAGTTCCCACTGAACTAAATACTAGGGTTGATTCATTAGCAGTATTTGCTTCCTTATTACTTCCACATCTAGATTTCAAGAACAAATATTACAGGGTTGAGATGATTTATAGATCGAGTGTTCCTGACAATGAGTTTCATTGGCAAGTGTTTGAAAATGATAAATAGTTTTAGGCCTTTATGGAAAATGTTTAGGTCTTTGCTCATACTTTCTTTGAAAGGAGTACTAGTGAATGTAAGGAATTTTATCCTAACGACATCCATGATCTAAAAGATGGAGTCATTCAACTGAAAGGTAATAAGATTCCTAAGGGGTTGGTCTCTTTGGAGGACCTATTTGATCAACATGATTGATCTATCAAAAGAACAATGAGTGAATATATCAATAACTTTAAGCAATTTGAAGCAATAAATATTGGAGATCTCAATTCCCCTAAGTTGGTTTATATTGGAAAGTGTTGTTCTCATGAAGAGAGGGAAAAATTGATAGCTTTACTTGTCAAGTACAAAGAGGTTTTCGCCTTGTATTATGATGACCTTAGAAACTTTATTGGAGGTAAATTTCAACATCACATACCCTTAAAAGAAGGAATAACTTCTTTTAGGAAAAAAGAAAGGAATTACAACCCTAAGGTCATAGATGCAATTTTTTGAGAGATTGAAAAGGTGGTTAAATCCAAAATAATCTACTTGATTCATCATTCTACTTGGGTAGCGAACATCGTTCTAGTCTACAAGAACAGTGAGATAAGAACATGTGTGGATTTTACGAACCTTAATAAGGCATCCTTGAAGGACAATTACCCACTTCCAAATATGGGCCAAATCCTTTAGACAGTTGTTGGCTCAGAGATTATGTCCATGTTGGATGGTTTCTATGACTACAATCACATTAGCGTGGCAATAAAAGATCAACATAAAGCAATGTTCACCACTCCTTGGGGAACCTTCATCTATAATAGGATGCACTTTAGACTTATTAATGTTGGGGCGACATTATAGAGAGCCATGGACTTATCCTTTGGATATCTCATGAATAAAATCATCATCATCGACCTTGATGACTTAACTGTATTTTCTAAGAGGGGGGAGAACCATTTGAGAGATTTGGAACCAGTACTACAAAGTTGTAAAGAACATGGTATTTTCGTAAATACTAAGAAGTTGGTGTTTGGAGTCATTGAGGGTAAGTTTTTGGGTCACATAGTATCTAAGGAGGGAATTAGAATAGATCCGGAATGAGTTAAATTTATCCTTCAGTTAAGTCTTCCTTCTACCAAAATTGTAGTAAAATATTTTTTCGACCACTTGTTAATTTTCTAAGGAAATTCATTCCAAATTTCTCAAAAATTATGTAAGACCCCATCCCTTGTATCTTTGCTTTTCCTATTAGTTTTTGATGATTTATATGTTATATTCTATGATTCTTTCATGTTGGATAGTACACATGAGTGATGGTTGCTGCTACACCATGAAGTTGTTCATATTCTTGACTAATCCTATCTAATGGTTGTGAATTCTTGTGATAGTCAAATGAGTTCCATTCTTTGTCTATGTAATGCCCTGCCAAGTAACCTTAAAGGAAGTTGCAATTAACGTCTTAAGCGAACCAATTTTTTTTTATAAAGTGCATTTAACATACACAATCACTTACTAATTAACAACAACCTCTAAGGCTACAAGGTTAGAATTACTTAAAACCACAAATACATACTACATAAACCATAGCATTATAAACTTTATGAAATAAACATCATACATCATAAGAATACCACGTAACATAATAAGATAATCAACCAAGATACAACCTCATAATCATTAACTTAATCCAAAAGTTACATCACTCATTCCCAGAATGAGGCAATAATACATAAGTGTTACAATTACATTATTCCACCTCATAAACATAAGAGGGATAAAATAACTTCTACAAACTAAAATATTACAATGCAAGATATTACAACAAGAACCACGAGCTGTCCATTTGGATGAGTCACCACCAAGTACTGAAGATCAATGGGGACCCAACGGTTTTGGTGCATGTTCCACCCAACCAAGTGGTACCCGAAGGCCCACCCCCCATGCTAGGAGATAGTAACAAAGTAACATGGACAAAGATCTACAACCACTAACCAAAGGCAAACTCATACTTACTCATACTGATATAACCAAACAAATGAACTAACAAGTACAACTCAATTACAATACAAGTAAAAATCAAGTACAACTCCAACATCACTGAGATAGGTCACATTTCTTCCAGACATAAAATAAATCAAGTATGTTCACAGATCCATACACATAAAACAATTAAACAACAGTTGTCCTAGATAGAGTCTCATCACATAGTAGTCATGAGATCTCCTCTGGGAATCCTTCATAGGCTCTGGTAATCCTGGTAGCCTCAACCGAATCCTGGCCCTCATACTCACTCATGCGGCATCAAATACCTCTTGTACTGACAAGATAAATGATTATGCCATTCCAGGCCTTCCCACCCATCCCAAGTCTAAACGAGCCCTTGTGTCTATGAGTGAGGATTAATTATCTTGATTAATGTGGAAGACATCCTAATCATCTAAGTACATTAATTTAATTATCACTTGATTAACTAACTTCTGAAGGTTACCCGGTTTACCACTTTGGGCTCCGGCCCCTAACAAAAGTCACTATTCTATTCGACAACGCACACCCAAACAATCCACCAAGGGAAACACAAGTGCATACAAACAAGGCATCAATACCACTCCGACACAAGGAGGATACAAATAATAGAACTCACTCCAAACATCTTGGAGGCAACAAACACATAGTCCACTCCTTTCACATGAGGTACAAAACATCCCCGTTCATGGAAACCGGGTAAAACTGAAAAGACGACATGCACTACCCAAGGGAAAACAACTGGATGGCATAAAGATTCAACAACCCTTATCCTCTAAGTTCTTCTGGAAGACTTATAATTTAGGACTAACACTAAATCCCAAAACCAACAATGCAACTTGACGACATAGCAACAAAATCATTCAAGTCATTAATCAAATCTAATATTTGTATTTCCTAAATACATACTCATTCAATAGGTAACATTAACAAGATCAAAGCCATATTTACAGGGTTAACTCAAATAATCAAATATCCATATTTCTATTTCCATTATAAGAAGTCTTAAACAATTTAAACTTACATCCCTTTACGATATACAGAGAAACTAGAACATTTAAGACAATCACTAGAAAATTACTATTTTTGGATGTTCTATAACCATATTTCTTTCATATATCATTCACCATAAATTAACTGTTCTAATAGAAACAAGATAAATTAAAATAGCTATTTGCCTCATCAATATAAACAACTTCTTAACTTACTTTTAAATCGACACAAATCCATGCAAGTAAACTCTTTCCATTTTCTAACCAAATCTTACATCTCATTCGATTTTCTATTTAGAATATGCAATCACTTTAATTTAATAAAATATCGTTTCTCTATCCACTTTCCCATATACACTAGTCAATCCCTTTTTAAATCTCTATTCAATAATATATTGCATGCATCTTATTAACATAAAATATGATAATGAATTTACACTTAATATATATATATATATATATATGCTCCATATTATATAGACACCAAATATATATATTAATAAATTGAATTATATATATTCTTTAATATTCCAATCACAACGATTAATTTGCTCTATGGAAATAAATAAAACATAATAAATATTTGTCTTTTTCAATATAATCATTTCCTAAATTTACTTCTAATACAACATAAACTATTGCAAATACTATATTCAATTTTCTATTCAAAACTTATATCTCTTTCAATTTTCTATTTAAAAACATGAATATCTTCAATTTGTAAAATATCTTTTTCCTTATCTAATTTACCATGCATTCTAATCTTATTTATCCTTTAAACTCCTCATTCAAAATAATATAAAACTTTTGCCCTTTCAACATGAATGAAATAATTAAATAAGTGCATTTAATTTACAAACATAAGAAATACCAATTTAAATAATTTAAATTAAATTCAATGTTTTCTTTAAAAGCCAACTTAAGTCCTCTACAAATAAATCCTTTCAATTTTCCAATTACACCACACATTTATTTCGAAACAAATACATTTTAAATAAATTATATTTAATAAAGATATTTATCTAAATATAATTTAAATTAATTCATTCAAAAAAATTCACATAAAATTAATTACACATTCAATCTAAAACTTATATAAAATATTTATTCAATATGTATATACATAGATGTATACACTTTATATTTATATACTATATAAGCCAAATTACACATTTTAAACCTTATACAACAATTATATATATATAAAATCTAAAGGTATATATAATTATATATTTCCATGCATAAATATATAACTATATATCAAATAAATCATTGATGTTCAGGATTTTAAAACCCTCACAAAATAACTGAAATTCCCCAAAGAAGGGTGGACGGAACATCGCACGGACATGATTCGCACCCCATAAAACATAGGGGTTTCATTTAAAAAGTAAGGAAGAGGGGGGCACGACTGTACCTTCACCGCTCCCCATGCTTCCATATACCCATGCGAGGGAGGTGTGGAGAGGGGTCTCACTCCACACAGTCGCTCCCATATGGGGGTGGCTGTGGGGAGGTAAATCCTCCTCAGCCCCCAAACCCATACATTGCAAACTGCAAATTGCAATTCGCATGAACATGAAGTAAAATTCGCTAAAAATAGCGAATAGGAAACTCGCCTCCCAATAAAAATTGATGGGTATCGCTGTACAACGATTTCTCATTTACACAATTATATTAAAATTAATAATTCTAGTAATCAAAATTAATTTTACATATTATATATCTGTGCATATGTATATACAAAAATAACAAAATGTATATACATATGTATTAATATATAATATGTATAAAATAAATAGAATTTCAATTTAGAAGTAAAATTGGAGAAATTTTCCTTAAACAAGTGAAATTATGCAAATTTTTGAGACAACAACCCAAATTTTCAAGAGGTTTAAAAAATTATTCTTTTAATCCATTTTCCTGAATTCTTAAACAATAAAAGAACAATTAAACCAAAACGGATTTATATTAAAAAACAAAAGTTTCAAAGTCCCCAAGGTTTCTCCACCTAATTTCTACATAGGGTTTTCAAAATAAATTGGATTTTCTACAGAGGGTTTCATTTTCTAAAAACATTCTAAATGTATTGCTCAATCTCTATGTTTGATTCCAATAACAAAATAATTGATTTCCTCAAACAAATTAAATTCAACTAAGGTTTTCACAATTTTCACTCAAGAATTTTCACAAAAAGAAAAGCTGCAAATTTATTTGATTCTTTTCTTCTAATAAAAAATTTATTTTCTAAAACTGATTTAACTAACAAATCTTTAATCACTACTATTTTAAACACAATCAAGAACAATAAAAACACAATCAAGAACAATAAAAACACAGAAGAAAACCTGGTTCAAGAAGCTGCAGGAAAAGATGAATTTCTGATGCAAGCCTCCTCCCAAAATTTCTTGAATTTTCTTCAATCCTCCAACGAATCCAATCCAAAACCCAACAAATGAAAACAATTTTTCCTCCAATCAATTCTACAATCAAAACTTTCTTCAAACCCTTCTTTGTGCAAATTTTTCCAAATTTTTTTCTCTGTTGTAAAAATGAATTTTTTCCCAAAAACTTCCTTCCCAAATTAAAACATGCATTCCTTATAAATAAAAAATACCTAATACAACCCTAATTCACATTACATGCAAATTAGATATTAATTTCAATTTTCAAAAACCCACTTTCAATTTAAAATGCAATTTGAAATAAAAAATTTATTTCCAAAGTTGCAACTAATTTCCCAAATAAACATTTAATTACAATTTCTAATTTAATTCCCACAAGTTGGAATTAAATTTCAAAATTAATTTTAATTATTTTATTTCCTTTCATTTTCTTGCATCACATTTAATTAATTAATCTAATTATTTAATAACTAAATTCATCCTTTGGATTAAATTTAATTAATTAAATAATTAAACTTAATCAATTAATTTAAATAATACTTTCAATCAACAAAATATAATTTTAATTAAATAACCATCAACATGATTTCATGCAATAATTCTAAAAATTGATTAAATAAATACACACTTTTCATAATCAAATAATAATAAAATAAGGTAAACTATGACTCAACCACCAAGACTAACGACACACTAAGGCTAGGGCGTAGACTTGACACATGTTACCTAGCTACTATCTCCCGTTCAACTTAACCATTGGATCGACATGCTCAAACCTGTGAAATCAGGTGGAGTCGATGTCATGTTCCTACAATCCTAAAACCAAGTAAACAACATCATATAATATATCTAGCATATAATACACACCGTGAAGAAGAAATTACAGATTTGCAGGGCGCTCGCAAGCGAGTGATACGAACCCATCCTCTTCACCCATACACTCATCAAAACTGACACTTCCATCATAATTTCAATAAGGTCATAATAACATCTCATGCTATCTCTATAACATCATTAATCCATAATGCATGTGAAACAATAATTAGATCAACACATCACACAATAATAGTTGTCACTCAATAGTAGCGATCAAAACATCAACAATATGAAGTCACACTTAATCATCACTTATACAAGATCATGTAATATGAAATTACCATTACATGATAAATAAATATCATTTAGAATCAATCCAATTAACTAACATATATAATAGCATCATTTACATTTTCTATTACATAACAGATTTCAACATCAATTTACATCATTACATCGATATAAGTGAACAACAATGTCTCCTCGAATACATGTGAGGAGAGTACATCCAAGTATGATACATGATACATCAGATTTATGGTTCCATACAAGAACATGACTAACAATCTACATGAACTGGTACAAATGCAGAAGTCTTCAATCCACGAGCAATCACCATGAACACAAACACATGAGGGAACCCAAAGGAGTATAATACACTTTCCACCCAACCATGTGGAACCCATAGGTCCATCCCCCGTGTTAGGAGATAGTAAAGGGTCCCATCATCACATACAGGAAAAAGACAAAAGACATCACAAGGCTAACATGACATCAATGAACAAGTAAGCACAACATCAAACGACAGTAACATCACTTCTAGAGCCACACATACATCCAAGGGAAACAAGAGACAAGGGGATACTAGCTTATCGTAGGAGGTCCCAATAAAATAAAAGAGGGGCCACTTACACAATCATGTAACTCATTAACAAAATAAGAAGGCAAGGCATAACCCTTCCTACTCACAAGTTCCAATCACAATGGTGAATACATCATGCAAGGAAAAATATCATCTTATACTCATTCAATACTAAAAAATAATCTCAAGGATAACAAAGAAATCCATCCAAAAGACATCTCCCGCTAGCCTCTATAGATTCTGGTGGAACCTTAAAAAAATTTCTCTGCACTCTCAGAAGTGCACCTAAAAAATCTGCCCAAGTGACCCACTTTGGAGGGTCATAATTTAGAGCCTGTTGATTTTCATGCAAAACCCCTTGATGGACACACTCATGTGACATATGTGAACATCCATGTCAGTTTTCAGCTTCCCACGATGAGTTTTGATTGGGTTTTGAAAGCTGAAGATGGAGGGTTCTGGCACTGTTTTGCTATTTGTGACCTCTTAGTTCTACGAAGTGGCCTCCTGTTCGAGCTGATATTTCATAGCTGGATAATTTTCATGAAAAAAGGATTGTTTCTCTCCATTCTCCCCACATTCATATGCTCCCTTGTCAATTTTTAGAGCCTCATGATCTGATTTGCTATTTTTTCAAGATCAAAAGCAAATGCAATTTGTTCAGTTTTACATCTACATTTTTGACAATGTTTCAAGGTGGTCAACTTTGACCCCTAATATCTCATGAAGAATAATGATTCAAGGAAATCCCTCTTGCACACATACTCAGTGTACCCAAATGAGCTAATGTTTCCAGTGGCAGCTCCCTAGAAGTTGGTTTGATATTTTTTCAAGGTATCTGAGTGAGCTTTAATTAGTTCTGAACAGGTGCAGATGCAAAAAAATCAAAGTAAGCAACTTTGTGGATTAATATTTTGCACCTCAAAATCTCTTTTGCCAAGCCATATTTTTCAATCCATTCCTAGATCAAATGTGTGCATGCCTACTTAGCTTTAGGGTCTTAGGATAAGTTTTGATGGGTTTTTTAGTTGTTTCCTAATTGCGACAAGGCCAAAAATGGTGTTCCAAAAAGTGTCAAATTTTGTAGTTCTAATGACAACCCATTTCTTGTTTTGGTATAAAACATATGCAACTCTATTTTCATAAAAGGACGGAGGTCATATGATACATTATTTTAATTCATTTCGGGTGCGATGAACACGTCCCAAGGGCCAATTTACGAAATGACGTACCTAAATTTAAAGGCTGGGAAACATTTGAGGAAATGATTTTTCTCTAAATAATTGATTATGATCCTATACAAATTTTCATGGCTCAAGGTGTCCCAGTTTTCTCGCAATAAATTTCTTCAAATGACCTGCAACGGTAATTAGAAGTCACAAATCTCTTCTAATGTTTCAAATGTTAATATTTAAAATATTTTTAATATTTAAAATATTGTGCAAATGGAAAGGGGCAAATATAAAATACATTTCAAATGTTTTTGGGACAAGCAAGTTTAATTCTTAGCTCTGATTGGTCCAGAGGCGGCTTTCACGACTTTCATGGTGTGGCTGGAAATCTATGTCTTTCCCATTTGTTTTCAGCAATGAAATGCTTCCATCCTTAAATCTTGATGTGATAGGTCCATTTGATGCTTCCTTGGTTTTGAGAAAAAAATCGTTCTCGACAAAAAATTATCACTGCCCTTCCCACTATCGTGAGTTCTTCTTTCTATTTCCCGAATGAACCAGTGATGAGAGATGCTTCTTCCTCATCATTGGCCCTTTAACTATCACAGTTCTCTCCTTTTCCCTCAACATGGTGTTACCATCGTTGGTTCTGTTTGCATTCTCCCGTTTCAACCAACGATGCCTGATGGAAAGGAAAGGTTGGGTGGGCCTGAGGAAATTTCTGACGACAATACATTAAAGCATAATGGGATGTCAAGTGAAAATTTGTGCCTCCAAATGTTACGAAAAACATTTTGAATATAATGTAAAAAAATATGGACTCACAGTTAAAGTAAGTTTTGACCAATGTGTAGAGTTTTTACTACTTTAAATGGTGATTGAGGGCATTTTTTCTACCATCGCCCATCGCATGTTCGTGTTTCTATTTTTCAAATGGAATGGCGATGAGTGATATGTTGGAGTGAATAAAGGTGAATATTAAGGGCATGGGTAGATATTTTATATTGCCCAATGGAATTTTTTAAATGCCTTTAATATATAAAAAATCAAAGGCTTGCTGCTAGAAACAAAAGGTAAATATTCTTCTTGCTAGGCATGAATTGTAAAAGGCACTGATGGAAATTAAATTAAAGGTTCCATTATTAAAGCAATGATTTTTTTTATCTGTTGGAGATAAAATGAAGCACAAAGGAAAGCAAAGTTGGATGGTTTTATTGTAAAGAAAAATATTTTATTTGTTGCATCTTAACAAAGGGGTAGAGTAAAGGATTTCATGGGGGATGGAATTATTTTCATCTACAGGGGTAAAAATGAACAAAAGTGATGCATATTTTCATGGGTAGATGAATTTAATGCTGAAGAATCAAGGTAAAATGGGAAAAATATAGAGGCATTGGTTTATTATGAAGAGAGAAGAGAGAGCCTTTGCATTTTCTATCACAAATAAGGAGGGATAGAAGAAGATTCCAGGTGATTTCCAACTGCAAATCAACAAAGAATAATATTGCCTTCTTCTCTTTTATCTTCTGGGATTTTCTCATTGTAAGGGGTTCCATTTTCTGAAAGTTCTGTAAGGCGGACAAAAGCTCTGTAAAAAATTGTAAAGCGAGGGTGAAGTATGACTATTAGTCACTAATCTAAATTTTTTTTGTGTTTTGAATTGGGTTTCATTAATATAATTTATTTTGTGACTGTCTCCATGGCTGAGATGTAATATTCTTTTGAATTCAATAATAAAAGATTATCTGGGTTTTTTCATGCACATTTGTTGCATTTGAGTTGTAATTGTTATTGCTTTCTATTCAAAGAATGATGTAATTGCTTTAATAAATGTCTGTTGCATTTTTTATTGCCTGTTGTTCAAAGAATGGAGTAATTGCTTTAGTGAATGTAACAGGAGTGTTATGGTCCCTGGTGGATTTGTAAGAATGGTTATCTGATAGAGATTCAGTGGTCTTGTTGTCATAATGTGATAACATTTTCAAAGACCTTCAAAACATGTTTAACATTGTAAGATGAAGTGCTGGTTATATGACTCTGTAGCCCTCTTCTTGGCACTGGTCAATCTATATGCATCTTTTGTTTTCAGTTTGGTCCCAATTTTTAAAATCAATTCAAACCTTTCAATTTTGTTTTATGAGTTACTTGTACTTACCATGTTCTCTATGCTCTTTAATGAAAATTTCCCAATATCTTAGCCAATGTTGAGTGATTTTTCATGTTCCTCAGCATATTCTTGTGAGAGCATCATCTCTTAAGAAATACCCTGTTGAGTGTGTGTTTGAATCTTTTGGTGTTGCTAAAGGGTCACCCCATAGGTCTTACAGAGCCTGAAGTGCAGGGGAAATGTGTCTCAATCTCATTTCCTATCAGTTGGCCAAATCCTACACTAGGTCTAAACATGAAGTGTGGATTACTTCTACATCATCCGATATTCTATATTTTACTAACATTTTCTTATTTAACCATTGACTTCACTTTAAAACCCATTTTCACAATAACTCATAATTAACTATAAAATCAACTATTCTAATTTTCAAATGAACAACACACCATTTATTATAAGTGACGAATAAACATTGCAACATAAAGTCAACACTTACTACCAATCCAACTATAAAATAATTAAGAACAAAATCTCCATTCAAAAGACAATATATATTTCATTTATTCAACATCCTTAATTAATATCTCTAGAAATAAATATATTTATATATATAAAGGTTCTCCTATAAAAGGTAAAATATTATGCATTTCGCTTAAAATCTTTAACAAGGGTTTGCCCTAAGGGGATCTATCCAAACCACACAAAGTTCCTTATGTATACTTTACTTAAGTTTAAAATTCGATCTAACTTAAAGGTGGTACATCCTTCTTAAACTCTTAACCATTATATATACAATGATGATGAAGATTATTTCATAAAATTTGAAAATCTTATAATTAAATGATGATAAAAGAACGATATAAGAATACACTCAACTCCTATAATAAGATAGCATAATCGATCATTTACCCTAACTCATTTAATATTACACTAAATCATTACAGAACCTTTCTATTTACTTAGTTAAATACCTCATTCTCTTACCTATTTAATAAGATCTAATTTAAAGTCCTTCAATTTAACTAACTATAATCAAATCAATCACCACATTAAATTATCCAATTTATTGATGTGTAATATGAGTTACATGCTCAATTTAACATAAAATGTTTAACCACCATTTTCCTTCATAAACTGGATTGTATATACCTATACATTTATAATTATATATCTTTGAGAATACATTTATAACTAAATTGTTGTTTCAACCAATAGTTCAATACCATAATCTAGAACATGGAGTCAAAATGGGTTTATGAAACCTTGACTTCATGTTTAACAATTAGTTATGTAATTCCAATGAAATCTCTTTCTAGTTTTTAAAATGTTCATCATAACCACAACCAATCTAATATCTTAACTGTATTTCTTTCATTTATAACACGACCAATCAACCATAAAACCTTTATACTCCCAAGTATATTAAATCACTGTACTTACATATTTATACCAAAATATATACCATATATGCATATGTATATATTGGATTATTAATTAAGGATCTGATTTAAATCCCAATACAAAATTTTACTTCACAAAGATATCATTATATTCTTACATATTTATATACTCTACAATCTATTCATACATTCAACATTCGAATGGTAACCATAGCTTATAACCAACCGAACAAATCTAAATACATACTGAACGTTAACCACCGAAATTTACACACAATAAAACAACAAATAAAGGCGTATTAACCACATACACTTCTAACAGTTTCCAAATATGCAGCTAAGACAAGGAGAGTCTACTAACAGATGACGGTTGCAAAGGATAAACTTAAAAGAAGACTCGCCTAGTTAACAATCGCTCAACGTCCAAGTTACCTTGCAAGATAAGGCAAGAAGGATAAATGCGTATGCATGAAATTCAACTAACACACTATTTACCCATCGAACCCACTAAGGTTTACTTGCATAAAATAGATCCATTCATAATGAGTATTTGCAGCCACACTACTTTTTAGTTGGATCCAAAAACGCTGCAATTTACGTTCTCCTCAAAAACATCTGTGCAAAAACGGGCAGGTGCGGTGAGATTAAAATAGTAAGGAGATTGATGAAAGATAGAGGAATTAAAAAAAATTCCTTGATGCAGTTGGATTGAAGGCCTTAAAATGATGCATGCTTTTTGTGCAAGAGACGGAGCACATCCACAAATGCAGAAGATTTATGCAGAGACAGAGAAATTGGTCTTGGAAAATGAGGACAGCAGGGTATTTCAAGATTCACGACTTTTACTTAATACTGTAGAAAAACAGAAAAAGGAATCATTTGTTTGCCACCATAGTGAAAAGTTAGCAATAGCATTTGGTTTGTTAAACATGGTCCTTTGCACAACAATTAGAGTTGTTAAGAACCTCTGAGTTTGCTCTGAGTTCCACACTGCATCTAAATTCATCTCCAAGATTGTTCCCAGATAAATTGTTTTGAGAGAAGTTAACCATTTCGATCGTTTTCTACAGGAGTAAGCAAAGAGCGCACACGATTGGGGTTTCAGTTTAGCAAAATTTATCTAAGGTTTGCAGCAAGACAGTAGTAGAAGGTGCATAGAGAAAGTATGTGAATTGTTTGAAACAATATCTCCAAAGCTGAGTAAACAGTCACACTCGGCAGGAGGACGTATAAAAGAGAAATGTAATCTACTTGACAAAATGCCTCCAAATAAAATGATTTCGCAAAGAATGTAATGTTAAAAAAAATCACATGCAAGATAGAAGAGCAGAAAGGCAAGATTCGAATAAATTATGTACGACGATTATAAGCTTAGTTCAGATGACAAAGCTAGCAGGGATAGTCATAATAAATACCTGGCTAACGCATGAAAATGTGGTAGAAACATTAGAAAGTAGTTAACAGTAGTATCGATATTGTGTTATCTGTCTTTCTCTTTTTATCATCTCACATTTTCCTTCTTCCCCTTCAACAATTCGATCATTTGACTATCATAAAATGGAAAACCATGCCATTTCTAAAGGGGACTGGTAGCAGCTTCATCGAGCAACCCCAGCTTCCACACCATCTGAATTTCCCCAATACTGCAAAATTCCTAATTTCCCAGCTTCCAAAAACCCCAAGAAAAGAATTCAAGAAGCATCCAAAAAACGTTCCGGCAAGAACCCCCAATTCAAGATTAGTTTTCCATTTTCAATTTAACTAATTTTTTTACTTCACCACTATGCCCGTAACTGCCTGCATTTTCAAATAGTATATATTTTATAATTTAATCATACTTCACTATTGCACAAATAAATCAACTTTAAAATATTTAATTTATTAATTTATTCTTTTATTTTAATTTTGTTTGCAGAAATATGTTTATCTTAAGACAAAAAATTAATCTATTTAATTTAATAAAGGTTTTAATAATATTTATTTATTTATCAAAACCACAATTTCATTAAAATTTTTATTTTCAATTATTAAAATTGTCTTTAACTTTAATCACTCTATTTTAATGAATTAATTAATCAGAACACAAGTGGATCAATTGATCAAATGAACAAAATACCAAAGAACCAAATGGACAACACTCACGGGGTAAATCACAAAGGGGCACTACAACTGCTTACTCTAGATTTTGTTATTGTGTTACAATTTAATTATGAAAACTATCTAGTTGAGTTGATAATTTTTGACAAGTGTGATCTTTTGCTATGAATTCAATGCAGTGTTATTCATATGTTGAGCACATGCCTAGAATTTTAAAATATTAATGTTGATTGTTTCAAAGTTGTCATATTCAAAAGATTTGATATTTTAATATTGCAAAATATTATCTTATTTCTCAAGTAGGATATTGGAAATGAGATCATTTAGATTCAATTATTATTGATTATCTTGTTTCTAATGATGATGCTTAAATTTGGTGCAATGGGGCTATGAGTTGAATCATTTTGTAAACAAAGAGTTTAGCCTTAGTGGTATATTGTGTTTTGATCTATGGTGAAATTAATTATTATTCTAATGGTGTTTTGAGAGTCGTCTTGAGGATTGAGAATTATGTGACATTCCTTCTTGGAAATCCAATGTGATAGTAATGTAATTGGGTGTTGGCGATTGTTTCAATTGTAAACCGATTCATGCTTTGATAGTTCTAAGTGATCTTGATGTGTTTCAAAGTGGCTAAGAGCTGTTTTTCAAAAAGTGTGTCTAAAGTTATGAAAGTGCATTATAATGTGTTGTGAGAAACCAGTGAATGTTATGTTTGTGACTCAAGTTTTGGATACTGGGTATCCAACTTGGCATAAGGGTGTCATGGACATCTGGGATGATCTACTTAAATATACCCTCGTGTTAAATTATGTGTGATGATATTGCATGTTTTTCTATGATTTTTGGTTCAATGTTGAGTCTTGTTATGTAATGGGGGTTTGGGTGTGCCTAAGGAGTTGATCTCACTTGATGGGTGAGAGCCTCCTTCATTTGGGGTTGAGAGAGTCCCTCTGTTATTTGGAACATGGGAACATTGTGATTCTTGATGTGTCCCTATGCTAGCCAATGGATAGGTGTCAATAATTTGGTTCTCCCTTGGAACGTTGAGTTAAATTGGCTCCCCATTCGAGGACTACATTTGTTGGTCCATAGGGAAAAATGATTTTCCTTGAATGTACCCCATGGGCTGAGGATGGACCTAGTGTGCCAAACTTTGGATGAGCTCCACTTGGGCTACAAATGTTATAGAGATTGGATAATCAGAGGTATGAGTATTAGATGTAGTGTTCTTGTGGTGTTAGTATTGGTCTATTCACATACAAGTAATTCTTTAACTGGTCATGATCTTCAGCGCTGAAGAATGCAATTGTTTAATTCTTATCATCTAGGATTTGCTGAAAGAATATAAAATGACAAAAATAAGGCTTCTGACAACAAAATATTACATCATTTCTTAAGTTACAAGATTTAAAAATTAATTATGATAGAACTATAAGGATGATTACAGAGATATGTGTTGGTGAATAATCTCTTGGGTAAGATTACAAGGCACCGGACTCTTCACAAGGAGCCACAAGGGAAAAAAGGAACAAGTCTAAAAAGCTAACAAAGAAGAAAAAATTAATAGAGACAACACTTTGAAAGCACATGAACCATAGAAAGGAAGCCAAAAACTAGAACACCAACACAGGCAACAACTAACTGGCATTATCCCAATTTTTAAATAGGAGGTCCACAACATCATCACCAACCCAATATTTTTTCTCCTGGCCATTATTACCCTCCAACTCCTCTTTGATAATAGTGGATAGGGTGCTAGTGACGAACTAGCCCAACTTCATTGTAAAGCAGGTAAACCCACCAAGCCAATTGTTGAGCTTGTCCATTTTCTTCTCCAAGGCACATGGCTCCTCCCAAACATCCATAGTCCCCAAGATCTCTTCAGGCTCATCGACTGGGGGATACAAAGAATGAAAGGCTAAGGTTTCTTTTGGTAGCTTGTTGTCTTCCAAGGTAAATTGGGGCCCCTCCACATTCTCATCCTCCTCTTCCTCAGTTTCCTCATTATTATACTCTTTGTTGTCAGACCGCTCCTCCTTTGAATCCTCAATAACCAGTGTTTTTTTACTATTTTTTCCCAGCCTCTCGGATCTCCTCCTGGTGTTCTCCCCACCATTCATAACCATGGTTTCCACAACAATATCACCTTTCAAGTATTTTCCAATTATTTTTTTTCCTTTTCCCTCTCTTCCACTCAGCTTTGGCATACCTCTCTTACCATCATTTCCCTTTTTTGCAGTGTTGGCCCTGTAGGTAGACTTTTCTAGGGTGGAATTCAAATCATAGAGGCTGGAATCAACACTAGCATGTGCATTACCCAACCCTCCCTTTATTTTTTTGGTAGCCGGTTTGGCTTTGGGATTTCTCATGGTACCCAAATTGGATTTTTGGGGAGGGGTTTTAGACTTAGTCAGGGAAATGTTCATAATAGTCAAGGGTTCGATTTCATCAATGTGCACAACCGAGATGGCTTTGGGAGGACAAAGGGCTAGGTGGAAGTGGTAAAGTCTTCGGATAATCCCTTGATGGAGTGGAAGAGGCAGGGGGTCATTGGGATTAAGGTTGGCTATCTCTTTACATTTCTCGACCAAATTTTATAGGTCCATAAGAAAAAAGGAGGGAAAGCTAAGCAACATCTTATGTCTTAAATAATGTAATAAGGGAAAATTATAGAAGAAATAGGTTTTGAACCTACCTTCCAAGGTGACATATTTCATCAACACTAAGAACACCTGGTCCCAAGGCTCTGGAAGAGCTTCATGCTCAAAACTTGACTAGTTCCCCACCGGTTCCTTGTTCCCCATTAAGAAAGCTTTCAAGATTTCATTGTCTTGATTCTTAGTGTGCCTAGGATATTTTTTCCTGGTACATGACCTACCAGTGGCTTGCACGATGACTTCTTCACTAACTTCAAAGTAAATACTGCCTATCATGACCCTTCGGTCCTTCCATGAATTATCAAACTGGCTAGACAAAATAGGGTCATGGCCAACCAAAATCTCCATTAGAGGAGAGATGCCACCTTCAACACAAATGTGCCAGACTAACAGATTCTTTCAGAATTTATCATAGTTGTTTGGCTTAGTCCAAATGCGGTTGCCACCCATTCTATTCACTTGCACAAAAAACCAAAGAGTTTGCAGAAGACGCAAATTATAAAAGCCAATAGGGAAATGAATATTCATCACAAGGTTTTTAAGTTGAGAAATGCAGTGATGGGTAATGATGCCAACATGCAGGTCACACATGTGAAAGGGAAAATCACCATAGGGTGACTTGAAAACGGAGTAAAAGTGGATCATGAGAATATTGCAGCCATTGAAATAGGAATTGGTGGTCATGCAAGGTTCCTTAGCCTTGGAGTAAGTATGCAAAAAATTAAAAAATTTGGTTGTATGGCTAAAAATAGAAACATTCCTATGGGTGTGATAAGAGACCCAGGCCAAACTAGCAAGAACTAAGGTGCTAGAAGGAAGCATTCCTTCATAATGAGGGGTCAAATCAGAATTAAAACTCACAATCATACGAAGGCTATAATGGGTTAAAACAAGATATCACACAATCCCAAAGAGGAGAGATCGCACAATACGACCTCTCAAATTCATTGATATCACATACTTTCTAATTCCCTTCATAAGTCCACCTTTTTTATTCATATTACAAGCCTCAATATTTTAATCCTACCACCTGTCAGCCACCTCAATAATAGAGCTTGTCCACCAAGCCCAAAGGACAAACAAGTGGGTCCTCCAACCAACACCCAACACTTGAAGATGTCTAAACACATAATAAATCAAATAGTAAGGATCCCTCCACCTGTCAGCCATCTCAACATTAACACTCATCCATCAGACCCAAAAGATAATCAACTGAACCCCCCATCCAACACCCAACACTTAGAGATTTGAATTCATCATGATAATTGGTTGCATTGTTCTCTCAAGATGATATATTGAATTTTTGGTGGTATCTTCTCCATTTTCCTCCAACATTTAGAGTAGCCCCAACAAGTTCCAATATTAGCTAAGGCATCCACCACTTGGTTGCCCTCCCTAAAAATATGAGTCACTTTTTTACCCCTAATTTTGGATAAAAAGAACCAAGTTTCCAA
This sequence comes from Sequoiadendron giganteum, assembly GCA_007115665.2. Taxonomy (NCBI): domain Eukaryota; kingdom Viridiplantae; phylum Streptophyta; class Pinopsida; order Cupressales; family Cupressaceae; genus Sequoiadendron; species Sequoiadendron giganteum. Next base: position 807,988,554 of record CM021100.1, on the reverse strand, counting down.
CAAGATATCCCTAGTATTTCATCCAATTAGTCTATCCTTATTCACAACATCTGTAATGGACTTATAGTCTCCTTCAATGTGGATATTAGAGATCCCTAGAGAGATAGTAATTTGGAGGCCCATGAGCAGTGCCCTAGCTTCTACCATAATAGAGGACTGAAAACCGATACCTCCAGCATATCCCGCAACCATAACCCCCCCGGGGTCTCTAATCACACCATCGATACTAGCCTTGCATGGGTTGCCCTTAGTAGCCCCATCAAAGTTGAGTTTAAACCAACCTCTAACTAGAGGCTCCCATCTGGTATTTTTCCAAGCTATGGATTTTGAATTGTCAAACAAGTTATCTTCTAACCCTTGGTGCCAAGCCTTGGCCATTCTAATTTTGTAATCAAGAGGTCCCTTCTCTAGGATTTTCCCATTAAAGAGGGATATATTTTCCTCAATGATTTAGACGCCTATGCCAAAAACATCCCTAGGATTCCTCTCAATATTCCTAAAGACCCTGTTGTTCCTCTCCTTCCATAAACGCCAGCCTAAAATAGGAGGAACCTGATTCCAAATTTCACCAGGAAGGGGATGGGAATAGAGACCACTCTAGCCCAGGATGAAGGATAAGATATCCTTATACATCACCAAAGAGACTCCCAGTTTTTCAAAGGCCAACCCCCAAACTTCAGCAACAAACGGGTAGTGTAACAACAGGTGGCTAACAGTTTCCTCCCTACACTTACAAAGTAAAAATCTATTGTAAATAACAAATCCTCATTTCCTCAAGTTATCCTAGGTAAGAATCTTGTTATGGAAAGTTGTCCACTAGAAGAAATTAATTTTAGGGATAATGTGGTAGCTCCATATGTTCCTCCAAGGTTCCTCTATAGTACCGTGGTTTGTCATCAATTTGTACGCCGACCTAATAGAAAGATCCCCTTGTTTGTCAAAGGTCCAAAATATCTCATCTTCTTTGTCATAATAGGGAAACCCGGTGGTAGAGAGGATCTCTTGAAGGGACCAGGCCAGAAAACAAAGGTCATGAGACTAAGGACAGTAGAGGGTTAAATCCTTCCAAGCCCTAGCCCAAGAGGTCCAATCCAAAAACATAATCACAGATATGGATACCAAAATACCTTTGAGCCAATCCCGCAAGAGTCCTAAAATTAGAACAAAGCAGAGGGGTCTCATTCAGCCACGTATCTTCCCAGAATATGATCAAGTTCCCATTGCCCATTTTCAACTTAATCCCATTCCTTAGCAGGCCATGTGTGTTGCAGATGCTCCTCCAGGCCAAGGAGCCATGAGGGTGAGACTCCGAGAGACAATTGATCCAAGGTTTTTCCTGAAGATATTTGAAATTCAAAATTTTGCACCAATCCTTAGTGTTCCTTAACTGATCCCAACTAACCTTGGCCATCAAAGCCTTGTTAGTGTTGACAATAGTCCTGAATCTTAAGCCACCACAATTTTTGGCCTGGTAGACCTTTTCCCATTTAACTAGAGCGAGTTTCTTCTTATCCTCAGCCCCAAACCAGAGGAAAATCCTTTGATTTTTTTCAAGATTATCAGCAGTATACTTAGGCATCTTAAATATGGAAAGGAAATAAGTTGGTATACCTTGAAGGGCCACTGTGAGCAGTTGCAGTTTTCTAGCATGGCTTAGGATGGAGCCTTTCCATCCAACCAACTCTCTTTGGATTCTTTCCAGTATTGAATTCCAAAAGTGAGGTGTAACCTCCTTAATCATGAGAGGGAGCCCAAGATAGACTAAGGGGAGGGACCCACTAACACATCCCAGAACCATAGTCACTTTGGTTTGCAAATTAGGTGTGTTGTTAAAGAAATAGATCATGCGGGTATGTGCAGGATCATCATGGAAAAAACAGCCCCTTAAGTGGCAATAAAAAGACAAAAAATCAGAGTTAGACAACTTGATGTAGATATTTGAATAAGTTATCTATATTATTTACGAAAAATGTAATAATAGAATTTGTAGAAAATTGAATGTAGTTTCTAAAGTACTAGATCTTTATTTAAAAGAAAAAAATCTATTTGGTGAAAATTTGAAATTTCAATGCAGTAGTATTTAAATTTCAGGGTAAAAATAAGAAGTAGGTGTCTATCTAACCACCCTAACCACAATAAAATGATAATATTTTTTTATAATATATTAGATATAAGTAGAGGACTCATGTCCCGATGTGATGCATATTTGTTTATAATTTTTTTCCAAGTAAATAATTAATTATGATTTTTTTATTACAACTTTTAAAAAATATAAAATCTTCTTTGTCTAACCACCTTAGCTTGGTCAAAAATTCATGAAATTCATTTTTTTTAAATCAAAGCATAGAATGTGACACATGTTTCGGATTCAAAAAATATGATACCGTTTGAAAGTTATAGATGTTTTTCAATCAACCTATCAATTAGGACTTTATTTGTAATTCTAATAGAAAATGAATAATATTTATTTATTAAATTCAAAAGTAAAGCATAATTTATATTGTTGGAAATCTAAGAATCTCCTCTAAAAACCCTTTTCATTTCATCAATTATGGGTAAAAAAAAGCTATCAGCCACATGGGCCATCATATGGCTTACATATCACCACTTTTTGGCCCATCATGGTCCTGCACATGCCCATGCTTTTATTGTAGTTGATACATTGACCATAACAAGAAGCATAATTTTTAAGGCATGCTTTCCATTTCCTGGCTTCCACCACAGAGGCTTTCCCAAAAAGAAGAGTGTTGTACATAAATTGTTGCACAAAAACCAGTTCTAGGGAAGAAGTCGCTCTGATGCCCATAATGGAGCCTTTCAATAGAAGACCAGTAAATTTCTTGTTGAGCACATCAACAATCATGATGAACAGATAAGGAGATAAGGGGTCACCTTGTCTGATCCCTCTTCCAATAGAGAAGAACCCAAAGGGGGGCCCATTAACCAGAACAGAGTACTTAATAGTATTAATACACTCCATAATGAGTTTGATAACCAGATTGTTGAATCCAAACTTAGCCAAAACCTTTGGGATGAAATCCCATAAAACTTTATCATAAGCTTTAGAGATGTCCAGTTTAAGAGTCATCCCCGCATAGTTACATCTATCCATAGAATGGAGTAGTTTGTGGGTTGTCAGATTGGCATCAAGAATATGGCGCCCAGGGACAACCTTTTAGGGTGGGACTGAGGATTTTATCCAAAAGTGGCTTGATACGGTTCACTAAAATCTTAGAAATAATTTTATAAAAGGTGTTACATAGGCTAATGTGCCAAAAATTAGTCATCGATTAAGGCTCACCAATCTTACGAATAAGGTAAATGAAAGTGTGATTCAATTGTTTAAGGATTTTACTAGATTTGAAAAAATCCTTGACTGCTATCACAAGATCCCCACCCACAGTATCCCAGAAAATCTAAAAAAAAGCAAGAGGAAAACCATCAGGCCCCCATGCTAAAGGTAGCCAGCCAAACTTCTTCCAGAGAAACATTACTGAGAATCCCTTTATTATCTTCCTGAGAAATCATGGTAGGTAGGTGGTTGAGCAACACATTGTCCAAAGTTGGGTTTGGTGCCTTAAATTGGGCCGAATAAGCCTCCTGAAATTAGTTAGCAGCACAAAGGCCAATCTGGGCAGGGTTCAAAATTACCACACCAAAATAATCAGTCAGTTTAGAAATTTGATTCCTTTTCCTATGCTTTATGGCTGACACATGAAAGAAAGAGGTGTTCCTATCACCTTCCTTCAACCATTGGAATCTGGATCTTTGTTTCCAAAAGACTTCCTCATTTTTGAGAACGCATTCCCATTCCATCTTGGTTCCCCTTTCCTCGTTGTGAGTCCGCTGACTATCATCTTCTTCCTCGATTTTCTTTTGTAAGGTCCTCAACTCTCCTTCTAACAACTTTTTCTTGTGAAACACATAACCAAACATGCTCTTGTTCCATCCTTTAACCATGTTTTTAATATGTTTGAGTTTGAAAAAAATTCTAAACATGGGAGAGCCATGGACAAGAATATTCCACCATTCAACAATTTTATTTTTGAAATCAGGGTGAGAATTCCACAATATCTCAAAATAGAAGGGGATGGGACCCACAACATGATAGATATTAGTGGTCAACAAAAGGGGGTTATGGTCAGAGACTGTCTTGGGTAGGGTTATTAGATTAGCATCTAAAGCATTAATCCAATGGGGAGAGAAAAGGAAACAGTCTAAACAAACTTGAATAAGGTGTTCACCAGAGTGTCTGTTAGACCAAGTAAATTTCTAACCCATGAGCTCAATATAAATTAAACCTGAAGAATTTAGAAAATTAGCCAAGTCAAACATGCTGCTAGAGTAATCCAATAGGCCACAACATTTTTCCGACGGAAGGAGAGGAGAGTTAAAATATCCAGTAACTAGCCAATGACCTCCCCTATTCTGATTAATTGTAACTGTAAGGTAATGCCACAACATACTCCTTGCATTTCTTTGATTAGGAGTGTAAATACTAATTATGGGCTAGGATTCACCAAGGTGAGAAAACAAGGCCCCCACACTATTTTTATAGTGGAATAGTTTAGAGCCCAAATTTTTTTAAGGATTCCAAAGCACAACTAGACCCCTCGAAGCACCCTCAGCATCACTATAGACATAGGATGCATAAGGCCAAATAAATTTAGAAAATTTACCAAAATTTGTCTTCATCATTTTGGTTTCTTGTAGTAAACACACATCAATCTTATGTTCCAAAAAATAGTTCTTCAGAGGAAGTTTTTTGTGGGTTCTATTGAGCCCACAAACATTCCATGACACAACTCTCATTTCTGACCTTTTTTTGAGGACACATCCAATGTCCTTTGTTTACCCAAGGTAATCTCATTTTTCATTTCTCTCATCTAGTGTTTCTCTAGGAGGGCCTTCCTAGCTTTGAGTCACCTCCTATATCTGCCTTCTTCTTCCTTCTTTTTTTCTTTAGCGTTGTCTAGATCCCTTCTTCTACAATTTTCTCAAGCTTCAGAGCCCCCATGCTTTCTATAGATTCATCAACCATTCGTTGCTCTCTTCTTCCCAAATTTCACCATCCTCAGTCATTATCTCACTAGTCCCCATAGAGATCTCTGCCAATGGAGGAACAACCGCCAAAGAGCCAAGGTCCTAGGTCATTTGGATATTCATGAGTTTAACAACAGACTCCAATAAGGCACTGGGGTCGACTAGGCCAGATGGAGGTTTAGCAAAGGTGGGTGAAGGTAGAGGGTCCTCTGGCCCTATGCCAAACAATAATTTGTTTTAAAGTAGTTTCGTGTATTTGATACTAAAAAAAATTTAAACATGATATTAAAACATATAATGTAATAGGTTTTTCTATTATTAATCTCATAAAAAAATATTTAAAAATTGTATTAATTCAGATCACCAATTATGATTTATTAAGAAAGCATTGACATCCTTATTCACAATGAAAAATATTTTCATAAAAAGATCCTACAAATCTATTCATAGAATGAAAGACAAAGAGTTAGATGATAAAATTTAAAGGAATTCTAGGAACCCAATATTTGTAAAACATATCAAAAAATCAAAGAAACTGAGTAAACCAGATATAATTTATGATAAAAAAATTACCGTCTCCTACTTTGAAACTAAAACAATAAACAAAAAACAAAATAAAATTGAGTGAAACCAAATTAGGGTATCATGTAGGAAAGAGAAATATCTAAAGGAAGCTTTCAAGGAGAAAGATATAAAAATGATAAAAGACCCTTACATGGATTCTTAAGTTACTTTAAAAATAATTAATTTCTAGTTATCCATTAAGAATCTTAATTGTATAGTGCTTAGAAATATTAGTTCCAAATTCTTGATTTTATTTATCCTCTTATTTTCAGGATTGTGCTCTTGTTAGAGAGTTTAATTATTTATTTGGTTTATTAGTGGATGAAAAATATCTCCATTTAATTCCATGTAATAAAAACATTTTAATTTATATCAAAGTGATTCAAACAAATTATCATAGAAGATTCTAGGTATAGTAAGGAAAGTTGGTAATTGAAATCACCTAATAATTTTTGTAAGAAGAATAATAATTTGGGTAGATTTATGAAGTAAAGAAATAAGTGTTAATTTGTGAATTATAACATAAAATCTTCTAAATCCATTAAAGTACAATTACTAACAAATGCTAACGAACTAAATAATCATGAATCATATGTATATGTTTAGTTGTGTGTGTATACTGCAAATATATATAATCAATCTCAAGCTGTTGAGTTATTAGTCCTATAACATTAGTGTGTTTAACATTGGATAGTATAGTTCTTATCAGCTTATAATTTCTTGTATGTTTATGCTTGTAATATCGGTTTAAAGTATTGTTTAAATTATTGTCTTCATTTCTAATAATTATGCATTAAATAGCTCACTTGGAAAGGTAAATAGATTGAGGTTGATTCACCACTTACGATGCATCTCTAGTATTGATTTTATTACATATCTCAACTTTTATGTAATCTTCATTTTACGTTCACTAACAATTTTAGATGTCTTATTTGATTTTTATTTAATGATAATAATATATTTTTGGGATTAAGTTTGTATACACCTAAAAATGGTTTGGTGAATATAATTAATTAAATATGATTTATTTGATTAATTAACCTTTTATTTCATTTACTATTAAATAAATAGAAATATTTATTTATATAGTTAATCTTAAATTCTTCAATCTTTATTCTACTATTTTCATCTTAATTAAATAAATGAATTTCACTTTGTGTTATTTAATTATCATAATTAAATCCATCTACTATTAAATAAATAGAAATATTTATTTAAATAACTCACGTTCTAATTCTTCTATTCTTCAATTTTAATTAAATATACAACTTCAATAGTTTATGTTATTTAACTATCACATCATTCAAACTTAACTAATTAAACAAGGTTAAATACTTTGTTGTTTAATTATCATATCCCTTCTATATTTATTTAATAAACAAATTCTATAGTTTGTTTTATTAAATTATTTATCCCCTTTGTACTAATTTGAATAAACCAAAATATTCAAATAAATGCATAAAGGAAAATTTCATGTATTCAGTCACCTATCAAATTAGATATTATATGTATAATTTATGTCTAAATTAAGTGACTCAATCATCACGGGAAAATTTTGGAGACAAATTGAAGACAAATTTACAGGCAACTCTTTCATCTCCTTCCTCTAATTCTTCCTATCATTTGGCCGAATATTTTCATGAGGAGGAACAATTCCCATGATCAACTCAAGCTTCTCCATCTCTCACCATTCAATCCTCCAAATTGAATCCAAGCCTTTATTGTGTTGCCCCTCTACAAATTTGTTCTTGTGAATCTATAAATACAACCTCTCTCCACAAGAAATGGATCCTAGATTTGTGCAATCTTACTCTACAGGAAAAGTAATCGAGAAATCATAGCAATAGCATCTTAGCATCATAGCATCAGTAGAATTCATATCACGACTGCATAGTAGTTTTATCTGTAGCTTCATCATCATAGTTTCATGTTAATATAGATTATAGTTGTTTCCTTTTATCAATTAGATATCATAATATAGGATTTCATCATTGCATTTAGCATCACTTCGTTCTCTAGATTGGAATTTTAATAGTCACAAGTGCTTATCAAATGTAAGAGCCTTCTGTGATTTAATAAATCTTTAGAGATAGGAAACAATGAGACACTTTCAAGTTTCTGTTCTTTTAATTAGTTAATTGTTGATTGAATCTTGATATAATGTTTCATTAAGAAGTGTTTCTAATTTGTTTACTTGTTTACTTATTCACACTTACAAAGTTAATGATATTGTGGAGATTTAATACTAACCTTATCAAAATATGTTCCATGTTTATGTGTAGTTTAATTGAATACAAATGATGTTGACAATTACTGTAAAGTTGGAACAATGATGTTTGATTTTAAAAAATGAAGTCATTCATTTTGTTTGTATTAACATTGGGTGTGCACATTATCAAAATAATCATAAAGTAATGATTGTAAAATTCTTTAGTGACATTATCATTATTATTTATTATTATTCCCTCTTATAAATTTAATTGTTGGACTATCAAATAAAGTACCTAACATGAAAAATATTCTTTTGGAGCTTGCAAGATTTCATCATTATTGCTATTAAATCCATAACATTAGACAAGTTATAAAATTAGAAGTTTATCTTAATTTTTTCTATGTAATTACTTACTTCTCTTATCTAGTTACTTTGTAGTATTATATTAGCTTATTATTGGTGAGGGAATTACAAATTACTAGACATCTTGTAGAGATGATGAAGGAAAAATAGGTTTTCAAGTGGAATGAAGCTAGAAAACAAGCCTTCAAGGATATTAATGAGGCTATTAATCAAGCTCTTGTTCTACTTCATCCTGATTTCAAAAAATATTTATCATTTATTATTATGCTTCAAATCACATCGTGTCCACTATCCTACTCTAGGTTGATGAGAAGAATGTAAAAGTGCATATTTCCTTCATGTGTGTACCATTGAAGAAGCATGAGGTTAATTACTCCCAAATAGAGAAACATGTGTTTGTAGTTGTTAAACTGGTAAAAAAAAATTCTATATACTACACTCACATTCAATTGTGTATGTGATGGATCCCACTATCAAAATTATCCTCACTCAATAGGGTATTGGCTACAACAGAAGGGGAGGATGGATTGCAAAGGTGCAAGAATATGACTTGGATCTCAATCCTACAAAATTAGTCCTGGTAGAGGACTTTCAAAATTGATGCTAGAGGAGTAGGAAAAGCAAGAAAAGCAAGAAGACCTCCCTCTGGTATTAACAGTTAGCCTTAGACAAGATGAATGGTTCTCAGACATAGCTTAGTATCTCACTTGTGGAGAATGTCTAAAGCACTTGTGCAGGAAGTAAAAGATGAATCTAAAATATAAATTAATTAAATATTTCATTTGGGAAGAAACTCTATACAAAAGAGGACTAGATGGTGCTTTCCTAAAATGCGTGGACAAAAGACAACAAGAAAGGTTGTTGGAAATATTCCATAATGAGGCATATGAGGGGTAGTTTTCCTCCAGTGTAACTACGTTCAAAATTCTAAGACATGGTTACTACTGGCTAGGTATGTTCAAGGACTCTTAATATTGGGTGTAAAGATGTGAAACATGTAAATTGTTTGCATGTAGATGTCAATTGATAGAGCCTCTACATAGAACTATGATGATTGACGGACCTTTCCAATAATGGGGTCTAGATTTTATAGGGCCTATCGGTTATCAATCAAGTAGGGGGCACACTCATATCCTCACAAACACAGATTACTTCACTAAATGGGTCGAGGCAATAATCATCAAAAGAGAAAATTTAGAGGTGGTTTGTGACTTCGTCAAAGATAACACCCTAGTCAAGTTTGGAGTACCTTATAAAATAGTTAGTGATAATGTTACCAACTTCTCCTCCAGTGAGATATCCCTTTTCTTCTATGATTATGGAATATCTTTGTGTCACTCAAATAATTATTATCCTCATGGAAATGGTAAAGCCAAATCTAGTAATAAGAACTTTTTCAACATCATCAAGAAATTGGTGGATGAGAATGAAAAGTATTGGCACAAGAAACTTTACGAGGTGTTGTGGGTAGAAAAAAAAACTCCAAAGAAGGTGATAGGAATGAATCCTTTTGAGTTAGTGTATGGAGTAGGAAGCATCTTTCCTCTTCCATTGTAATTATCAACATGAAAACTATAGACTGTAATAGAAGATTAGAAATTCTAGGACACTATAGAAAAGAGGATCCTGTACCTAGAAAATATTGAAGAACAATGTGATCAAATGGTGGATAAATTTACTTTGCATCAAGACAAGGTCAAGAGGATTTGTGATAAGAAGGCAAGGCAAAGTCCAAATTTATAATTGGAGACTTGGTGTTACTATGGGATAAATGTAGGGAGCTGAAGGGTGCACATAGAATTTTTGATTCTCTCTACATAGGTCCATTCAAAGTCACTCAAGAATGTAGACCTAACACCTTCTTTCTGGCCTATATCGATAATACCACTTTGTCCATTCTACACAATGGGAAGGATCTTAAACTCTACTAGATTTGATTTTCCTTCAAGGATTTCTCTTTACATAGTTAGTTTAGGTCATTGCTTTGGTTTTGGTGTGTCTTTTTTAATTATGAGATTTCTCTATCCAAATCACATTATGAATCTATCACCCAATGGATAAAACACTGATCATGTAAACTTTTCTTCTAGGTTCCTAGCTTTATCCCTATCAATTTGCATCCCCAATCAAAGCCAATTGTTAACAAAGTCTTGGTCATCCCTCAAAATTCATTCACTACCCAAATTATTTCCCAAGTTTCATACAAGAGGTCTTTTGGTCAGTTATCGCAACCTTGGTGATCACCACTCTGGTTATTAAAATTCTTTCGTTTCCTACCGTGTTGGTTTTCTGTAAAAAAATTAAAATTGTGTGGTGGTATTTTATGAGGTTTAATGAACTTTTGGAAATTCCACTTTATTCATCATCTGAGTTATTTCGACCCCTTTTAGATTTTATGTAACATTGGCGGTGTTTCATAAAGTTATTGAAACTTTTTCCTTTGTCATTGTGAAGATGGTATTGATTTCAAAATATGTTACAAAACCAAGTATTATGATGTGGGTGGCATTTTCTGTTGGTTATAGAACTCATGGTGGAGTCTAGCAAAGTTATGTGAACTAATTTTTTTTCCGATATGGTAGTCATTCCCATTAAATTTTTTAAAAGGTAGTTATAATGAGGTGATGATGTGAAATATTACATGTGACAACCTAACGGGGGGTACATAAAAATGCATATCTACTTGTGTATTTATTGCAAAGAGATAAAAGGAAACTTGATCTAGTTGGGAAGAGCATAAGTTAGCTATGATATTGGAAAAGACGATTGAGGGAAGACGTGTTGGTGCAAACATTAATCTTTGAATTCTAGAGGTGCTTAAGGTATTTCTTCCTTACTTGGTTTAGTATTCATTTTAAGTTTCTTCTTGAATTCAAAATATTTTTCAGCATTATCATCTATTTCAATGTAATTGTATACAAACCCTAGTGCCTTGGCCACCATGAGGTACAAATTTTAGGGGTATGAATAAAATTTTGGGTTAACCTACACCATGCTTGAGATAGGAGACACAAAACTAGGGAAAATAAATTGGGATGAATTTAGGGGAAATTTTGATAAACCAAATCGACCACCCATCACCGAGTAAGTGATTAATAGTGGATTAGTTGAGGTATATGACTTTCCCATAGTAGTGCAATGTTGCAAGTAGTAAGGTGTTTTCATTGAATTCAACTAGTTTTTGTTGTTATTGTGTGAGGGAGAAAACCATAGAAGCTAAATAAGATAAACATACTTGAAATAGAATCTAATCTATAATCAAGAACACTAATCTAAGATATATTCTTACACTTAGGAAATGAAAAATTTAGAATACTGAATTCAAGAACATGAAAATGAAATACATAAACAATTGAATTCAATGATAACTTTGTTACCCATCTCGTATTGGAGTATATTCAAGAGAATGTGGTTGCTTGTATTACTGTGAACCCTCCATAGTTCATGTGCAAAATCTTGATGAATAATGTGTTGAAGCTCAATCAATGATGTTTTGGAGTTATTTTTTTGTCTTAATAAGTTGATTCTTTGATCCTTATTTGTGAGGAAAGAGGTTTTTTATATAGAAAATATGATTCGAAATGGACGATCAAGATTAAACAATGTTGAATCAAGATCGACCGATGAAGGATGTTGAGAGGATTTAGACATGAATAATCTGTGAAAAGTATATTGCACAATTCATGTGATTGAAGAAATAGATTGAATAATCTATGGGATTGAGAGATAGATTGATTAGTTAGGAATTTAGATTGATAAGTCAAGATTTAGATTGATTAGTTAGGAATAGATTCAGAAATCAGGGGATTGTAATTCGCTCAATCAAAAAAGTGGTTGAGAATGAATAATTAATTGATTTAATTAATTCATTCATTTTGGAGTTGGATGTGAAAATCAATTTTGAATTTTGCAAACAAAGTTGCACTAGTTTGATTTTATTTTTGATGAATGATTTGAATAGTTTTATTTAATTATTAAAAATTTAGGAGGGAAATTGTTGAAATTAAATTATCATGATTTAATAATTCAATTAACTTTAGGGGAGTAAAGTGATTTAGTGACGTAATTAAATAATTGATGTTATTTAACTAATCAAGATGAAATAAAGTGAGATTAGGACTTTATTATATAAATGTAATTTATTTAATTGGTCGATTTGATGAAAAATGAATTAATTAAATAAAGTTGTTTTATTCAATTAATAGAATGAATAGGGTTTTCAAGACTTTATTAAATAAATGGAATTTATTTAACTAGTAAAAAATGATGAAAAATGAATTAATTAAATAATGTCATTTTATTCAATTAATAGAGGAATTTAGGGTTTTGATGTAATTGATGTGAAATGTAGTGGTGTTTGATTATAACGATGTTGATGATTTGAAAATATCATTTGGAGTGTGTGATAGGTGTGAAGTCAATTTTACATGTCTACAATTATTGATGTCATGGAAGTTGGTTAGTGATTGTATATGTTGAGGATATTGAGAAAATTGTAATAAAGAAGTTTTACAGGTTGTACATGCATAGTTGAGATGTTGAAGAAGTGTTGTGAGTACATGGAGTTATCCTTATGCTGTTATTTTTTGAGGTGTGTTAATAGTGAAGTATGTATTACAATGATGTCTTTGGTACTTGGGTTCCAAGTTCTTTTGAGAAAATTTGATAAATATATAAAATAGAGTTATGTAGGTATTTAGTGTATGCTCTGGGATTTGCTCAATATTGCTTCTATGCTTGTGTAGCTATGACTTATTGTTCATGATTGTTGGTAGTTGCTATATCAAAAATTTGGGCTTCTATATTGTTGTACAGTGTGAGATATTTTCACGAATATGTGAATTGTCCATTTTGGTGTGTCTAGCTATGGTCTAAGAGAAATATAATTGTTCTGAATTTCTCTGAATTTTGGTTTCATAACTTGTGGTTCTAAGAACAAGTTGATAAGGTTGTGTTCAAGTGAACTTTGTTGTTTGAAAAGATTGGACAATGTTAAGGATGTGTGGGCTTAATTATTTTATTTGTTTTGCATAGGTGTTGGTTGGCCTTGTGTTAAACACTACTTTCAAATTTTATGGAAGCACGTCAAGACGTGTTGGGACTTATTTAGATCATCATTAACTATATTTTTGGGTTTCCTCATTCTCTACCACCATGGGAATGCTTTGGCATCGACTTAATTTGAATTTATATGTGCAAATGGTGTATGTCCAACCTTGGAAGAGTTTCAAGGTTGAATATGGTATAAGTACAAGTTGAGATGTTGGTGAAAGATAAGATAGATGCATGATAGATGTGAGTATGTGTGTGTGATGTGAAATTGAGTAGATTAGTGCAAATTTCAAGTGTTGAGTTCTTGAAGGAAGTGAGCTGAAGGTGTACTCTATCTTTCAAGAATATTTTTAAGTGTGTGAGCGAACTGTGGTGATATCTCTATTGCATTGAGATATTTTTATCTCTATAACAATCCTCTTCTATCTTCTTTGTAATTATGTGCCAATGAGCCCTCTAGACATCGATCTCTCATTAGATAGCATGTAATATCTTGGAAGTGAGCCTTTATATTCGGTTTTGGAATTATTTATATTGTGATCTAATCCTCATCGTGGTCTTTCCCTCATTGGGTTTTCTATGTAAATATGGTGTATTTGTGTGCATGTTTTTATTACTTTCAGTTTATGTTTCTCAACTTAATGATTCAACACATTAATAGAGTAAGGGTTTTCTGAATGATAGTTGATCTTTTTAATGAATATTTCTAAAGTTTAAAATTGCTACAATTGATTCACCCCCTCCCCTCTCAATTGTCGTGTTCAACAATTGGTATTAGAGCGAAGTTCCTCGGATGATATAGGGACTTCTGACAGTCATAAATTTTGACTCAGATGTTTGTTTGGGCTAAAAATTTACAAGCAATTTTGTTATGAGATTTTGATAGGATTTTCGGCCAACTTGACACTTTTTTGAGGCCAAATTCTTTCATCTTGGCCCTCAAAATCAACTTTTTGTGTTTTTAGAAAATTATTTTCTTTAATAACTTGGAAATAATGTTTCCAATTTCAAATGTAAGTTGGCAATTCATGCCACCTTACTTTTAGGAAGTTTTTAGGAAAAATATGGGTTCATAGGGATATGTATGCGAAATTACCTAAAATGGCAAAAAACTAACAATTGTCAAAAATTTCCAAAAGAGGTAATTTTTGGTTATTTTGTTTTTTTTTCCATTTTTTAGATATAAGGGTGTTTCTTTCATTGTAGCAGTAGATTTGGTGAATAGAAGAAGTTTGATTTCGAATCCATCTTGAATTTCTTGGATTTCTTTATTCTATAATGATTAAATTTTATTGAATGTGTTATTTGGTTACATCATTAGAGAAGAGCTTAACCACTTAAGGAAGGTCTGAGATGAACAAGATCAGTATTGAGTGTACTAGGTTCGATGGGACTGACTATGCATTCTGGAAAATGAATATGGAAGGATGTTTGGCATACTATGGATATGAGATTGAGAAGTCTATTCAGAACCAGTATGTTACTCCTGGAAATAGTCCAAGTATTGTTGATGAGATCGAAGCACATGAAATCAAAAATAAGGCATGGCTTATTATTGTTAATAGTCTTTCACATTTTGAAGTAGTTAAAGTTATGAATTTGAATATTGATAAAGAGGTCTGGGATAAGTTGGAAAGGATGTATGAAGGAGATGAAAAGATTAAACAAGAAAAGTTGCAAAACTTGGAGGCACAATTTGAGATCCTACAAATGGGTGAAGATGAGAACATCAAATACTACATGTAAAGAGTTGATGAGCTAGTAGGTGGAATGAGAGGACTTGGTGAATAGATTCATGAATCTGAGATAGTGAAGAAGGCACTCAAAACTCTCCCTGATATATATAATGAAAAGGTATTTGATATAGAGGAAATTGTGGATTATAATCCTTATACTAAAGATCAGTTGATTGGTACTCTAACTTCATTTAAAATGAGAAATATTGTGTTAAAAAATGGAACAAAGGTAAAAACCAAATTCAACGTTGCAAAAGTGGAAGATCTGGATGAAGAAAATATTGATGAAGTAGAAGCAAAATTTGTAAGAAGAATGAAAAAGGGCTCCGGTAAGTATCAAGGTAAATTACCATTCAAATGTTTTAGCTATTGAGGAATAAGTCATTATTCTTTGAGATGTCCTAAAAGAGCTGAAAGAAACAAACATAGACAAGATAAAGAAAATAAAGGAAAGATGATCAAAAGAGCCTATTATGTCAATGAAGATTTTGGTATTTCTGATGATGAGTCTAATTATGGAGATTTTGATGATAATGAATTCTTGTTCCTAACTTTAAAAGATGAATCTACTATTTCTAAAACTAGAAGATGTGTGAAGGAAAGTGCTCCAAAGAAAATTAAAGGTACTATGGTCTCTACTCTTCATGCTAAACAAGAAGAGAAATATTAGGTCATTGATAGTGCTTGCTAAAATCACATGATCGGTGAAAAATGTAAGTTTTTTAAATTTGAGAAATATGATGGAGGCTTGGTTAAGTTTGAAGATGATTTTGGTGCTAGAATTTTTGGGATAGGCTCAATCGATTTTGATGGAAATCATAATACTGATAGTGTCTACTATGTTAAGGGTTTGAGACATAATCTCTGGAGTGTTGGACAAATATGTAAAAGGGGATATAATCTTGTGTTCAAGGATGAAGAATGTCAAATCAGAATAAGGGTCTCAAATTGCGATTCTTGTTGGTAAAAATGTTGAAGGAAACATCTATCAACTTAAAGGTGTTGATGGACATTTCTTTATATCTTAGATTAATGAAATTTGGCTATGGCATCAAAGGATGTGTCAAATGAATTTTGATAACATGGTGAGAATCTGTACAATACAAGCTATGAGAGATTTACCAAGGATTACAAAGTTTGTTAATGCAGTCTCCAAGGATTTTTAGTTTGGAAAGAAAGCTAGAAATAACTTTAGGTCAAAGGAATAATCTACTACCAGACTACTAGATTTGATTCATATAGATCTTTTTGGTTCCTACAAGGGTGAGAAGTCTACAAGGTGACAGGTATTTTATGTTTTTGACTGATGATTACTCTAGAATGACATGAGTTACTTTTCTTAGAGAGAAATCTGATTCATTAGACAAATTCAAGGCATTTAAGGAAATGGTTGAGAATGAAGAAATTTTGAAAATAAAATATTTGAGGTCTGACAGAGGTGGTGAATTCACCGCCAATGATTTTAACATGTTTTGTGAAGCCCATGGAGTAAATCGATAATTTTTTGCCTCTAGAACTCCTATGCAAAATGGAGTTGTTGAAAGAAAGAACAAGTCAATTCAAGAAGTTTCTAGATCAATTATAGTAGAGGAAGGTCTATCAAAATTTTATTGGAGAGAAGAAATTCACAGTGCTATTTATGTGTTCAATCGAGTTCAAGAAAAATCCAACATCACTAATACTCCCTATGAGATATGGTGTGGAAGAATTCCTACTATGAAGTATTTCAAGGTATTTGGAAGAAAATGCTATATCAGAAGAGATGAAGAAAATATAGGAAAGTTCGATGCTAGATGTGATGAGGATATTTTTCTTAGATACTCTACTAGAATCAAATCTTACATATGTTACAACAAAAGACTGAGAAAGGTTGTAGAAAGAAAAAATGTGAAAGTTTATGAAGCATTGAAGAATTCAATTGAAGTTGATAGATATGCATAAGATAAAATTGATTGCAAAGAACTAGAAGAAGTCTTTGGAGAACAAGAACTACAAAATGAAGAAGAATAAGCTTCAAAAAGGGTTCCTAAAACCCTTAAGTATGTGCAGAAGAATCATTCAGAAGATCAGATCATTTGAGAGAAGAGGAAAGGTGTGTTGACAAGAAGCAAATTTGTTGAAGTTGCAGAAAATTATTGTCCACTTTTTGAGGTTGAGCCTAAGACAATGATTGAGGCATGTAAATATGAGAATTAGATGAAATAAATGAAAGAGAAACTTATGAAAATTGAGAAAAATAAAGGTTGGGAACTGGTTTGTAGACTAGAAAAAAAGAACATAATTGGAAGTAAGTAGGTTTTTAGAAAAAAATTGAATGAGAATGGAGTAGTAAGAAACAAGGAAAGGCTTGTGTGTAAAGGATAATCACAAGTGGAAGGTATAGATTTCCAAGAGAATTTTTCTCTGGTGGCTAGACTGGATGCTATCAAAAAAAATTTGGCATTTGTTTCTCATAATGATTTTAAATTTTACCAGATGGATGTGAAGTTTGTATTTTTGAATGGTGAGTTAGAAGAAGTTTACATGGAACAACTAGAGGGATTCTAGTTGTCAGATTAGTCGGATATTATCTACATATTGAAAAATAATTTATATGGTTTGAAGCAAGCTCGTAGAGCTTGGTATGCAAGATTGGAAAAATATTTGATTCAACAAGGTTTCAACAAAGGTACGATAGATAGCAATTTATATTTCAAAATTGAAGATAAAAAGATCTTGTTAGTAGTTGTGTATATGGATGGCATTATTTTTAGAGGAAATGAAACTATGTGTAAGATGTTTGTTGAAGAGATGAAAAAAGAGTTTGAAACATCTATGTTTGGTGATATGAATTTCTTCCTTGGACTAAAAGTCAATCAAACAAACAAAGGAATTTTTATTTCACAATCAAAGTATGCAAAATAAATGTTAAAGAAATTTGGGATGGATGGTACCAAACTGGTATGAAATCCTATGGTAGCTAGCTACAAATTGAGTAAGTATGGTGATTCACCTAAGGCTGATCAAAGAAAATATAGATCAATGATTGGAGGACTATTGTATTTAACTGGTACCAGGGTATGTGCAGGATCATGATGGACCAAAAAGTGGCGATACGTAAGCCATATGATGGCCCATGTGGATGACGACTTTTTTTTTACCCAAAATTGATGAAACGAAAAGGGTTTTTAGAGGAGATTCTCATATTTCCACCAATATAAATTATTCTTTAGTTTGAATTTAATAAATAATTATTATTCATTTTCTATTAGAATTACGAGTAAATTCCTCATTGATAGGCTGATTGAAAACAATCTATAACTTTCAAATGGTATCACATTTTTTGAATCAAAAACATGTGTCACATTCTATGCTTTGCATACTATAGGATTAAAAAAAAATTGAATTTCATGAATATTTGACCAAGTTAAGGTGGTTAAACAGACGAGCTTTTATATTTTTTTAAAGTTGTAATAAAAAATTCATAATTAATTATTTACATGGAAAAAAATTATACAAAAATATGCATCATATTGGGACATGATTCCTCTACTTATATCTAAAAGATTATAAGAAAATATAATCATTTTATTGTAGTTAGGGTGGTCAGACAGACACCTACTTCTTATTTTTACCCTGAAATTTAAATACTACTGCATTGAAATTTCAAATTTTCACCAAATAGATTTTTATTTTTTAAATAAAGGTCTAGAAGTTAAGAAAATACATTCAATTTTCTACAGATTCTATTTTTACATTTTTTTGAAATAATATAGATAACTTATTCAACTTTTTACATCAAGTTGTCTAACTCATATTTTTTGTCTTTTTATTGCCACTTAAGGGCCTATTTTTTCCATGATGATCCTGCACATACTCACTAGATAGAATATTATGCATGCAGTTTGTCTTGTGGTTAGATTTCAAAAAGATCCTAAAGAAACAAATGTTGCAGTTGTCAAGAGGATATTTAGATATTTAAATGACACTCTAGATTATGGCTTATGGTATCCTAGGGATGTTGATTTTACACTAAGTTCTTATAAAAATGTAGATTAGGTAGGTTGCACTAATGATATAAAAAGTACAAGTGGAGGTGCATTCTTTCTTGGATGCAGATTGGTATCATGGAAAAGAAAAAATAAAGATTCAATTTCCTTATCCACTATAGAGGCTAAGTATAATGTTGGAACATCTTTCTGCACACAATTTTTGTGGATGATATAGATATTGAAGGATATTAGATTAATGTATGATGACCCCATCTCTTTGTTTTGTAATAATACAAGTGCAATTAATATTTGAAATAATCTAGTGATGCACTCAAGGACAAAGCATATATCTATTAGTTATCACTTTTTTGAAAGAGAAGGTTATGGAGAATGAATTAAAGCTTGAGTATATACCTACAAAGGGTCACATTATTGATATATTTACTAAGGCTCTTCCTAAATATACTTTTGAGTATCTCTAGGAGAAGTTATGGGCTATTTCCCCTCCTTTCTTGAACCAGATGCATATGAAGATGCATTATTCTAGTGGATGTATGGATCTATATTTCTTTTGGACTATTGTTTGGTGGCCACCTCTTAGGGGGAGCAGGTAGTGTCATTTGCTATCATTGTGGATTTGATTGGGTGTACTCCTAAGGGGTATTATTCAATACTGGTAATGTTTTTGGTGACAAAGGGGGAGAAAGTATCATGTGAAATATTTTATCTACACAGGGGGAGAGAAAGTAAATAAAATAAGGAGATTGATGGTTTAGAGTTGATGTGCTGTCTTTTATAGTTTTTCACATCATGTCTTGCCATCAACAACAAAGGAGGATATTATTGCAACTATGAAGGTGATGCCATTGATTTCAACTGGTTGTTGTTCTTATTGATGTTATGGAAGTTGGTTTGTTATTGTATATTTCGAGGATATTGAGAAAATTATAATAAAAATGGTTTGTAGGTTGTACATGCATAGTTGAGATGTTGAAGAAATGTTATGAGTACATGGAGTTTTCCTTATGTTGTGATGTCTAGAGGTGTTTTAGAAGTGAAGTACATGATACAATGATGTCTCTGTTACTTGGGTTCCAAGTTATTTTGACAAAATTTGATAAATAGAGAAAATAGTTTTATGTAGGTATTCAGTGTATGCTACGGGATGTTCTCTATATTTCTTCTATGCCCTCATTCTCTACCACTATGGGAATGATTTGGTGCCAACCTAATTTGAATTTGTAAATAAAAACAATGTATGGCTATCCTTGGAAGAGTTTCAAGGATTAAGACTTTATAAGTACAAGTTGAGATGTTGGTGAAAGATAAGATAGATGCGAGATAGATGCGAGTATGTGTGTGTGATGCGAGTTGGAGTAGATTAGTGCAAATTTCAAGTGTTAATTTCCTGAAGGAAATGAGTTGAAGGTGTAATCTATCTTTCAAGTATATCTACAAGTGTGTGTGCAAATTTTGGTGGAATCTCTATTGTATTGAGATAGTTTTCTCTCTATAGCAATCCTCTTCTATCTTCTTTGTAATTCTATGGTAGTGAGCCTTTTTGGTAGTGAGCCTTTGTATTCATTTTTGGAATTATTTATATTGTGACCTAATCCTCTTTGTGGTTTTTCCCTCATTGGGTTTTCCATGTAAATTTGGTGTTATCGTGTGCATGGTTTTATTACTTTCAGTTTATTTTTTTGCACGTAATGATTCAACACATTAACAAGGGTTTTATGAATGCTAGTTGATCCAACTACTGATGAAGATTTATAAGGGTTAAATTACTATAATTGATTCACCCACCCTCTTAGTTGTCTTTTTCAATAGTGCAATACCCAAAATTGGTCCTCGAATGTATCAGACACTATGATTCTCAATCCTATGAGACTAGAATAGAGGATAATAGACTAATGGTTAAAATTCAAAGAACTACCTTTTCTTCACATCTGAAAATCCCTAAAAGGGAAAATTTCTCATCCTTTGATTTGACCAATTATCAAATTAATTTTTTTTCTAAGAAAGGCTACTATCATAATGTGATGGCGAGGAATTGGTTAGTGAAGCCCAAAATAGGTAAATCTCAGTTACCACAAAATTTGCACAAAAATTACTTCATGGAAGAAATATCAGATCTCGTGATACTATTGCACAAACTAAAGGGAAATGAAGATACTCATGGATTTTAAGATTGGATGTACTTTTTCATCCAAACTGTTCTTGAAGGACATCAATTTTTGGATTGGCCCATCTCATTAGTGATAGAATGCATAACTTGTTGGTTTTATTTAAAATTAATAAGACTTTCCACATGTCATCATAATTTATCTATGCCATTGCAAGCACCAGACCTTGGCTAGGTTTGAGACCAAGCAACTTTCCTCGTGATCAGGTACCAATTTTTGAATACCTTGATAAACTAGAGATGAAAAAGAGTTTCCTTCACCACAGAAGGATATTTGATACTTTGACCATGAGGATGGCCTAAGATTTATAGGAAATAATTAAGATGAGGCTTATGCCAAAATCCATCTAGTTTTTCAACCTCTATGTGAGTCATTTCATTCAATTTCAAAGGTTTTCGCATAAGAATTGGTGGTTTCAGTGGTTTTCTTGTAAATCTCCCTAGGTACCTAATGGATAAAATTGTGATGATTGAGGTATGTAGGAAACTTTCTGATGCGAATAAGAGGTTTTAGGAGTACAAAATGATAACTATTTATTTTCTTGTTGGTTTTGGTCCCTTCACCTGTAATTCCATGTTAGATGTTTTGAACATTGAAAAGGAAATATCTAAGTATACCTTGCATTTTATGATGAACGCTTTCCCTTTGACATAAAGGATTATGTGAAAAAAAACTTAAAGCTAGGTCCAAGTTTCTTTTGTCTGCCTAGCTTAAAATATTATTGGGTTGACTCTTTAAATGAGTTTGAAGTGAGAAGAATAAGTTTGATGAGATTATCTTTGAGATATATAATCACTTATGGTCTAGACTGGGATGTACAGGGAATTGAAGATGATTAATTGGATTTGGTAGATCCAAAACTCACAAAGATAATAGATACTTAACCCATTGCTACAATAGATTGGAGTAACAAGGAAATCAAAACAATTCCAACAAGAATTGAAGATGTCTTACAGAGAATGCAAGAATGGGTGGATAAAAATAAAATAGAGTCATCCCACCCTTAGACCAAGTCATAAGATACTCAAGATGCATGTGGAAGAATTCAACGCCTTGTAATTTTAGGTACTTTAGGGTTAGAATCATGCCCAATTCCATCTAGTGTTCAAGGGGATGGGGATGATGAGCCTATTGATAGGAATTTGTTTCAACAGACTTGTGGAGAAGATATCCTTGATCTACCCCACCTGGATAAAGATAAGGAGATTGAAGAAGTAGAAGAGGATTCATGAAACATTTAAATTAGCACTTCTTCTTCATCCCATCATTCATCACCTATTAGAGAACTAGTTGAGTCTCCAAGATCTAGGTCTTCCCCAATTTTATCACAAGGTGTACAAATAGATACTCCAACAAAGATGACATTATTTGATTTTTCAAGTTCCAGTGCTACTCCTATTCCTACTACTCCCATTTGGCTAGAAGATACCTTATCAAAGAAGAGAAGGGAAATACACTTGGACCTCCCTAAGAAAGATATGGTAGCTCAGCTACTACAAAGGACTCCTAAATCCATCAAGTTGAAGACTACTACTAAGCTAATAGATGATGATGGATCAAGAAATATGTCTCTAGAAGTTTCTCACCCGAGTGCATAGAAGGAAGTCACTTAGGAAACTTCAAGTGACTTTGATATTTCTAGAATAAACTTGGGACCCTCCACAATAGATGGATATATGCATAACTTCCAGGTATTAGGAATGAGGTTGGTAGAGCGATCTAAAAGGGACAAAAATACTGAGGATGAATTAAATAAATAGGTTAAGATTTTAACTAAATGGCTAAAATCAGTCTTTGATCTTCCCCCACTGCCGATTTATCAAGATATGTCATCATTTGATCCCATGTCATTCATGGGGAGAGAGGCAATAAGCAAAATGAAGAGTTTCAAGGTATTTGGAAAAGCCATAGAAGATTATAGTAATGGCATAGTAACCAAAGGGAATCAAATTATTCTTGATTCATTAGATATTTCTCAGAAAGCATATGCCTTAAAATTTGACTTAGAGGAGCAGATTTTTTCTACTGAAAAAAATCTATTATAGGCCTAGTACCTAAATGATATCAAAGGAGTTTGTTAAATATGGGGATGGAATTATTGGCTAAGGAGAAAAAATTTCCCAATTTTGTTGATGGGCATTGCATAATATGGAACACGAGTGTGGAATATAAAATCCATGTTACTAAACAAGGCCTATAGATTTAAACAAAATGTTAACTAACAGTAGTACAATCATCGACCAGGTTCATAAGAACCTTACTACACTTAACTTGCAGCCTAAATTACAAAGAGGAGGTAGTGATGAGGATGTTCAAGTCTTGAAAGAATATTTTAAGAAGATAATTGATTCAATATTTGGTTCTCATTCCTTTGATACAGAGAGTCTGAGGAAACTCAATGGGATAGACTTGGTCCTATTTTAAATGACCAGACTAGCAAGAACTTATGATCAAAGAATGAAAGTTTATCATGATAATTAGTTAGCCTGGAGGTTACAAATTGGGAGCATCACTATTACCTAACATAAAGATCTGCCACCTATCAAAAAATCCTTCCAAGCCTTGCGGAAAATATTCACCTCATCCACAAAATATGGAAGTGAAGTGGCACTGCCGTGACTCCTCATTGATTTATTTGTTTTCTATCCTAGTGTTGAAAGCCTTGAGATTTTTGGTTAGTTATGGTAAAAAAAAGTGGTTACTCACCCACTTATATATACTTGTATTTGGATTGAAAAACTCTCTCTATCTAATTATCCACGAACTTGATATTATATGCTCTAAAATATAATTTTACATTTTCTGCTAATTGGAATCACTAGTTTTCTATGTGTATCTAGTTTATGGAGATGTTTTGAGAATCTTAAATCTGTTTGTTTAAGTTTTTCTCTCATGTTATTCTTATTCTTCTGTGAATGTGTATGTCTATGTCTCTATAATTGATTTCAGTTTATAGATGATATTGGTTAATATTACATAAGTAAATCATTTCATGCAAGCTAGTCTTTGTGTTAGTATTTATATCATCTTTACATTGCATCTGATATTTAAAATCTGTTTGTTATTGGGTTTAGCCTTTACTTCTTTCTAGTTAAAAACACACATAGAGTTAATTTTATTTATTTCACTTCATTGAATATCATACAAGGGAATTTTACCTCTAAATTTAGAGTGTGATTGCTTTCTCAAAGAGAGAATTTATCTAGAGCTATTGGAACCATTGGCACCTTTTGGGAAAATGAGTTAATATTATTGAGTGAAATTTGAAGGTTCCCAATTTGTTAGCCAACGGGATTTAAGGTAAAGGGTCGATGTATTAAGGTCGAGGGTTGAGATTTTATAGTTGAGGGATAATGTTCAAGGTTGAGTGTCTAAGATATAGGGTTCAAGGTTTAAGGTTGAAGGTATAAGGAATATGAATGAGGGTTGAGGGTTGATGGAATAAGTATAGGCTTGAGAGTATAGGGTATAGGGTAGAAGCTTGAAGGTTGAGGGATAATGTTCAAGTTTGATTGTCCAAGGTTAAGTGTATAGGGTATAGGGTTTAGTTTTGAGGGTTAAGGGATTAGGGTGTAAGGTATAGTGGCAAGGGTTGAGGGGTTAGGGATAGGGTTTAGGATTTAAGTTTTAAGGGTTGAGGGTTGAGAATTTAGGGTTAAGTGAGAGACCTAGATGGATAAGGAAGGATAGAGAGGTAGATAAGGAGTGACTAAGAGAATTATAGAGGGGAGAGGTAGAGAGGTGATGGGAGAGATAGAAGAAAATTATACTGTGAAGTTAAAAACTTGAGGGAAATATTGGTAAGGAGGAGGGAGAGAGGTGGAGAGGAAGGGAAATATCTAGAGAGATATGAGAGATATACAAGTGAGAGATCTACAACCTAGGGATAGAGGGGTGAGAGAGATAGGGGAGAGATGGGGGTGAGGTAGATAGGAGAGGAGAGGGGTGGATAATTTTTGAGGGTTTAAGGCTTTAGGGTTTAAGGTTCAAGGGTTTATGGTTTAAGGGTTGATGGTCTAGGGGTTGAGGTATTAAGGGTTGAAGGGTTGAGGATTGAGGGATTAGGGTTTAAGGTATAGTGTTGATGGTTGAATGTTTAGGGATAGGGTTTAGGATTTAAGGATTAAGGGTTGAGGGTTGAGGCTTTAGGGATAGGGTTTAGGGTTTAGTTTTAAGGGATTAGGGTTTAAGGTATAGTGTCAAGGGTTGAGGGTTTAGGATTTAGGGATAGGGTTTAGGGTTTAGGGTTAAGTGAGAGACCTAGATGGATAAGGAGGGATGGAAAGGCATACAAGGAGTGAATGGGAGACCTAGAGAGGGGAGAGGTAGAGAGGTGAGGAGTGGACAGAGGTGAGAGAAGAGATAGAATAAAATGAGAGAGTGAAGTTGAAAACTTGAGGGAAAGATGGGTAAGGAGGGAGAGAGGTGGAGAGGGAGGAAAATAACTAGAGATCCATTTTGAGAGATATAGATGTGAGAGACCTATAGCCTGGGGAGAGATGGGTGAGATACATAGGGGGAAAGATAGGTGTGATAGAGATAGAGGGAGGAGAGGGGTGGGTAATGAGACAATGAGTTAGGAAACCTTTAGGAAATCAATTTTTTCATAATGTGAGCATGTTTTGAAGAAGTTAAAATATGGCCATTTTATATAGCAAGATAAAATATGCCCGTGTTATAACATGAGTACATTTTGGATTACTCTAAAAATTGTAAAATAGCTAGGACACCTGTGATCCAGGCCCACATGCTTTGTTATTCTCCTGGTTATGCATGTGTTCTAACAAAACAAAAAAATTGATATTGTTAGGAAGTGTACATGAAAATTTTATACATTCTACCACCTTTTCATGAAATTTCCACCACTTTTTTCTTGCTTTCCAACTTAGGAAGCAGGAAATAACATAGTTTTCACATCGAAATTGATATATATCAATTCACGTTTCAATTTTTGTAGTGTTGCAATATTAATTGTGATTGAATTATAGGAATTTAAAATTATACATTGGTTAATTATATTGTTGTTAGTAATCCTTTTTGAGTGCTATACAATTGAACATTGAAAAGGAGGCAATTTTGTGAAAAAAAAAAATTATTGAGGAGTTTGATGGAAGAAGAAAAAAAGACTACATAATTGCGTAATCTCTCCATTTAAATATTTTCTTTTTAGGTATGTAAAGTCTTTAAACATGTTTTTTACATTTTCCTTAATTCTATTGTGTTTCATTATCATCCCTTATCATACATTCTGAATAAAATGCTTTTATTTTGTTATTATGCATACTCCATGTTCATCATTGTTTCTTTCTCATTATCACCTTAGCCCCTCTTAGCACATTTTAAAATACATAATTCTTTACAGTTTCCAATTACATTTACTTGGAAGTTTCAAAATATTTTTCAACAAATCAACTTTGGGAAAATATTGTAATCATTGTGGTCCATGAGATAACATCTATTTGAGGAATTTTGTTACACAATTGACTAGGTACCTTGTATATTTTTCCACATTTTGTATACAAAATTATGAGACTAGTTATAAATATGTAATATAATACATCATTTCTCAATCCTTTTTTATGGATGTGCATACCCTTTTCCAAAGCTTCCATTTTGGTATAGACATGGGGGATATTGAAAAATGATTTGGAATATGGTTTTACAAATAAAAATTGCATTTTCTTGAAATTTTCTAAAGCCTTTTCAATAAATCTATTTTGTGCATATATTCAATCATTGTAGTCCATGAGGACATATCTCATTGAGGAATTTTTTCAAATAGCTCATGTTCCTTGTTTATGCATTTGCATGTGTCTACTAAGGCAATTACAACCATAACACTCATGAAAATCCCCCCTTTTATGTTTCGATAGATGTCATACCCCATTCCAAGGCCCCCTTATTGCTATGGATAAATGCCTAAAAAATGTGCTTTTGAACAAACTATGGATGCATGGAAAAAATATATCAATGAATAATAGTAAACAAAGGCATAGACAAGGTACTGAGTTGTTTGAAAAAATTACTCAAAGAAATGTGGTCTCATGGTGATGGACACCACCATGAGAACACATTTCTTTGAGGCATTTTCTTAAACATCTCATTGCCTTGTCTATGCTACCACATTTTCCATACATGTCTACCAAATAATTTTATCAAATAGCTCATTCCCTTGTCTATGCTACCAAATTTTCCATACATGTCTACCAAATAATTTTATCTCAAAGGGGGGAATTTTTTGGTTTCTATGCTTGGGAGATAAAATAACAATATTCACACTCTCTCATTCAAGAACAACCTAGAGATCTCAATCCAATGAAGATAAGGGAAAGAGATCTATAAATAGGGTTGTCCTAGGGGCTGGTTATAAACTAATGAGGGTTTCTCCACCAAGTTAAGAGTTGGAAAGACAAATGAAATGTAAGATATAATTCTTAACCCTAATATGACACAATCCTTCACTAAATGGCCTAGAAAAGTATGTAAATCAAAATAGAAAGTTGTGAGATGGAATGTGTGCACCTGGAAACTTCAAAGAGATTGAATAAGGCTCTAAAATGTGTGAAATTTTGAAAATTTGACCTACTGGGACTCATATACCAGTCTGGGTAATTAGTCCCAGATTAGGGTTTCTTTATAGGAACATGTGTTTGGAAAGAGGGTATCTAAATCTACAAAAATCTTAAAAAATGTTTGTACTAGGACTCATATGCCACTCTTGGAGTATCAGTCTAGATTCACTTTTTAGGAATTCAAAAGTTTAGATTTGCACTTCAACACTTGCTCTTTTCTTTGATATTGAATTCTGGATCCAAATCTATGAAAAGACCTACAAAATAGAATATAGACTTGATTTTCTTATGGGGGGCTTGTATCGGTCAAACCCCTATTTTGGTAATTAAACCTTGATAGAGAATATTAATGTAAATATGAATGTAAATCCTAACCTTAAGTGTATCTAAGGTTAGGAAACTTGAAATGCAATGCAATGCAACACTATTCTAATGTGTTAGAATGAGATGCAAGAATGAAATAATGAAGAGGAATGACTCATAGTGAGAGGTCTCTAATCACCCAAAATGAGCCCTAATGATGAGTGTACCTTAGGATGAAATTAGAGTGATAATGAAGGATGGAATCACTTATGAAACAAGTCTTTAGGCTTTGATTGATGGGTAGTTGCATCTCCCCAACCTAAAATACATCATGATTCACCATAGACAACCATGATCAACCCTTGACAATGCTAGATCTTGAATGAAAGTGAGATTGAAGACCTACACAAACACCTTAATTTTGCTCCAAGAATTCAACTTTACTTGCTTTTAAAACATGAATGCTCTTATGAAAAATTTTGAATACTTGGATCTTCAAAATTTCTCTTAAGAATCCTTTCTTAGAATGCTTAGATGAAATAATGACTTAAAGGATTTCTTATATAGGCATTAACACCTAATTTACTGTTATTTAGATCTCAAAGGCCGACAAAAACCAAAATATTGAATTAAAAAGGTGATTTTCTCCCTCAAACCCTAAAAAATCCCCAAATGGGACTCACATGTTAGCCCTGGCATATGGGTTTCACCTAGGGGGACTCATACGCCCAAGGTGGCGTATGAGTCCCACCCTATAGTCTTGGGCTTCCTTGTTAGAATTTTGAGTGCTTTTGATGATTTTGTCAAGTTTTTAGCGGAAATAAGCCTCGAGATTTGAAATAATGGGTCTTAGGGGCCTATTAATGATGGTTTAAATGAGTATTTATTGCAAGGGTGCTAAAATAGGTTCAAATTAAGTATAAAATTGCATCACTTTCAATAGCATATAATTTTCTACACTACATTATCAAACAACATAGACAAGGCAATGAGCTATTTGAAAAAGTACCTCAAAGAATTGTGGTCTCATGGTGATGTCCATCACCATGAGACCACATTTCTTTGATGTATTTTTAAAAAAAGCTCATTTCCTTGCCTATTCTATCACATTACCAAAGAGTTTTATCAAACAACATAGATAAGTCAATCCACATCACCATGAGACAACATTTCCTTGAGGCATTTTTTCATACAACTCATTGCCTTGTCTATGCTACCACATTTCCCATACATGTCTACCAAAGAATTTTATCGAACAACAAAGGAAAGGTAATGAGCTATTTGAAAAAATTCCTCAAATAAATGTGGTCTCATGTTGATGTCCATCACCATGATACCACACTTATTTGAGGCATTTTTTCAAAAAACTCATTTCCCTTTCTATGCTACCACATTTTATATACATGTCTACCAAATAATTTTATGAAACAACATAGAGAAGAAAATGAGTTGTTTGAAAAATATCTCAAAGAAATGTGGTCTCATGGTTATTTCCACATCACCATGAGATCACATTTCTTTGAGGCATTTTTTCAAACAACTCATTTCCATGTCTATGATACCACATTTTCCATACATATCTACCAAATAATTTTATCAAACAACATAGACAAGATAATGAGCTATTTTAAAAAATAGCTCAAAGAAATTGTGGATCACCATGAGAGCACATTTCTTTGAGGAATTTTTTCAAACAACTCATTGCCTTGTCTATGCTTCCACATTTTGCAAACATGTCTACCAAAGCATTTTATCAAACAACATAGACAAGGAAATGAGCTATTTGTAAAAATGCCTCAAAGAAATGTGGTCTCATTTCCATCACCATGAGACCACATTTATTTGAGGTATTTTTTCAAACAACTCATTTCCTTTACTATGCTACCACATTTTCCATACATGTCTACCAATTTTTTTTATCAAACTACATAGACAAGGAAATGAGTTGTTTGAAAAAATGCCTCAAAGAAATGTCATCTCATGGCGATGTCCATCACCATGAGAAACCACATTTATTTGAGCTATTTTTTCTAATAGCTCATTGCCTTATCTATGCTACCACATTTTACATACATGTCTACTAAAGCATTTTATCAAACAATTCATTTCCTTGTCTATGCTACCATATTTTCAATAAATTTCTACCAAAGAATTTTATCAAACAGTTCCCTTCCTTGCTACTATGGCTAAAATATTAAAAAATATGCTTTCAAATAAACTATGGATGCATGGAAAAAATATATTAAAGAATAATAGTAAGAAAAAGAATAGACAAGGCTATGAGATGTTGGAAAAACCATAAATCTCTTTGAGACATTTTTCTAAACAATCCACCTATCTTGTTTATGCTTCCACATATTTTTACACATCTAATACCCTTTTGTGAATATCCCGCAATCATTGCAATCCATGACATATCTCTTTGATGTATTTTTTCAAACAATTCACATGCCTTGTCCATTCTTCCACATTTATCATACATTGCTACGTAGGGAGTTGCAATTATAACATTTGACAAAAATCCCCCTTTCTATCAATGATTTGATTGATGCCCATAACTTGTTCCAAAGGTAGGATTCTGACAAAAGTTGTGGAATTTGTATTTATACCATGACAATTATATTTTATTGAAAGTTTTCAATATCTTTTATAAAATCCATTTTGTGCTTATCTTGGAATCATGGCATTCGATAAGACCATATTTCTTTAAGGAATTTCATCAAAAAATTCATGTCCTTTGTCTATGCTACCACATTTTGCATACATGTCTATTTGTGGACATTATACTGGTAGGTCATAGATTAGAAAATGGATAGAGAAAATTCACATGATAAATTCTTGCAAGGTAGAAATACTTCAAAATAATCTCTTTCCATTTTCCTTGTGTTCTTAGTGCACTTGTTTGTTCATCATGGTTGAGTGACATTTACTCTTTTACATGATGATTGTATGTATTTTGTATGAAGGGTTGAATGAATTATATTTCATTTATTTGTATGGTTTCATTTTTTAGGAACTAATATTTGTCTATTTATCATGATATAGATAAAATTCCCCATCATGCTGAGGAAATGATCAAGGATTAAACCAACATAGGAAGAGAAGAAGCTAAGAATACAAAGAAAACAACAAATATGAGGGATCTTCATGAGAAGAGAAAATTTGACATGATTTTCGAAGACATGCCAACTAAAGTGTGTAATGTGTCCCACAAAATTAACATACATAAATAAAAAAATATGACATTATGAATAATAAAAATTAGACATAGTCAATTAGCTATTTCCATCGTAGTATCTCATGTCAAAATAATATGTAATATTCATTTCTAAATGTCAATTTTACAAGCTACATAATTAGTCTTGGTCATCTTGCCACTTAGTCTTCTCAATTACATTATAATATACATAGTACAATTATGAAGATTATGGGATTCCATGTGATCCTCTTCAACTGTCACCACATCCATTGGATGAGAACATGGTTCATGCTCTTTTTGGCCCAGCCACAAAGCTATTATACCTTGGTATTCTTCCTACTGGAAGAATGCCCGACTGTGCATGAAATACTTTACAAGAGATATAGTGTGCAAACTGGAATCTGGTGAATTCCATGCAACTACATGCATTTCTATCTACATTTAGAACATGCAAGATCTAAGCAAGGAAATGGCAGAGAGAATTCATCATATAAGTTAGACCATTCAACATAATGGATTGCAAACGCTTGGCCAAGCATATGTTGTATACAACTAAAAACATAGATTTTAGAAAAGAAAAACCTATCTCTTTGTTACCCATTTTCACCACTCATCCCAAAAGATAACCTCCTACAACATAAGATAACACTGCATCTTATCCTTTTTTTCACTTTTGCAAACAAAAAATCTGGTTTCAACAGTTTTTCCCTAGTCAATCCTCCCTCAAGCATACTATTTATATCATATTCTACATCTAATTCAATTGACTATCTCTACTTAACATGCAAATGCAAGAATTTAACCAGACTTGATGATTAAAAATCAGATTTTCAATGTAATTCATGTTCACAACAACAATATGAAGAAATTTTTCATAGTACATGCATCGATTTGTACAGATTTCCATCATTTCTCTTAATCCATCTTTCATAGAAAAAATCTACATTTTAGATTAAGCTAATAGTATAATTTTTAAAGAAGGTATATCACATGTATGTGTAATGCATAAATGGGAAATTTATGCATGTACACATATATGGCCTTCTATTAAAAATTTATGTGTATACATTCTTTTAAAAAAAACAAAAGATTCATTCCACATTAAAATTTCTTATATTCAAGTAGATGCCATTTTTTATTAGATGTATGAGTGGATTCAACTGTAAACATAGAAACATAGACATCAATAAAAAATATTTTCTTGTTCTAATTATTTATTTTCAAAAAGTTTGCCACAAAGTCATTTACATTTATTTTTTAGTTTGTAGTGAGAACATAACATATCTACATATTTATTGAACTCATATAGACTAGGCTCAATTTGACCCTTTTTCATATGTTAACATTCGTCATATAAACAATTAATAGAATCATGCTTAACCCATTTGGTTCAATTTCTTTTAACAAGACATCCAAGAAATAAAATGGCCAGGTCTTCATTCATGTCAAAAAGAGATAGATACACCATATAGTTGTAGTCAACTAATGGAGATTGATATCTTACACACATTTAGGAAAATCTTATCAAGTTAATAGAATTCAACCTCCATCTTAGGAATTACATGATTTATGCTCTATTAAAAATAGAGAGAAGTCACAATACTAATGTGTTCAACATGACCTCTAAGGTCTAATGTTTATTATGTTTTATTTAATCAGATGGGAAAATAGTTTTTTCCTTTCAGTTCAATGTTTATGTATACTAATTTGGTAGTTCTTCCTTATAAACTTGTAATGGGGTTGGGAATGATTAGCATGTTATTGTTCAATCAATAACATGTCATCATTCAGAACTGCAGACCAATAAATCATCATGATTCACCATAGACAACCATGATCAACCCTTAAAAATGCTAGATCTTGAATGGAAGTAAGCTTGAAGTCTTGCAAAAACACTTTAATACTGGTCCAAGACTTCAACTTTAAGTTATTTTGAAACTTGAATGCTCTTGTGAAGACTATTGAATGCTTGGATCTTGAAAATTTCTCTAGAGAATGATTTCCTAGATTTCTTAGATGAAACAATGACTTGGAGGCTTTCTGATATAGGCATTAACACCTAATTTACCATTATTTAGATCTCAAAGGTCGACAACAACCAAAAATTGGAATTAAAAAGGTGATTTTCCTGCACAAACCCTAAAAAATTCCCCAAATGGGACTCATACGCCAACCCTGGTGTATGAGTCCCACCTAAGGCGACTCATAGGCCCAAGATGGCATATGAGTCCCACCCTATATTTTTGGGGTGGGTTGTTAGAATTTTGAGTGTTTTTGATGATTTTGTCAGTTTTTTAGCTGAAATAAGCCTCGAGATCCAAAATAATGGGTTTTAGGGGCCTATTAATGATGGTTTAAAGAGGTATTGAATGCAAGGGTGCTAAAATAGGTCCAAATTAAGTATGAAATTTCACTTCTTTCAAGAGTGTACAATTTTATACACTACATTTATCCCCCACTTTAACGCCCATATGATTCTACGTGCATATGCAAGCTAAATGACTCAAAAATAAACTTTGCTTCATAAAATGATACACATATAAGTTCATTCACAACACGAGAGAATGAAGCCCCCACTATAGCTATCTGCAAAAACACAAAGTTAGGAATTGCATCCTACAACACGAATTCATTAGTTGTCCTTAAATTTTCTTATCTAACTTCTTCTAGAAATCACATTCAAGGGTAGATGTATGCCCCCCTTGATTTTGCTTGCTTTATGGAGGTGGAATCAAGGTATTAGTCTAAACACATCAAATAACTTAAGTCCTATCATAGGGTATTTGTAGGTACCATACCACATGATGATATACATTTGATGAGGAAGGGAGTAGAGTCACGATTCCAATGCAACAAACAACATTGAAAATGGAGCTCTCTAGCTATCGTTATGTTAATTTGAATGAAAGGAAATTTTTAACTATAATATAGTAAAAACCCTAATTTTTAGCATATACAAGAGTAAAAAGTGAAAAAACTTCTAAATATTTTGTCATTTACCTTTTTTTAGCTTGAATTTGGTGAAGATTGATTGAAGATGCAAAGCCGACGAGATTACAAGCCTCCAAGACTGGATGCCCTATGAGATCAGGTAGCCCCCAACAAGCATCATTATCAGGTGAGTTAATTTTTCTACCAAGTAGCTTTGTCCTTACACATTTATTACGTTTTTACTCATTTCTAGATAGATTTAGGGCCTTTGAGAAAAAAATCACAAAGTGTCCCTTTTTGTTGCAAAGTGTCCTATTTTTTTGCAAAGTATCCCTTTTTTTTGCAAAGTGTCGATTTTCGTCACAAAGTGTTCCATTTCTTCACAAAGTGTCCCAAAAGGGGTCTAAAGTGTCCAAGTTCCTTAGAAGAGTACACTAGAACAACTTTAGTACACTTTTTTATTTTTCATGCATAGATTTGAGATTATAGAATGCTTATAAGACATATTTTTTCTTTTTTGTTAGATTCCTCCCTATTCGTAGTAATGTCTTAGTAGGAGACAAATTTGTCACCTTTGAGACCTAGCTATGACTCTTTCAGGGGAGGAGATACATACCTTACAATTGACTAGATTATATTCGGTGTACCTCATTCCCCCCATGTAGTACCATGATGCTATGTTGATGGATTTAATAGAGTGGTGGAATGTGGCCATGTGCATGTTTCATCCACTCACAGGAAAGATGAAGATCATGTTATAGGACATCCATCACATACTATGAGTTCTAGTTTGAGGTGAGAGGGTACATTTTCTAGTGGATCAATCATTTTGGGAGATGAAATATGATATGCAGTATTGTCTTGGATTTTTGGTGCATGATAGTATCGTGAGGCTGTGGATTGATCCATCCAATCTACTATATTTGTGGGCTCTACTTGTTGCATGAATTATGATGTTGACTATAGTAGTAGTACTCATCCCTAATGGATGAGGAGCACATTTTGAAGGAGGACTAGCACATATGATATGGGGGATGGAAGAGAAAAGTACCATATATGGTTTGGGGTATAGCATTCTTGTGCACTTATGTTATGATCTAGGGAAATTTTCATTTCATGAGGTGGATAGTATGGTACACTATAATTTGTTGTAGGTGTGGTGCCTAGATCATATCACGTGGAGTAGGTCGACAATATTTCCATGTACATCAGCCCTAAGTTACCCTCATGCATTCAATTATCTATTGAGGCATCTATGGTAGTACGAGGATTTTCATTTTTGGAGAGTCCGATTCACCCAACTGGATGAGGAGGAGATCATATGGAGGCCTTAATAGCTTATATCACAATGGCCAAATGAAACTTGTCAGCTGAGGAGATTATGGATGGAAAAATTATTGATAAGCAGACATGATTACATAGTGAAAAACTTCTACTATGATCATGTCATGCGGTAGTTTGGAGAGGTCTAGGTACCACCCATGGCATGTCCCTTTTTTAGGAAATAAGTACAAAGTGCCCAGAGGCCCAATGATACTAGATGGTTCACTATTGATGACATCATCTACAATGACTCTGATTATGAGGATCATGATATGCCTATGGTCTCCAGTGATGATGATGCTAGTACCATAGATTCCTATGAGGAGTGGTGGGCAACAACATGGACAAATCCTATATTTATGATGGATGAGCTAGTAGGTGATGCAGTGCCATTCTCGGATCAGGGAGACAAGGAGGAGGATAGAGCTGAGGAGAAGCACTTTAGAAATGAATAAATATTCACATATGTGATGGATGAGGAGTATGATGACACTTTATATCTTGATTATGATGTCTAGGAGGAGGGGGATGAGGAGGAGGAGTTGATGAGTGAGGTTGATGAGATAGTTGATGAGGATCTAGTGGGGTGAGCCAAATCCTACTCATGTGACTAGATCACGGTCAATAACCATCATAGGCACCAACACCTATAGTCATGGAGAGGCTAGCACATCCTTCATGCCTCTTACACACGATGAGGTTGTCTTTCCACATTTAGGAAAAGATCCAGGTGATGATATTTTATTTACTGTTATGCTTTATGCTTATGTCCCTGCTTTAATTTTATGTCTATATATATATATCATGATGTGTACTAATTATATTTATGATTTCTATCTTGTAGGAATTGTGAGAGATCTTTATGATCTCTATTGCCATGTGGCTTTTGAGAGGAGGCTATTGATATATACTATGTACCCACACTCATCATGGAGTGGGATCTAGAGTTGTTTGAGTTGTACGTCACACTACAGGCAGCGTATGAGAGTTTGAAGAGGAACATGCACCGAGCCGAGGCTACCTAGGATGCTCAGTTATCTCGAGCCCCAACAGAGGTTGAGAGACTTCAATCAGTGGTAGCCAGACTACATGCAGAGAGAGATCGTCTAGTAGAGGATCATTGGGAGGCCCTTGGATAGCTATAGGGTATATAGTATGCTCTAAATATACTTTGCAGCTCATAGTCATGATTATATACCACTA
Organism: Sequoiadendron giganteum; assembly: GCA_007115665.2. NCBI lineage: Eukaryota > Viridiplantae > Streptophyta > Pinopsida > Cupressales > Cupressaceae > Sequoiadendron > Sequoiadendron giganteum. Next base: position 807,951,896 of record CM021100.1, on the reverse strand, counting down.
TCTCATGATAGAACTCCTCAAAAAATATGCGAGCACTGAATCTCGAGGAATCTAGTAGTCACAAAACTCATTAGCATTATATATATATTGATGAGATTTACACAAAACTTTCATATATATATGATCATTTTATATTTTATTATTTATGTTTATGTGTTTAATGTTAAATGGAAATGTGATGGATTAAATAATATTTCTAAGACTAGTTAGTACATGTCTTCATGATTTAACATTTTTATGTGATCTAATTAAAAATTATTTTGGTTTCTCTTAGATACAACATTGTGATTATGTTATGTTAAATTAAATGCACCTATGATATTATTAAAGAAAATTAAATGCATATAAGGATCTAATCTAACACAACATACAATATTATCTTGAATGGTATGAAATCTAAAGTAACCAATTAAAAGTTGATTTAAATAATTACTTTAGTACTCAAGACATACAAATAATTTTTTTTCAAGAATGAAGCAATGTGAGAGCATATACAATTTCATCTAGGAAGTCTAACACTTCCTTATACTTCACACAATTCAAGAAGTTAGTCATAATACTAGCACAATTGCTCGTCATGAATAGGTTCTTTAAGAGGTGTACCATCCATTTCTATTAGTGTGTATGCTCCAAACCCATAGCTTTCATTAATTATATAAGGTCCTAACCAATTAGGACTGAATTTTCCTTTTTAAGGCGGTTTGACATTACTGTTATGTTTATTTTCGAAAACGCCAAATCACCTTTATTGAAAATGCAAGGTATTACATGATCGCTATAACTATGCTGCAATTTTCAAGCATAAGCTTGGAGATGTTCAACAGTGTTAATGCGTTGTTCATCAAGTATCTCAAGCTAATGTAATTGTTGTTCTTTATAAGTGTTGTCATCAATAAGTCCTTGAAGATAAATCCTTAAAGTAGGGATTTCTAACACCAGGGGCATAATTGCCTCATTACCATAGACAAGGTTATAAGAAGTTGTCTCGGTGGATTTTCTGATACTAGTACGGTAAGCCCATAATGCTTATGTCAACTATGTGTGCTAATCCTTATTGTTTTTTTTTACTATCTTCCTTAGGATTTTCTCTAGGGTCTTATTAGTTGATTTGTCTTGACCATTATATTGCATGGGTAGTAAGGTGTTGAAAAATGATGTTGGATGTTAAATGTTTCTAGGATATTTTCACGTCATTATTCTTAAATGGTGTCCCATTTTCTGAAATCAACATGGTAGGAAGTCGAAAGCGAGCAATAATGTTTTGCAATATGAAATGACATATTACATTAGCAGTTTTTTTATCAAAGAGGAATAGCTTCTACCCATTTTGTGAAATAGTCTACTGTGGTGATTATAAAAGTATGTTCGGTAGAGGAAGGTGGTGATATTTTTCTAATCATATCTAGTCCCCACACATAGAATGGCCAAATAGGAATTTGGGCCTGAAGCTCAATAGAGGGAGCATGAATCAAATTTCTATATTATTGACATTTGTGACATCCCTTAACATAATTGAAACAATTTTTTTCCATATGTCTCTAGTAGTATCCCATACAAATGAGTTTTTGGACTAATGATCTTCCTCCAAAGTGACCTCCACAGCCACCTGCATGAGCCTCTTCAAGTGCTATGGGGATTTATGATTCTCTAAGGAATCTAAGTAAAAGACAATTAAAGGATCTTTGGTATAACACATCAAAAATAATTATATACTTAGTTGCTAGTTTTTGAAGATGATCTTGAGTATTCTTATTTTTTGGATTCAAAAGGGTACCCTCTTTTAAATAATTAAATAATGGTGTATTACATTCACTAGAGCTTTCCATAGTTGATAATACTTCTTCAGTTTTGGATTCAATTGATGGTTTCATAATTGTATGGAAAATAAATGTGAAATCCTTTGAAGGATCTTGAGGGGATCTAAGAGAGGTTACACTCACCATTGCATCCACATGCTGATTATCCTTTCATGGGATGTTATCAATGGTAAATGATTCAAAATTCTGTAACAAATTCATTGTGAGATCCTTGTATTGTGATAATTTTTCAAGATTTGCTTGCTATGTCCTGTTTATTTGCTTAATGACTAATTGTGAATCACCGAATATCATAATATTTTGAAATCCCAAAGCTAAAATAGCATGCAAGCCAAAAATTAATGCTTTATATTCTATGGTGTTTTTGGTGCCTAGTCCACACATTCATCTTCATTTTTTTGAATAGTTCACACGTTCTCATCAGTGAATGTTTCTACTAAGTGTCTGGTTAAGGTTATCCTTTAATTTATTTTTGTGAAACAAACTTAAGGTCAAAATATATTAACAACATAACCCATTTAGCTAAGCATCCTGATAAATCTTTTTTACTAAAAATATGTTTTAGGGGATCAAGTTTTGTCATCACATGTATTTCAAAATTAAGTAAGTAATGTCTCATTTTACTAGTAGCGAATAAAAGAGCCAAACATTGTTTTCTATCATTGTGTATCATTTATAATAATCAATCAAAGTTTGGCTAATTTAATAAACAATATTATCTTTACCATTTTCATCTCGTTGAGACAATAATGCTATGAGAGCATGGCCTGATGCTTCTATGTAAAGGATGAATTTTTTTTTTTGCATAGTAGGTTGTAAAATAGGTGGAGTGGAAAGACAATCCTTTAAAATCTCAAAATCCTATTTACAATCCTTATTCCAATAAAAGTGCACATCTTTCTTATGGAGGTGTGTAAATGGTAATGTTCAATCTTCTAACAATGCTAAAAAATGACAGATAGCTTGAATTATTCCTTTTAAGGTGTGCAAAAGAGAGATGTTTCTAGGGTGTGGCTTGTTAACTATAGCATCAATTTTCTTCATGTCCACCTCGATGCCTCTATGATATATGATAAACCCTAGTTTTTTTCCATTATCTACACCAAAGACACACTTTTTTGGATTTAATCTCATGTTTGTTTTTTGTATTCGCTCAAAGATCTTCTAGAGGATATTCACATTGTTTTTTCTAGTTAAAGATTTGGCTAGAATATCATCAACATAATCTTCCAAAAATTTATGTATCTAATCATGAAATATTAATGTCATAGCTTGTTGATATGTTTCTCCCTCATTCTTCAATCCAAAAGGTATTATGACCCAACAAAATCTTCCCCAAATAGTTGTAAATGTTGTTATGTATTGATCTTGAGGCTTGATAAAGATTTGATTGTACCCATAAAATCCATCCATGAATGACAACAAAGCATGTCCTATAGTTGAATTTACTATCATGTCAATATTAGGAAGGGGCAATTCATCTTTTATAGATTCTTTAATATTAAAATCATGAAAATCCATACACATCCTAATCTGATTATTAGGTTTTTCAAGTGTGAAAATGTTCAAGATTGAAGGAGAATAATCTATAGGTCTTATGAAACCAACCTCAAGGATTTTTTCAATTTCTCCCTTAACTAACAAGGCTATCTTAGGATTCATCTTTCGTATCTTTTGTCTAACTGGTTTAGCAATTTTGACAAGGACTATGTTGTGTGTCACAACTTTAGGGTCAGTTCTTGGCATATCCACTAAGTCCAAGAATTTTTTTTAGGAAATTGATGAAGTAAAGTTGCATGATCCTCTTGATCTTCATCATCAAGGCACTTTCATATCTTGATTACTTTCTCCTTATCAGTAATATCCATTGGTATGTAAATTGTATCTCTTAGAGGAAGTGCACTTGATTTTGGAAATTTAGTCTTGTATTCTTCTTTACTTATGTCTTTCCACTATTTTCCTTTTCTCCATAATTTTTTTTGGTGCTAATCTTAGCACATGTAACACATTTATTTTGAGGAGTAGATGATTTTTCATAAAATCCTAGCATTTTTTTCAAGGCTTCCTCATCTTCAAAGTATTCCCATGATGGTTCAAAAATTCATATCAAGAAATTCAAGATGTTTCAAGGTGAGATTGATTTTAGGTTTGGACATAATGTTGTTGATTTTTAATGAAGGTCTTCTATTTGTTTATATTATCTTAGAAGGATAATATCCCAAACCACTTTTTGTTTCTTGTGTGTTAGGTTCCACAAGAACACAAATTTCTTGTTCTTTATTTCCACATCCTTTTCCACTATAACCCAATTGCTTCATAAGTTCATAACGTCTCCCATAAACTCTTTCCATTTCTTTTGGGTTTGGTGGTTGTTGATAATCTATCTCATCAAATTTTTCTATGTAGGTTGTGTCTTCTTCAAGGGTAGATGAGGTAGATGGTTATGAATTTTCTTCTAAGTAGAACTGCATTGACATAACCATTGGCTACTTGTTTTTTCATCTTCTTTTCTTGTGATTATGTATTCTCCCATAACCGAAGGTGTGAAATCCAACGAACCCTAATCATCGTCTAAACAATTTGAAATTGTTACAATTCCTTGTTAATTTTCTATCATAGGTTCTATGTGTAGTGTTGGAATCATTGTGTTTAAAGGACTTGTCATTCCATTTTCAACTTGTAGAAAACTTTCAGGCTCAGGGTATATTTTAATTTGGTAAACCTCATTTTTGTAGACATACTTCATTATACGATGAAGGGTCGAAGGGACCGCATGCATCTCATGAATCCAAGGTCTTCCTAAAAGAAGGTTATATGAAATATTATCAAGCATTACATGAATAGGGGTTTGCAATGTAGCTTTTCCAAGTATAATAGATAAAGTAATCACACTCAATGGTTATTTTCCTATGTTATCAAATCCACAAATCGATAAGGAATCGGGTTTAATTTTTGATTTTTCCATGCCCAATCTATTTATGAGATTCACACTATAGATATTAAGGGAAACACTATTGATGTTATAGCAGTGGGAGATATCTTTCTCTCAAATTTAAAAATGATGTATAAATAATACCAAAGCAACTTAGACTTGCTATATATCATTAATTTATGAAGTGTCACCTTGTTTCTTAAAAGAGGAAAACCCTTGTGAAGAGTCACATTGCTTGTGAAGAGGCACCTTACCTTGTATATAAAGAAGGTGATTCTCATTCTTACATCATAGATAATTACCAAGAAAATTTCACATACTTCAGGGAGGAGTTCGAATTCATACAACAGATCGATACTTGTATCAAGGAGATCGATATTCTTTATTGCTTGTGTATTTTCATCTAGAGAGGTGCTATAACCTTTGCATCAGTTTGGCCAAGTGGGTGGCCTAATTGTAAAGCATATTTACTGCTCTTTCATTAAATATATAAGAGGCATATTATTGGGTAAGTTTTTTTCCCTCAAGGAGGGTTTTTCCAGGGTATATGTTGTTTTCTATTGTTCATGTGTTGTATTTCTGCTTTCTGTTAAATCTGATCCTAAAACTAACATGGTAGCAGAGAGGGTTCAAGAGATCCGATCAGATTTAATTAAACACATTCTCCATGATTTTTAGTTGTTGAAAGAATTGGAGGAAAGTCGAGATTGTTGCCTCAGTGGAAGATTATTTTTAGTTAAGGGTAAATCCTATGTGAAGCCATGTATCTTCAATAGTCTATATCTATGTGTAACCTTTCAACAGGAATTGGCGGGCCCCTCATGTTGACTCTGTATATATTTGGAGTTTAATGTGCTCAAGAACATCCTGCATCCTGGTGTTGTTGCCAGGTTAAGAAATGTAATATCATTGATGAATTGATTTTGATCAAAACGAATATTTTTGAGGACTTAGGGATGACTACGCTAGTTCTTTTGGCCTGGAAGAATCAGATATGGAAAATAATAGGCTTAAAGGTGATCAAATTGGAACTAGAGCAATGAAAAAGTATTTGCATGGCATCAATGCAAGAGACTTTGATTTCTATGAGATAAGTATTTCATGTTTGAATAATGTTCATGAATTTTTATGTAGTTATTAATTCATGGTATAACATTGGAATAGTGAATCATGTACGCTTCTAGAATTGGTATTTCTCTTTGGGATAATTTGAATTGTTAGTAATCTCTCTATAAAATGCTTCCAAGATGGATCAAGGAGAAAATGGGTGATGAGAGATTGCATTCAAGGAGGAAGAGCTTGATGCTTCTTGTGAGGAAGTCACATAGGTAGAAGAATGGAGACACAACTTGCTTCCATGGGATTGACTTGGTGGCACATAACTGGAGACATCTCTCAAAGAGGAAGAACCTATTATGGTTGTCATTGGGATCAATTTCTTTAAAGAGGAGGAATTAACGTTTAGAGGGAGTCTGAAAAACCAATAGAGGAAACCTTGGACGAGGAGTTTAGGAAGTTGATGCAAGAACTTGGAGCTTCAAAGGGAGTCACATCATCATGAAGATATGTTATAATACATATTTCTCTATGACAGAGAAGTATGAGGTGAAATCCCTTGTAGGGTATATTTCTCTGAGACGGAGAAGTATGAGGTGAAAGCCCTTGTAGTGAATATTTCTCTGAGATAGAGAAGTAAGAGGTGAAAGCCCTTGTAGTGTATATTTCTCTGAGATGGAGAAGTATGACATGAAATATATTGTAGTGTATATTTCTCTAAGATGGAGAAGTATGAGGTGAAAGCCCTTGTAGTGTATATTTCTCTGAGATAGAGAAGTATAAGGAGAAAGCCCTTGTAGTGTATATTTATCTGAGATAGAGAAATATGAGGTGAAAGCCCTTGTAGTGTATATTTCTCTAAGATAGAGAAATATGAGGTGAAAGTCCTTGTAGTGTATATTTCTTTGAGAAGGAGAAATATGAGGTGTGAGCCCTTGTTCATATCTGAGACTAAGATGAGACATCATGTTGAGAGACTCCATGATGACATCACGTTGAGAGACTCTATGATGAACCCTTTGTACTTGTGTTTTTTCCACACATGTGAGTAGCCATGGTGGACATCCTATTGAGAGACTCCATGATGACATCACGTTGAGATAATCCTTGGTGGACACTTGTACATGTGATTCTTTCCACACATGGGAGTAGCCATTGTGGACGTCATATTTAGAGACTCCATGATGACATCACGTTGAGAGATTCCATGATGAACCTTTGAGTTTTCCACAATTGGGTGTAGCCATTGTGGGATTCATATTGAGAGACTCCATGATGTGGACATATGGAAAGATACCTCCCTAGCTAAGAGGGCGTGTTGATGTTATAGTAGTGGGAGATATCTTTCTCTCCAATTTAAAAATAATGGATAAATAATACCAAGGTAAGTCAGACTTGCTATACATCATAATTTTATGAATTGTCACCTTGCTTCTTAAAATATGGAAACCCTTGTGAAGAGTTTCCTTGCTTGTGAAGAGGCACCTTAACTTGTATATAAAGAAGGTGATGCTCATTCTTACATCATAGATAATTATAAAGACAAGTTCAGATACTTCAGGGAGGAGTTTGACTTCATACAACAAATTGATACTTGTATCAAGGAGATCGATATTCTTTATTGCTTGTGTATTTGCATCTAGAGAGGTGCTATAACCTTTGCAATAGTTTGGCCTAGTGTGTGGACTAATTGTAAAGAATATTTTCTACTCTTTCATTAAATATATAAGAGACATATTATTGGCTAGGTTTTTCTCCATCGAGAAGGAGGGTTTTCCTAGCATATATGTTATTTTATATTGTTCATGTGTTGTTCTGTTTATGCTTTTTATTAAATCTGATCCTAAAAATAACAAGCACCATTATCAACAAGGGTTTCTTTTATTCATAATCTGTTGTAGATGGCTATTATCATGAAGGCATCATTTTTCTTTCTCAATTCCAAAGGAGGTAGCTCATGTTGATGAAAGGTAATGTCTACATTAATTGTATTCATTCCTTGTATTAGAGATTCCACATCATTTGAATTTGTACCAGGGAGAACCACTACTTGTTATAAATATTTTTGAAGCATGGTGTGATAACTAGGTGAATTTTGAATTTGGTCTCATAGAGATATCTTTGCAGGGGTATTCTTAAGTTGTTCAACAAGATGATACTCCTTCCCACTATGTGAAGGCAGGTTAGGAGCACGAGGAAAGATGGGATTAGGTAAAGGTAACATTTTTGGAATTGGTTGTTTTGGTTGTAGATTTTTTTGAGTGTTGCATGTATGATAAATGGTATTATTACTTGATTGCTGAAAAACATTGTTCTTAGGTGGGTAAAGGGTAAATTCAGACCTTTTTTTAGGTTGAGATCTGTGTGAAGGTGGTAAAGGACAAGTTGAGGTTGAATCATGTTAACTTCTCTTGGTTTTGGTTTATCATGGAAATCCTTAGTGGATGAACCTTGAGAGATGAAGTCCTCAAGGGATTCATCTAACATGTCAAAGTCATCACTACTAAAAGGATTAAGGGTTAGGTTCACATGGAAAAAGAGATTTGACATAGTAAAATAACTATAATTTCTCCAAGTGGTTCATCAATATATAGGTTTTTTTATCTTTGTTTTCAAGAGAATGCCAAATGTAGTCGAATCTAATTGAATTGTGAACTAATGCGAAAATTGGAAAATGTAAGAATATAATTCTATCCACAATTGCAATGAATGTAAATTATGCTATTTCTAATGATTTCAATGTAATAGAAGCTATACAAAACTGAAACACAAATATTTTAACAACAAACGAAAGCCTAAAAATAGGGTTTTAAATTATAGAAAAATATAGTGTAAAATTTTCACTAGGACTAATTCACCTAGAAGGGCATATGAGTTCCAGTGAGGTTTTTTTTTCAATTTTTTTTTTTTTAAATCAATTGATTTTGATGCTTTATATGTTTTTTGATCTGTAACCTAAGTGTAAATGCAGATTTTATATGAATTTCGATGATTTGAGATGCAAAAATGCAAGCTATATGCACTTTCACTAATGCAAAATTAGAAACCCTAGGATGCCAATTAACTAATTGCAAACACTAAGGAAATGTTAATGCAAGAAAGATCTAGGATGATGATGCACTCCAAATCAGAATTTTGATGTTCTAAATTTAGGTTCACCAAAATGAAAGGGGGAATTTTGTTTTTTCTATGCTTGGGAGATAAAATAACAATCTTCACACTCTATCATTCAAGAACAACCCTAAAGATATCAATCCAACGATTCAAGATAAGGGAAAGAGATCTAACAATAAGGTTGGTTATAAACTAGAGAGGGGTTCAGCACCAAGTTAAGACTTGGAAAGATAAATTAAATGAAATATTTAAAGCTTCACCCTAATATGATGCAATATTTCACTAAATGACCTAGAAAAGTAAGTAAATCAAAATATAAAATTACAAGATGGAATGTGCGCAGCTACAAACTTGAAAGAGATTAAATGAAGCTCTAAAATGCTAGAAATTCTAAACTTTTGACCCATTGGGACTCATACGCCATCTAGGAAAATCAATCATAGATTAGGGTTTCTATATAGGAACATGTTTTTGGAAAGAGGGTATCTGAATCTACAAAACTCTAGAAAAATTATTGTAGTAGGACCCATACACCACTTTTGTGTGTTATGCCTTGCATAACCACCCCATATTTTTCTTTGGTCAAAATGGGTCCCCCTCTTTAGTTTTATTGTCCTTGGTTGTTTTTCAACAAAGTTTGGAGTTGTTCTTTCTTACAACACTTTGTTTTATTTTGTTCTACCATATCTGGAACCGAAATGGAGGCTGGATTTGAAACTTGTTTTGAGTTTAATTCCCTGACTCTTTCCCGATTCCAATCTCGCTCGTCTCTTTTTTGGTCTCTTTAGTATGCCTTGTTTTTTTTTTCATGGAGCCGGAGCCATAATGAATATTAATTTTGAGATTTATACAAATTTTCCAAACTTGGTTCTCATCTCATCTCTGCCTCCACCTTTCTATTTTGTTTGTTTCGACTTGGGATCGATGTTGTTTAGCTTGTTTTGATCTCAGTGTCTTCTTTTTGGTTCTTTCTTTTATTTTATTCATTGTTGGAGGAACTGAAATCGGAACCAGAATCAAACTTGAAACTTGGACAAAGTTTCCAAACATGGTTCTCATTCCATTTATGCTCTTGCCTTTTTTGTTGTTGCTAAACTTTACTTCAGTCGCACAATAGTTTTGTGCATGTTCCCATTGTGATTCTACGTCTGAACTGTCACATTAATGACATTAATTATGAGTACCTCCCACATATTAAATTGGATTTTAAAGTTTAATTAAGGTTAACGCTCTGGTTAGTATTATTTTTTAACAAGTAATATTGAACCAGAGTTGAGGTAAAGCATTTGGGAGCACAATTCAATTGGAGGTCAATAATTTTTTGCATGCGGATTCGCATAAAAGGCTAGCTTGTTTATTTCTTTTCGAGGTAGGGTTTTTGTTCTTTTTCTTCTTGGTTGTCATTCATTGTGCTTGTTTGGCATTTTTTCTTCGCGAGGTTCATGACTATTTTTCATCCAAATCCTTACTCTTGTTTTTCTACTAATTTCTTTTTGTTTTGTTTTGTTTCCTTTGTCTTCAGTTTTTTCTCTATTTTTGTTTTATTTAGATGTATGTCATTTTCTCGTTTGTTTTTACTTGGCAACAATCATTTTCACATTTTTCTTTGTGCTCATACCATTGTGCCCTGGTTTTTTGGGGTGTTGATCATCTGCTACATGGTTATATGTTTTTCTTTGATTTGTTACTTTCCCTATCAGTCTTTTTGTGTTTCGTCTTGTTGATTTCGAGTTTGGTTGAGTTGTGCCCTAATTTTTTAAATCAAAGATTTTTAGTAAACTAGTGTTTTGTGCATCTCTGATTAGTTTTAAAATTATGCCCTAGTTACTATGTTTCCCCTCGATCATATGGGGGATGGTTTGGTACTATTATTTTAAGCCTCCTTGGCTTGTCAGGTGACCTCATTTTTGGCCATGATGTCATTCTCTCTATTGTAGAAAATTCTAATGACGTCATTCTTGTTTTAACCGAAGTCGGATCTAGGATTAATTCTATTCTCAAGAATTTGTTCGCAATAGATGTTGGATCCATCTTCGAGCTAGCTTCCGATGAATTATAGATTATTAAAATATATTTCACTCTGTTGGAAGTGAAAGCAGAATGAGATATAATTTTGAAACCTCTTCATTATACCAAGTTTGATTTCCATTCTGATCCCAGTCTTGATTACCATTCTGACTCCATCTCTAATTCCGCTATATGGTTTTTTGTGAGTTCAATGTCCATTCTAGTCTCAACCACGTCGGTGTTTTAAAAGCTTTCTAAGGATGTCTTATGCCTGGTCCCGTCTCTGGTGTATATGAAAGGTGAGATCTATGACCTAGTTTTTTATTCTTCTTGTGGATCTCATATTGGGTTTTGATGCAAAAACTAAGATGTAAGGAGCATCGGGCAAGTTTTCTCAAAGGAGTCAACCTGTAGTGACTTAAAAATTAGGAGCAAATACCAAAAAGGTTAAGTCAGTAAAAATACCTTATACCTTGAGGTATAATCATTAGGGTCTTTCTGTCACTTCCAATAAACTAGATTCTGATTGGGCAGATATAGCTAATACCAACTTGGGTCTATTCCATTGTGAAGAATTGTACTCTAAAATTTTTGTTGAAGAGGTAATAAGGAGGACCCAAAGAATAGTTGAATTTGGCTCAACTCATATCACTATATTTCCTTTGTCAATCCAATGTCTTGAATTAATAATGACAACAGTTGGAGCCTATAATCCTACTACTAGATAGTGTGTGGATTTGCATGGCAATGTTATCATTGATTTAACTCCTCAAATGTTTCAATTTATGTTCAATGTGCCCAATCCAAATAATCCTAGGCAACTCAATGAGGCGGAGGGTTTGAAAGTATATAGTAATCATAAGGAGGCCAAAAAAACTTGTTTGAATAAGAAATGGATGAGAACTGAGAAAAAATCTCTAGTTAAGCTTCTAGATCAGCCTAAAAGGGAAGAGTTCTACAAGGAGGTTGGGGACATTATAATGATTATTTCTAGAGTGTTTGGGAAAAGGAATTCTCTTCACTTTAAAGAATGGATGTTCCCACTCATTCAAATAATCCCAGATGGTAGGAAACAATTTGATTGGCTCATGATTGTGTTTGAAAGCGTACACAACCAAATGATTAGAGTGAGAGAAACCAAGATTTTCTTCATGACCTCTTATGTCATTTATGTAGCTGTAAGGAGAGGCATTTTTCTAGGTTTAAATAGAGTTAGAATTTAGGGAGAAGCTGATGCATAAAATAAGCTATGGAATCATTATGATCAACTCACCTTGCAGACTTCTAAACTACATTACAACAGGGTTAATGATGCATTTTTATATGTCATTATTAACCAACTTACAAGAGATGCAGGATAAAGATTGAGCTAGGAGGCCATGGAATTCATTACAGAGTGGGGATATTGGTTTATCTAATACCCCAAGTTTACTTATTTCAGGCTAGCTAGATTTGATGGTCACCCTCACCTACAACATAGATTTTGTAGCAATAGGATTTTTTTAATGGAATTCATTTATCAAGCTTTGGGGGTTAATTCTAAATTTGGTATAAAGAATAAGCCTAGTTGTCATAAGTTCCCCATGAATTTAGGTGAATATATTTATCCATGCCTTGTGGGAGCTAAGGTTGTTTGTAATGAATCTATGCATCTGGATTTGGGCTTGTACACTAATAGCAATAAATTTGATCCAAAGAAGTAGATGAATGCTTTGCTTGCTTATTTTTTTGATAAGAACTTCAATCCATTATAATACTTTTGGAGTGATCTTTAGGATGAGTATGACTTAAGGAAAATAAAAAATGAAAGGTTGCCTATCCCACTCATGGTGGAGTATGGGGTGAAGGTGGGCATTCCTAAAGCATTATCAGATGATGGGGTGGTTTTGGATCCCCTATATGAGGTACATACTATAGGTACCAAGAACTTGGATCTTGTAGATTGGGATGTAGTGGAGATAATAGATATTAAACAAATAACAAGGCCAATATTGGATAGAAGCATGTAATGGGTCATGCTAAGAACCAAGGAGCCTAGGGGTCAAAATTCCAAGAAAAGGAAAGGTGCAACTACCACTCAAGGGTAAAAGAGGATGAAAAGAAGAAGGACTCCTAAGGAACCCTTGGAATTATTCCCTCCTAATATAGAGGAGTTTGAAATTGAAGTGCTAGCTCAAGATCTACCTGAAGCACATGAAGAAGTCCCAATAAAACCTAGGTCCTCAACATCAGTTGTAGGTGAGTTGTATACTCAACCCCCTCCTATAGAGTGACCAAGTGGAGAAATTCCTAGGGGAATCCTCCATAAGGAAGCTGGAACTTTAAAGGGAAAGGGTATTGAGGTTGAAATCCATGAAGTAGAGGCATACTCTAAGGGTACTCTATCAAATAAGTAGACATAGAAGGAGAAGCCTCTTGATGAAATTGAGGATGTAGGAATTGAGCATTTTTTGATAGAGGAGGACCAATGGATGTTGTTTGAAGAAGCTAAGAGAGTATCAGATGCAAAGGAACAAGTTGAAGAATTGTACAAAAAACAAGAGTTAGATGACAAAGATCAAGCTTAAGCATTGGAAAAGAAACAGGAAATGGATGCAAATGAACAAGATGATGCATTACTCCATCAACAACAATTAGAGGCCAAACAAAAAGTTGATGAGTTGCCCATGCAGCAACAAAAGGAGTAGGAGCTCAAATTAAAGCAGGAGAATGACAAGTTAGAAAAGATACAAAAGATCCATAATCTTGAAGAAGAGAAGGCTAAACAAAGAAGAAAAAGGGAAGCCCTTGAGGCTAAATTTAAAATTGTTGAAGAGACCTATAAGAAAAGGGAGGAAGAAGAATGCTTGCCAAAGTTAAAGGATGTTGGGGAGATCGTTAAGCAACAAAAAAAGTAAAAGGAAGCATGTGACAAGCTCAAATACTTGGAGAGAGAGAGAGAGATAAATTTATTGAAGAAAAGAGGTTAGAGGAAGAGCGTTTGAAAAGTGAATGAGAAGAAAAAATGCTGCTGAAGCATAAGGATACGGAAGAGGCCAAGAGGATTGCACAAGAGAATGCAGAAAAGGAACAACAAAATGTGTAGGAGGTTGATTATCAACCTCAAGCTACTCTATTGCATTCACTATCTTCTACTACTATTGCCTCTTCCTCTATGATGATGGCTACCACTCCTAGTGCTCCTACATGGTTAAATATGGATCTTGAGAAGAAGAAAATAGCTCCACCACAACCTTTTAATTGGGAAGAAGTGATAAAGGAGATGGAAAAGGAAAGACCTAAGAAAAAGGCTAGGGTTCTTCATTCCACAAGGCTCATGGAGGTAGGAGAGATCATTGTTGAATGTGCAATTCCGGTGGTGGACAAGGATAGGCAAGATATGCAAGTGACTGATTATCAATTGGGAACAATCAACTTAGGAAGGCCTACAAGGAATTAGAAAATGAATCTTATTGATGTTGTAGCTTCCTCCACAAAGTCCAAGATGATCAAAGTTAAAAAAAAGAAGGATGAGCTTAAGGCTCAGTTGGATCAATTGCATAGTTTCTTAAGAGATGTTTCCATTCCTAGGTCCCAACAAGTTGTTGCCTTGGAAACTCCAGCCTTACTCAAGAAAAGAGAAGTTGATGATTTAGTACAAATGAGGAGTAACTTTGGGATGTTGGATAGATGGATTAACAAGATTAATCAAGAAGTGGGTATAGTGTTGGTAAACAGTTTTGAAATCCATTAAACAACACTTGAGTTGATAGAAGAAATGGGTCATCATACTAAAACTCTAGGAGAATAGGAGGAGGAATATAGGGGGTATGTTCAGAAGATGAAAGATATCAGTAAGTTTCCAAAATAAACTCTTCTAGAGAAATTAGTCCTCGAAGAAGATAATGCATATTTATTGGAAAAAGCCTCAATCATAGTCTAGTTTAGGTCTTATTTCATATATAAATATAGGAATTAAATTCAAGATTCTAGTAAAGACTTAAATGAGAAGCTTGATGAAATAGAAATTGTAGTACCTATTTTAGTCAATGTAGGCATACCAGTTAAAGAAGGCATGCCTTTGGATCAATTGAAGGAGAAATGGAACAATAAATTTCAGGAGGTCATGCAGAAAGAGGATGATGGAGAGGATTTATTGTTGGATAGATTGATGGATATTAAAGAAGAGGTGAAAGATGCTAGGAGCGAGTTGACAAAATTGAAAGATATGCAAGAATTTTTTGGAGCAGAGTTGAAAAGAATCAAATTTGAAGATAGCTAGGATGATGGGCCTGATGTGGACATTCTTCAACAACTGTTCTCTAGCTATGATGAATATCTTCTTGAGAAAACAACGCAGGATTGAGCTAGTAGAAAAATATTTTATTTTGGGCACATGACTTCCCTTTTTCTCTCCTACTTCACAGGGAAATCAACCTTTGAACTAAAGTTTTTCATTGGCTAGTCCTATCTCTTTTTGGGCATCATATTTTGCACAAAAAAAATTCAAATTTTGAACTAAAGATCAGCCAGTCTAGTTTCTTGATGCAGTTTTGATTCCTTGACTAGTGGATATCAATTTTTGATTGAAAGAGATTTATGTGTAGTATGTCTATATATTTTAGGGCTCCATATTGTAAATTTCAGCTGATGAAAGTAGAATTATCCACCTGATGATAGCATATAGGATATTTATAGCTTTGAGAAAAGATAATTTTTAAGTTCATGTTGAACTTAGATATGCTTTTTATATAGTTTTTATGTTGGAATTGAACTTCTTGGATGAGGTTAATGAGACATTATCGGTCTTTATGCCAGTGAGTTTTTTGTGCATAAATGTTTCTTATTTGATTTGAATCAATAGGGGAAACCATATTTTAAATATTATTTCATTAAATTTTCTATGAATGGAATTGTTATATGTCTGTTGATCTATATTATTGGCAATGAATGAGGAGTTTGTTTTGAATCTTGTCATATTTTGATGAATGGCTGTGATGATTAAATTAAGCACCATGAATGTATGTAATGGTATGGATTGTTCTGTGAATTGTATCATGTTATGGTTTTAATCTGTTAAGAATATATATTTGGATATTAAAGAATTTTGTTCATGTTTTACTGATATGTGCCTTGATCTATCCTTTTTATATTTATTTAAACCCCCCCATTAAACATAGATTGATGAATCTGATACAATTTGTATTCCTTATCACCAACAAAGTTCCCTTAAATATTAAAATTGCATTGGCCAATTGATTGACATCAAAAAGTTGAGAACCAACTACTAGGACCTTGGAAGTTAAGCTACTATATGTTGTCTTTCTTTTTTAGGAGAAATAGAGTAGAAACATTTTATTTTTAATTTGCTTGTATTATTTTGACCATCAACAGATCTGGTTCTAGAAGGAGGGCCTGAAGGAACAAGCTGGCTCAGATTGGGTCATTCTCATCAGAAAATTATGGGAGGATTCTCAGATCATTTACCAACCTTGAACCATTAGTAGAAATTCAAACCCTTGTTAGATACATACACAAAGCTCATAGAGTTTTTATTACACCATTCTCACCACCATTGACTCCACCTAGATTTTTGTAAATCCATCTTTACCACCCCAACAACCTAATCCACACACACCACCACTAGTTCTACCAATATCACCATCGGTTCTACCAGTATCACCTTTGGTTCAATCAATGTCACCACCGCCTGCTCAGCCAATCCAACCACCACCCATGGCTTACTTAATAAATGACCCCTCTCCACTAGGGACTATCCCTAGTGGAATATGTGATCTACCAAAAAATCCAAAAAGGTTTTTCCCCAAGTATACGCATGGAGAATCAAGAAGTTTTGATGAACATATACAAGTATTCAAGGATGCATGTACCCATGCTTAGGTGTCTCACCAGGACATTGTATGTAGGATTTTTCCTTATTTTTTGGGAGACATGGCATACAACTGGTATCTAAATCTTCCCCAAGGTTCTATTCTAAGTTGGTCAAATTTAGAAAATTCCTTTATTGATTAGTTTTGGGTCTATGTAGACTTGACCATCTTGTACCATCAATTAACTACCATAAGAAATGAACATCATGAACCATTGTCATTATTCAACACTAGATTCCAAAGAATATTTTGCAAGTTGCAAGACCCTTAGTGGCTAAAAATATTGCCAGTTTGGCATATTTAAGAGTTGTTGATCCCTTGATTGGCCTATTCTTGTAGAGAACTTATGTTGCCAATGAGATTGAATCTTTGTCTAAATTTTATCATCTAGCCATTAAATTTCAACAGCGGATAAGTTTGCAATCAAAATTTTTTGGAGGAGCTCTTCCCCTTATGGGTTATCAAATCCCTAATCCACCCTTGTTCAATACGGTCCCACGAATGCCATACTCCCAATATAGACCTATTTTTGAGTTACAAGCCTCATCTACCATTCCCTTTTTCGCTAATGGTGTTCAGGATTCTTCCCAACAATCTCAAAACTACCAAGAACAAGGGGGACGGTAAAATATTGTCCACTCTTCATCTATGGGATAGGTTGTGCAAAATGAACACATTGTTCAACTAACCAATGAGGTGGAAACTCACAAATGTCCAATGACATGGCACAACTTAGACATAAGCCCCCACAAAACCAAAATCAGAATTACCAAAATCAGGGAGGTTATAACAACCAAGGTGGTTACTCTAATAAAAATACAAATTAGAACACCAATAGGAACTTCCAGAACCAAAAATACTCTAACCAAAATTATCAAAATTAGAACAGAGGATACAATCAAAGGTCCAACAACAACAATAGGAATTGGAACACTGAAACCAACAGTGGGGGAGTTCCCCGTAATTATCAATCTGGTGAATATAAACCACACACTACTAATGTTGCAAATCTCAATTTCATGACTAATTGGTGTAGAATACATGATACTACAACACATTCTAAGGTTAATTTCCTAGAAATGGAAAAAATGGTGAAGATTGCAAAAGCCGGTTCCCACCCTCCATAGGGAAATCCTAATCAAGATGGTGGGTTAGTAAGTATTTATATGAATTATGAGACTACTGAGGAACAATATTAATTTCCCATGCAAGGAGATAATGAACCAGAAGAAGATGTGTATGATGCCCAAGCCTTCCAGTCTAAGGGTGGTCACTTCCTGAGAAATCATAATAAGGTCCCATTCACTACATCTGCACCTCCCAACAACATGGTCCCACCTAATCAGAATGTAGATAATAACCCACCACCACTAAAGGGGCCTTCTGACTCTCATAACAAAGGTAATCCACCTTATTTTCCTAAGTATCAAGTTAGGAATGATTCAGAGTTTGATTTTATTATAGAGCTACAGAGACAAAAGAAATCACTTTCATTCTTTGATATTATGAAGTGGTGCTTGACTCAATGGGAAGTTGTGTTGAGATCCCTGGAGGAGGCAGATCATTCAAAAGTAAAAGGTAAATTGACTCCAGCAAATGAGACAAATGTGACCATCTATAAAGGTAAGAATAGTACCCCACCTTTCCTTTTGACTTTAATAAGTTTTGGAAAGAATCTGCATAACCTTTTGCTAGACTTTGGAGCATCAGGTAATGTTATGCCCTTTTCCATTTGTAAGAAGCTAGGATTAAGTCCTACCTAGACTAATAAGAAAGTGATTCAGTTAGACAAAACCAAGGTTAATGTGGTGGGAGAACTAAAAATTATGCACGTACATGTTGGATCAGATCCAAGGATCCAAACTTACATAGATACCAAAGTGGTCGATATCCCAGAAACATATGGTATTCTCCTAAGTCAGGAGCTAACGATGATTATTGGGGGATATTTTTCTTTGGATTTCTCTCACATGTGGCTACCCTAGAAAGGGATAGCAAAAAATATTAGAACTAAGAGTAAGCCTAGGCTCAAACACATGATTATCGAATATGATTCTCCTGATGAATTAGCATACTTTGAGACTGAGATAGGAGTTTACAAGAAGAAGGAGATCACGACCTTCTTAATATTCAATTATGATGATGCACTTCCTCTACAACAGAATGACCCAATGATCTCAGTCAACCAGAAAGTTCTAATAAAAAAATTGCAACAAGATAGGATGGATTGGGAGAAGAGACTGATTTGTGTAGTTTGTTGCTTCCAAATTGGTGTAGGATACATTATGAGAATCATTACGAGTTGACATGTCAACCATGCATAGATATTTTAAATCATATCTTCCACCGTCAACAGATTTGTCTAGATCAACCTCAAGCACCCACCAATGAATTTCCATTTGAATCCAATGACACTACCATCCTAACTAGAACCCGTCTTTCTCAAGAGGAAGATCCCTCATGATTTGAGAAAACTCAGGTTCTATGCTCTGAGTTTCAAGAGAATATTGAGGTATCTCAGTCCTTCTCCATTACACCTACCCTAGACACTCTTCCAATGCCTAAGGTATTGATAAAAATTGAATCAAATTGCAACTTGATCTAAGAATTTGTTCAAGGAGTGATTCTTGAACAAGCCTACCCCCAATCACCTTCAACTCTTGATGGCCAGCAATAGTCTGAGCCACCACCCATCTCAAGAAAATCATATCCTGTTATGCCAAAAAAGAAAGAGCTCCCACCTAAAGATAAATTATGGAGTTTTAAATTTTATGGCTCTAAATAAAATGCAAGAAGTGGAGTAGGGATTGAACTAACCAACTCGAAAGGGAAGACTTAATTTGCATCTTACAGGTTCCAGTTTGGCTACACAAACAACGTGGCTGAATATGAAGCAATTACTCGCGGACTTATGTTTCCCATCAAAATAAGGTCACCTCTCTCATGGTAATGGGGAATTCCCAAGTAATTGTAAAGTAGGTACATAGCTAGTATACTTGTCATAAAAAAATAATGGTTGCATACATAGATATAATTTGGAATCTGATTGAAGAATTTGATGCTTTTGGGATCACTTTGATTCCTAGAGAAACTAATCAAATTTTAGATGCCCTTTCTATTACTTCTAGCACCTTGGAGCCTATGCAAGACTCCAAGTTAAAAATATTTTCTATTGAATTAGTATAAGTCCTAGTTGTCCCTAATAATGTCTAGAATTTTCAGGTATTCGATGATGATCAACATATATTGGCCTTCTTGGAAAGTTCATATGTCTTTGAAGGATAGATAATTGATGAATCTGAAAGAGATCAAGGAGATTGGGATCCTAAGAATGGTGATGCCTAAGGGATACTGGAGTTGAAAAGAAATAGTATTCTAAAGGGGATGGTAGCTTTAGAAAGGATATTCGACTCTTACCCACATGCTTGTCAAAGGGAGCCCATAGAGAGTGATGGAGGGAATTATGAATCTGTTAATCTGACTCACTCAGGTCCCGAAAGGAATGTTCTCATACGAAATACTTGTCCTGAAGAAATTAAGGAGAAGATAATTAAAGTTTTGGAGTAGAATATTGCAGCCATTGCTTAGGGGTATGAAGACTTAAAGACCTTTGATACTTTGGTGATCACACATACCATACCTCTTAAGCAAGAAGCCAAGCCCTTTTATCAAAAAAAACTCTCGGTCAATGCTTTGATTGAGCCCCTAATTCAAAAGGAGGTGGAAAATTTGTTGTCTGCAAGAATAATATTCCCACTCAGACATTCTACTTGGGTTGCAAATTTAGTTCATGTGTGCAAGAAAAGTGGTGAAATTAGGTTATGTATTGATTTCAGGAATCCAAATAAGGCTTCTAAGAAGGATAACTACCCAGTACCTTCTCTTAATGAAGTATTACAAATAGTCAATGGGTCCCAGATGATGTCATTTTTTGATGGCTATTCTGGGTATAATCAGGAGCTTGTTAGCCATGAGGATAGAATAAAAACTGCCTTCACCAACAAGTGGGGCTCATTTTCCTATTGGAAGATGCCATTCAGCCTTATCAATGCTAGAGAAGCCTTTCAGTGTGCAATGGATATATAATTCAAGGATCTAATAGGTAAGTGTATCATTATTTATGTGGATGACTTAACTATCTTCTCGAAGAACCGGGAAGACCATGTTGCAGATTTGGAAAAGGTTCTCAAAAAGTGTATAAGTTATGGTGTCTCCCTTAATCCAAAAAAGTGTGTTTGGAGTGTCTGAAGGGAAACTCTTAGCCCACATCATATCAAAAGAGGGGATATCCATAGATCTTGATAGAGTAGAGGCCATCTTAAATCTGACAAGGCCGGGAATTAAGAAAGAAATGAGATCCTTCTTTGGAAGGATTAATTTTGTCATAAAATCTATAACAAGGTTTGCAGAAATCATCAAACCCCTTAATGAGATGATGAAAAAAGATGCAAAAATAGAATGGAGAAATGAGGCCAAATCTAATTTCTCATAGATTAAATAATCAATATCTGAGGCCCCTGGCTTTACCAACCCAAATTATCTAAAGCCCTTCTATATCTAATATTTTGCGTCTGACCATTCATGTGCAACTATTTTAATGCAACGAAGAGGTGAGAGAGAGGAAAGAGCTATTGCCTTCATGAGCTCCCCATTTCATAATTCAGAATTCAGGTACCTACCCCTTGAGAAGCATACCTTTGCATTGGTTTGAGCCATAAAAAAATAGGAATTACATTCTTCGGAGTTGGGTTATTTCCTTAGTTCTCGATCTGGCTGTGAAATCGCTCCTGATGCAAAGTGAATTAGGGTGAAGAAGAGGAAAATGGATGGCTATTTTACAAGAGTTTGAGTTATAAATTCATCAAATGAAACTCATCTGAGGGTAGGGTTTGTCAAAGGAAATGGAAGATGTTGACAAGAATATCACATGTCAGTAGTACAGTCTATAATCATTCAGTAAGGATCCCTGGTACATAGGTTTGATCTTCCTCCTCAACAAAATATACCTAGGGGGGTTGAATGCTACTCAGAGGAGAGCACTGAATATGAAGATTGTTCATTATATTCTCAAAGGGGGATCTATATACATTAGGAACTTTCAAGGAATTTACTTCCATTGTTTTGATCAACAAGAGGCTAAGCACGCCATTGTTGAGTTTCATAGAAGACACGATACAAGACATGGATCTGTAGATGCTCTGGCCCATAAAATTCTTAGATCAATCTATTACTTGCCTTATGTATTTTAGGATGCACACCAACATGTTTGGACATGGCATGTATGCCAGACCTCTGAACCCAGGGAAAGGAATCCAACAATGCCTTTGCAACCTGTGTATGAGGTAAGATCATTCGCTTAATGGGCACTAGAATTTGTAGGTGTTATTAGTCCAAACACTTCTATAGGTCATAAGTTCATCTTGAATACAATTGACTATTGCACATGTTGGACTGAGGCTCAACCCTACAAAAACAACACCACATAAGTGGTTATCAAGTTTCTAACTGAGAACATCACCACCAGGTTTGGAGTACCATTCGCCCTTGTATGTGATAATGGCCTTGCTTTTTCTTCAGTTGAATTTATTCAATGGGCTTATGAGCATAAGATTATTTTGAAATATTCATATAATTACTACTCTCATGGAAATGGAGTGGTTGAGTCCACTAATGAAAATATGTTGGAGGTAATTAAAAAATTTCTAGAAAACAATCCTAGGGACTGGCACACTCAGTTGAGATTTGCCTTATGGGTAGATCAAACTTGAATCAAAGCTGCCCTAGGAAATTCACCAATTAAATTAGTCTATGGCCAAGATCCAGTCTTCCCAATCCATTTTCAAATACCTATCCTCAATTTTATGCAGGAATTTTATACAAAGGATGAGAGGATCGAGGTTAGACTAACCAACTTGCTCAATATGGAAGAACAAAGAATGTTTCTTTGCAATAGTTCTCTAGACATCAAGTTGTCATCAAATTTTGATTTGAAAAGAGGACCAAGGTAAAGGCCTTTAGGATATCAGATATTGTGCTACTATGGGACAAGGCTAAAGAGAAGAAGGGAGATCACCAAAACTTTGATAGACTCTGGTTGGGTCCATATGAAGTAGTTGAGATACTAGGTGAGAACGCTTTCCATTTAAGTGCCTTGATAGGAAAACTTGTATTGCTAGTTAATGGTTAGTTTCTTAAACATTACTTTGGCTCATAAAGTTCTGATTTTCTGAATAAACTATACTATATTGTATCATATGTAATTAGTTCTTTCTTTGTTTTCTTTTGTTTTTGTTTGTCTTGTTTGTTGGGGATCTTAATTTCTATATATTCCAAGAAAAGGGGTTGTTATTCAAATTATGCTACAGGCACTAGGAGATAAATTGATTTAGGTATTTTTAGGGAGCTCTGTTGAAATATTTCATTCTAAAATCATGTCTTATGACAATTTTAATGTTGGTTTGAAAATTTATTAAGGAAAAAGGTACATTGTGAATATCTCATGAATTATGATTAAAGTCTACAACAAAAATAGATAAACATCTACCTAAGTAAAATGCCTATTTATTTTAGGGTGGCTATATCTTTGATTCAAGTGAAAAATCTAATTCCAAAATTGTCATGAAATTCATTGTAGTTCTCAACCCACATTTTAGATCAATTGCACCTAAGTATCGAGAAAATTTTATAAAGAATTCCCACAAGTGAAGCCTAAGTAAAAAAAAAAAGAGAAAAAGAGAGAAAAGGAAAACTCAATATCAAATGGGTGAATCAAGTATCTTTATTGATTCTATGGACACCTATCTAGCAGTAGATAAATTCTTTGAGAGAACTAGAGGTATCTCTATTGGGGCTATATACACCTGTCTGGCAATGGAGCAATGCCCAGGATTTCATTGCATGACAGTTGAAGGAATCAACCTATGTAGCTTGAATCTTAGGTGTGGTTGTTCAAGAGTGGAGAAAGTTTCTATGAAGAAGGATCCACCATATATGCACACACTCAGATTCATAATAGTCTATGAGCACATACATCTGAGATTCTAGCTCAACCTTATTCTACATATATCTGATCTTATTCAAGTTAACATGATTCATAAGCCAGATGGTTTTTTGGTGTTTGAATTCTTTAGTGCCTTGAAAATGGGTAAACTATTTTCCTAGCCGAGTCACCATTTGTTATTCCTTTCATAACCACCCCATATTTTTCCTTGGTCAAAATGGATCCCCCTCTTTTGTTTTCTGTCCTTGGTTGTTTTTCAACAAAGTTTGGAGTTGTGTTTTCTTCTAATACTTTGTTTTATTTTGTTCTATCAGAACCGGAATGGAGGCTGGATTTGAAACTTTTTTTGAGTTTCATTCCCTAACTCCTTCCCAATTCCAATCTCACTCATCTCTTTGTTGGTCTCTTTGGTCTGTATTGTTTTTTCTTTTGTGGAGTTGGAGCCAGAACAGGTATTAAGTTTGGGATTTATAAAAATTTTCCAAACTTGGTTCTTATCCTGCCTCCACCTCCACCTCTCTGGTTTGTTTGTTTCGACTTGGGATCGATTTTGTTTACCTTGTTTTGATCTCGATGTCTTCTTTTTGGTTCTTTCTTTACTTTTCTTTGTTGTTAGCGAAACCGAAACTAGAACTGGAATTAAACTTGAAACTTGGACAAAGTTTCCAAACTTGGTTCTCTTTCTATTTTCACTTCTTCCTTTTTTTTTGCTATTTAAATTTACTTCGATCGCACAATAGTTTTGTGTTTGTTCCCGTCATGATTCTGCGTTTGACCTGCCACATTAATGGCATTAATTACAGGAACCTGCCACGTATGAAATCGTATTTTAAACCTTAATTAAGGTTAATTCTCTGGTTATTATTATTTTTTAACAAGTAATACTGAACTAGAGTTGAGGTAGAGCATTTGGGAGAACAATTCAATCGAAGGTCAAGCATTGTTTGCATGCGAATTCACATCAAAGGCCAACCTATTGGATTTATTTTTGAGGTGGGATTTTTGGTCTTTTTCTTTTTTGTTTCTATTCATTGTGCTTTCTTGGTTTGTCGTTCTTCATCAGGTTCTTGAATATTTGCATTCAAATCCTTTCTTGTTTGCTTTACTTTTATTTTCTTTTTCTTTTTTTGTTTCCTTTCTGTTCAGTTTTTCTATTTTTTTTGTTTTATTTAGCTGTCTTTCATTTTCTCATTTGTTTTTACTTGGAAACAGTCATTTTTCACATTTTTCTTCATGCCCGTACCATTGTGCTCTAGGTTTTTTGGGTGTCGATCATCTGCTACATGGTTATATGGTTTTATTCAATCTATTACTTTACCTGCCGATCCTTTTGCATTCCATCTTCCTGATTTCAAGTAGGGTTAATTTGTGCCCTACTATTTAAGTCAAAGGTTTTTAGTAAACTAGGGTTTTGTGTGTCTTTGATTATTTTTAAAAAAATTCCCTAGTTGTTATGTTTCCCATTAACCATATGGGGGATGCTTTGGTACTATTAGTTTAAGCCTCCTTGGCTTGTTAGGTGACCTCATTTTTGTCCATGATGTAATTCATTCTACTATAGAAATTTCTAATGACGTCATGTTTTTTTAAACTAGAGTCAGATCCAGGATTAATTCTATTCTCGAGCCTTTGTTTTCAATAGATGTTGGATCAGTCTCTGGTCCCGCTTCCAATGAATTATAAATTATTAAAATATCTTTCACTCTGTCAGAAGAGGAATTGAAACAAGATATAAATTTGAAACTTCTTCATTATACCAAGTCTGATTTCCATTTCGATCTCGATCCCGAGTACCATTCTGACTCCGTCTCTGATCCCTCTATATGGTTTGTTGTGACTTCAATGTCCATTTTGGTCTTGACCCCGCCAGTGTATTAAAAGATTTATAAGGATCTCTTATGCCTGGTCCCGTCTTCGATGTATATGAAAGGTGAGATCTTTGATCTGGTTTTTCATACTTCTTGTGGATCTAATATTGGGTTTTGATTGAGAAATTAAGATGTTAGGAGCATCGGGTGAGGCTTCTCAAAGGAGTCAACTTGCAGAGACTTCAAAACTAGGAGGAAATCCTAAAAAGGTTAAGCTAGTGCAACTCCCTTATACCTTGAGGTATAATCATCAAAGTCTTGCCATCACTGCCAGTAAAGTGGATTCGGATTGAGTAGATATAACTGATACCAACTTGGGTCTATTCCATTGTGAAGAATTGTACTCTAAAGCATGTGTTGAAGAGGTAATAGGGAGGACCCAAAGAATATTTGAATCTGGCTTGGCTCATATCACTTTATTTCCTTTTTCAATCCAATGCCCAAGGTGGCGTATGAGTCCCACCCTAGATTTTTGGGGTGGTTTTTTAGAATTTTGAGTCTTTTTGATGATTTTATCAAGTTTTCAGCTGAAATAAGCCCCAAGATCTGAAATAATGGGTCCTAGGGGCCTCTTACTAATGGTTTAAAGTGGTATTTAATGTAAGGGTGCTAAAATAGGTCAAATTAAGTGTGAAATTGCACTCCTTTCAAGAGTGTACAATTTTCTACACTACATTATCAAACCATATAGACAAGGTAATGAATTGTTTGAAAAAATGCCTCAAAGAAATGTGGTCTCATGGTGATATCCATCACCATGAGACAACATTTATTGATTCATTTTTTCAAACAACTCATTGCCTTGCCTATGCTACGACATTACCAAAGAATTTTATCACACAACATAGACAAGACAATGAGTTGTTTGAAAAAATGTCTCAAAGAAATGTGGTCTCATGGTGATTTCCACATCACCATGAGACAACATTTCTTTGAGGCATTTTTTTAAAGAGCTCATTGTTTTTTCTATGCTACCACATTTTCTATACATGTCTACCAAGGAATTTTATCAAACAACATAGATAAGGCAATGAGCTATTTGAAAAAATGCCTCAAAGAAATGTGGTCTTGTGTTGATGTCCATCATCATGAGACAACATTTCTTTGAAGTAGTTTTTCAAACAACTCATTTCCTTTTCTACGCTACCACATTTTACATACATGTCTACCAAAGTGTTTTATCAAACAAAATAGACAAGGCAATGAACTGTTTTAAAAAATTCCTCAAAGAATTTAGTCTCATTGTGATGTCCACATCACCATGAGACCACATTTCTTTGAGGAATTTTTTCAAACAACTCATTTCCATGTCTATGCTACCACATTTTCCATACATATCTACCGAATAATTTTATCAAACAACATAGATAAGACAATGAGCTATTTGAAAAAATGCCTCAAAGATATTATGGATCACCATGATAGCACATTTCTTTAAGGAAATTTTTCAAATAGCTCATTGCCTTGTTTATGCTACCACATTTTACAAACATGTCTACCAAAGCATTTTATGAAA
Organism: Sequoiadendron giganteum; assembly: GCA_007115665.2. Taxonomy (NCBI): domain Eukaryota; kingdom Viridiplantae; phylum Streptophyta; class Pinopsida; order Cupressales; family Cupressaceae; genus Sequoiadendron; species Sequoiadendron giganteum. The sequence goes on along the minus strand of CM021100.1, from coordinate 807,924,716 downwards.
CAACATAGACAAGGAAATGAGTTGTTTGAAAAAATGCCTCTAAGAAATGTGGTCTCATTTTCATCACCATGAGACAACATTAATTTGATGCATTTTTTCAAACAACTCATTTCCTTTTCTATGCTACCACATTTTCCATACATGTCTACCATTTTTTTTTTATCAAAGTACATAGACAAGGAGATGAGTTCTTTGAAAAAATGCCTCAAAGAAATATGGTCTCATGGTGATGTCCATCACCATGAGAGACCACATTTCTTTGAGGATTTTTTTCAAAAAACTCATTGCCTTGTCTATGCTACCACATTTTACATACATGTCTACCAAAGCATTTTATCAAACAACTCATTTCCTTGTCCACGCTACCATATTTTCTATAAATTTTTACCAAAGCATTTTATCAAATAGTTCCCTCGTTTCTATGGATAAAATCATAAAACACGTGCTTTCAAAAAAACTATGGATGCACGGAAAAAATATATTAAATCACAATAGTAAGAAAAAGCATAGACAAGGTTATGAACTATTAGAAAAAAACATATCTCTTTGAGGCATTTTTCTAAAAAATCCACCTATCTTGTCTATGCTTCCACATTTTTTTACACATCTAATACGCTTTTGTAAATATCCCACAATAATTACAATCCATGACATATCTCTTTGATTTATTTTTTCAAACAATTCACATGCCTTGTCCATGCTTCCACATTTCTCATAAATTGTTGTGAAGGGAGTTGCAATTATAATATTAAAAAAAATTGTCCCTTTCTTTCCATGATTTGATTGATGCCCATACCTTGTTCCAAAGGTAGGATGTTGACAAAAGTTGTGGAATTTGGATTTATACTCCAGCCAATTGTATTTTCTTGAAAGTTTTTAATGTATTTTAAAAAATTCATTTTGTGCTTATCTTGAAATCATGGCATTTTATGAGACCACAATTCTTTAAGGTATTCCATCAAAAAAATTAGGTGCTTTGTGTCTGCTACCACATTTTGCACACATGTATATTTGTGGACATTATATTGGTAGGTCATACGTTAGAAAATAGCTAGAGAAAATTCACTTGATAAATTCTTGCAAGGTAGAAATACTTCAAAAAAATTGCTTTATGTTTTCCTTGTCTTCTTAGTGCACTTGTTTATACATCATGATTGAGTGAAATTTACTCTTCTACATGATGATTGTATGTATTTTTTATGAAGGGTTGAATCACATACATTTCATTTATTTCTATGGATTCATTTTTTAGGAACTAATATTTGTCTCTTTATCATGCTACAGATAAAATTCTCCATCGTGTTGAGGAAATCATCAAGGATTAAACCAACACAGAAACATCAAGAAGCTAAGAATTAAAAGAAAGAAAAAAATATGTGGGAACTTCATGAGAAGAGGAAATTGTACACAATTGTGGAAGAAATGCCAATTAAAGAGTGTAATGTGTCCCACAACATTAACATACATAAATAAAAAATATGACATTATGAATAATAAAAATTATACATGGTCAATTAGTTATTTCCATCATAGCTTCTCATGTCAAAATAATATTTATTATTCATTTCCAAATGTCAATTTTACAAGTTACATAATTAGACTTGGGTCATCTTGCCACTTATTCTTCTCAATTACATCATAATATACGAGTACATTAATCAAGATTATGAGATTCCATGTGATCCTCTTCAACTCTCATTGCATCCATTGGACAAGAACATGGTTTAGGTGCTTTTCTTCCCAACCACAAAGCTATACTTCCTTGGTATTCTTCATTGTTGAAGAATTCTTGACCCTACATGAAACACCTAGCAAGAGATATAGTATGCAAGATGGAATCTAGTGCATTCCATGTAACTACGTGCATTTCTATCTATGTTTAGAAAATACAAGATGTAAGCAATGAAATGGCAGAGATAATTCATCATATAAGTTAGACCATTCAACATAATGAACTACAAATGCTTAGCGAAGCATATGTTGTATAAAACTAAGAAATTAGATTTTGGAAAAGTAAAACCTATCACTTTGTTACCCATTTTCACCACCTATCCTAGAAGATAACATCCCACAACATAAGATAATACACATCTTATCTTTGTTTTCAATTTTTCAAACAATAAATTTGGTTTCAATATTTTTTCCCTAGTCAATCCTTCCTCAATCATACTATCTATATCATAGTCTACATCTGATTCATTTTACTATCTCTACTTGGCATGCAAATGGAAGAATTTAACTAGATTTGATGATTAAAAATTACATTTTGAAAGTAATTCATTTTCACAACAACAATATGAATAATTTTGTCACAGTACATGCATCAATTTTGTATAGATTTACATCATTTCTCTTAATCCATCATTCTTAGAATAAAATATACATTTTTCGATTAAGATAATAGTATAATTTTTAAAGAAGGTGTATTGCATATATGTGTACATGCATAAATCTACTTGGCATGCAAATGGAAGAATTTAACTAGATTTGATGATTAAAAATTAGATTTTGAAAGTAATTCATTTTCACAACAACAATATGAATAATTTTGCTACAGTACATGCATCAATTTTGTATAGATTTCCATCTTTTCTCTTAATCCATCATTCTTAAAATAAAATCTACATTTTTTGATTAAGATAATAGTATAATTTTTAAAGAAGGTGTATTGCATGTATGTGTAATGCATAAATGGGAAATTTATGCATGTACACATATATGGTCGTCTGTTAAAAATTTATGCGTATACATTATTTTTGAAATAAAAGAAAGATTCATTCCACATAAAAATTCCTTATATTCAAGTATATGTCATTTTTTATCAGATGTATGAGTGGATTCAATTGAAAACATAAAAACATAGACATCAACAAGAATCTTTTCTTGTTCTAATTCTATGTTTTCACACAGTTTTCCACAAAGTCATTTACATCATTTTTTAGTTTGTAGTGATAACATAGGGTATGTGCAAGATCATGATGGGCCAAAAAGTTGTGATATGTAAGCCATATGATGGCCCATGTGGTTGGCGACTTTTTTTTTACCCAAAATTGATGAAATGAAAAGGGTTTTTAGAGGATATTCTCAGCTTTCCACCAATATAAATTATGCTTTACTTTAAATTTAATAAATAATTATTATTCATTTTCTATTAGATTTACAAGTAAAGTCCTGATTGATAGGTTTATAGAAAAAAAATTATAACTTTCAAACAGTGTCACATTTTTTAAATCTGAAACATGCATCACATTCTATGCTTTGCATACTATAGGATTAAAAAAAAAAATGAATTTCATCAATTTTTGACCAAACTAAGGTGGTTAGACAGATGCGCTTTTATATTTTTATAAGTTGTATTAAAAAAATAATAATTAATTATTTACTTGGAAAAAAATTATAAAAAAATATGCATCACATTGGGACATGAGTCCTCTACTTATATCTTAAAGATTATAAAATAATATTATCATTTTATTGTGGTTAGGGTGGTCAGACAGACACCTACTTCTTATTTTTACCTTGAAATTTAAATACTACTGCATTGAAATTTCAAATTTTCACCAAATAGATTTTTTTTTAAATAAAGGTCTAGTAGTTTAGAAACTACATTCAATTTGCTACAAATTCTATTTTTACATTTTTTGGAAATAATATAAATAACTTACTCAAATTTTTATGTCAAGTTTTCTAACTCCAATTTTTTGTCTTTTTATTGCCACTTAAGGGCCTATTTTTTCCATGATGATCCTGCACTTACCCCATAACATATCTACATATTTATCAAATTCATATAGATTGGGCTCAATTTGACCCTTTTTCATATGTGAACATTTGTCATATAAAAAATTAACAAAATCATTCTTAACCTATTTGGTTCAATTTCTTTTAACAAGACATTGAGGAAATAAAATGGCTAGGTCTTCATTCATGTAAAATAGAGATAGATACACCATATAGTTGTAGTCAACTGATGGAGATCGATATCTTACACACATTTAAGAAAATCTGATCAAGTTAACAGAATTCAACTTGCATCTCAGAAATTATATGATCTATGCTCTGTTCGAAACATAGACTTAACAATATTAATGTGTTCAACATGACCTCTAAGGTAAAATGTTTATTATGTTTTATTTAATAAAATGGGAAAATATTTGTTTCCTTTCAGTTCAATATTTATGTATAGCATTCTAGTAGTTCTTTTATATAAACTTGTTATGGGTTTGAGAATGATTAGCATGGTATCGTTCAATCGATAACATGTCATCATTCAGTATTACTGACTAAGATACATCTTTCTTTTCATTAAATCGACATAGTGATTGTTGTCCAGACAGTGATGACTCCATGAAATAAGATCCAGAAGAGTGAAACACATATATACACGACACTATTTTGGTTCAATCGATCGTCTCTCTCTATATATAAACATATATATATATATATTTATATTCATACACATGTACATATTGTTGGAAAATGTGCCTTAATTTTTTGGCTTGGACATCTAAGAGAGGCTTGACCCTTTGGTCATTGAGACTTAATATTATCAGCAAGACTTCGAGGGTTATCACAACGATGGGCTAAAATGTGTGGAGTTGGCAGAATGTTGTTTTGCATAGTCTTCATTGGCAAAGTGGTCATTTATCGGCGAGAGGATCCGCTATGCTTCACAAATGTGCTAAAGAATTGAATCAATGGATGAAAATGACTTCATCTAATGGTGTTGGATTCTTTCAATGGAATCTTGGGGCAAGTACTTCTATGGCCCCTTTTAGCCGAGCAGCATATCCTGTGCACTTCACACATGGCGGCTTGTCAAAGCGATGAGCGCAACGAAGAGAAGGCAGGCTCCAAGTTACTTTTTGTGAAGGGTTGTTCGACCGTGGAAACTTGTCAACGCCTCAGGAGTTCCTTGGGGAATATAGCGGATGTTGCTAGAGATTCCCCGAAGCAGCTCCAGCTGCTTACACGTAATCCCATCGGAGAGTGCGAGCGATGGACATGTGGCAGCTTTAGAACCTCATTCCGGGCGGGCTCATGGGAATCTTGGAGATTCCCTCCTGGATGTCACAAAACCTCCTGAGCAGCCAACACATGGCTTGTGGGACTCGATAAATTTTGTGGTCAGTGTTTTGGTGATAGCGATTGATTGCCCCCCTAAAATGTGATGTTTTTGTTAGCGATAGTGAAGTGATTTCAGACCACGGGGTTTTTTGACGGGGTTTTTTGACCGATCACTGCTCGGTCAAGCAACAAAATGAATAGCAGTACAACACGTGGCATTTTTTCATTGGTTGTTTTTGCAGCATTGTAGTAAAACAACATTTATTGTTGGAAGCTAGATTGGTGAAAAGCAATATATTATGCAATCATATGAGATTAGATTTTGGTGGCTAGAAGAGCCTGAATTTATTAAGTTCTCTACAATAAATTTAATGTGGGGGTGGCTCGATGCAGGATTGCAGGTGGATCCAATCTGAGATCGATTTTTCCTATCGGTGAAGAACTGAAATTAATGCACCCTAATTAGTCATTGGATAGAGACTTGTAATAGTCGATTTAGACTAGAAGTTGAACGATCTAGGAAAATAGAATACAAAGAGAAAGGGTTGATGAGTTTGCATTCACTGTATGCCAAAATAGCATTGTAATAGTGAGTGAATGAAAACTCGGCTGTTGTTGTGAGCTAACTATTAGAGAGTGAGGACTATAACTTTGTATGCATTTTTTTCTTATTGTAATACAAAGTGTCTTTCTCTTAGTGTGGTTGGTTTTTTCCCGAAAGGGTTTTCCCATGTAAATCTTATGTTATCTTTGTGTTTGATTTTTTGGTTTCCTATTATGTTTTGTTTTTTCATCGTAGAAGTTATAAAAGTTTAAAAGTTGTTCTTTGCACTTCTCCTTTGTGGTTTTAGCATTGGGAAAGAATACTCTGCACCTCTTGCTTTTTCTTTCAAGTAGTATCAAAGCCTAGCTAGTTTGTTATCCTTGTTAGTAGGGCTACTTTTTGCACTAATATTGTTCCAGTGGGAGTCTCGCAAAGTTAGGTCCAAGTTTTTTCTAAGATGGTGAGTACATCAAGAAGAGTTGATATTAATAAATTCAATGGAAGCAACTTTGAGTTGTGGAAACTCAAAGTGGAAGGCCTATTAGTGGATAGAGACCTCTGGGTAGCAATGTCTGGAACTATGCCACAAGGTATGAAGATTGAAGAATGGGACCTCATAGATAGAAAAGAGAGAGGACTGATAAGACTTTTTCTAGCCAATTTTTTATTCCTGAACGTCCATGAGGAGAAGACTACATCTTCATTGTGGAAGAGTATTGGTGATATTTATCAAAGAAATTCTCTGGTGAATAAGTTATTCCTAAGGAAGAAGTTGTACTCTTTGAAGATGGAAGAAGGTGCATCTATTGTAGACCATCTGATGTCATTTAATATGATTTATGCTCAATTGGCATCTGTGGGTGTGGAGATAGAGGAGGAGGATCATTGCATGCTTTTGTTATGTTTGTTACCTAACACTCGGGATCATTTAGTGATGGCTATTGGAATTAAAACCACTACTTTCAAGATGGAAGATGTTTTTGCCTCACTATTGTCTGAAGAGATGCAAAGGAATTATTCAGAGATGGCCAAAGAGGCCCTTTTTGTTCGAGGAAGATCAAAGGAGAAAGGAAAGAATAAGGACATGAAGTCTAAATCCAAATCTAAAGGGAGATCAAAGTCTCCTGGTAAAATTTCCAAGGTGAAATGTTGGAATTGTGGGAAGCCTAGTCATATCTGAAAGGATTGTAAGGAGAAGAAGAAGAAGAGTAACTCTTCAGATAATAACTCTTCCCAGAGTGATGCAAATTCCTGCATTGCAGTCTTGGCGACTCAGGCATCTTATGATGTTTAGCCAGTTGAATCTGGTGCATCCTTTCACATGACATCTCATAGATATTGGTTCACTAAGTATGATAAGTATGATGGTGGAAAGGTGTACCTGGCAAGTGATTCAAATTTGAATATTTTTGGTCATGGAAGAGTCAAAATATAGTTCCCTAAAGGTAGAATCAAAGGGATTGGTGGCATATTGCACATACCAGGTTTGGCTCATAACTTACTTTATGTTAGTAAGTTGAATGATGTTGGTGTGAAGTTTCTTTCTCGAGTAAAGGATGTAATATGGTTAAAGGCGCTATGGTTTTGGCTAAGGGTGTACGTACTAGCACTTTGTACAAGCTAGATGCACGTCTTGTTCAATGTAGCAACGTCTTGGTGAATTCAATAAAATATGTTCTTGTAGAGGAAGATGAAGATGCTTCTTTGGCTACAAATGCGATGGAGGTAAAAATCCCAATAGAGAAGACCATTCTATGTGATCATAGACTCGGTCACATAGGTGAGAAAGGTTTTAAAACGTTGAAAATTAAAAATCTTGTTGAAGGGCTTGTAGATTGTAATCTTGAGTTGGATTTTCACAAGCATTGCATTCATGGAAAACAACAACATACTTATTTTTCCTTGAGTTCTCATAAATCTTCTAGTGTACTGGACTATGTTCATTTTGATGTGTTTCATCCAGTGAATGTTCCTTGGCTATTGAAGTCTAGCTACTACGTTACTTTTATTGATGACTATTCGAGAAGGGAATTTATATACTTTCTTAAGAGTAAATCAAAAGTGTTCAGTCATTTTAAAGAGTTCAAAAACTTGGTTGAGAAATAGACTGGAAGGAAAATTAAATGTTTGAGGACAGATAATGGTGGTGAGTTTTTTTCTACACATTTCAATAGATACTATAAAGACCATGGGGTTAAAAGGCATGAAACTACACCTTATACTCAACAACAGAATGGATTTGTTGAAAGGTTGAATAGGATGCTGATGGAAAAGGCAAGGAGCATGTTGCATAGTGGTTCTCTAGAGCAAAATTTATGGGCTAAGGCCATGGCTATAACACGTTACTTGGTAAATTGTTCTCCTTGATCTTCTTTTGTTGATAAGACACCTTTGGAAGCATGGTCTGGTAAGAATCCCTCTCTGAGACATGTTCATGTCTTTGGTTGTGATGCATATGCATATGTGCCAAATGAGAAAAGATCTAAGATGGAGAAAAAGGCTATTAAATGTACCTTCATTGGATATGGTGTTGGTGTGAAAGGATACAAGCTTTGGAACCCCGTTACTGAGAAGGTTTTGTATAGAAGAAGTGTAGTATTTCATGCGTTGAAACCTTCTACAGCTGATCCACAGCTAGAGACAAATAAAAGAGAAAAGAAGAATGATGTAGTTGAGATTACCCAAAATCCAAAAAAGGGAGAACTGCATGGTGTACCTAAAATTGAGGATTGGTCTAGCAGCTCTGAGAGATCTAAAGATGAAGAACCACAACCTCGACTAGTGAGAAGGTCTAAAATTTAAAAACAACCTAATAGGTATGGTTTCTCCAATTTGGATTTGAACTATGCCTATGCTTTAATTACTAGCACTGAGGAGCCTAGGACTGTTAAAGAGGAAATTAATATGCTCAATATAGATTCCTGGTTGGAAGCCATGAGTGAAGAAATGAAATCATTGAAAAAGAATGAAACCTGGGATTTGGTACCTTTGCCTGAAGGAAGAAATTTTGTTGGTTGTAAATGGGTATTTAAGAAGAAGATTGGTGTTGAGGGTAGTGTTGAGAAGTATAAAGCAAGGTTGGTTACAAAGGGGTATTTCAAGGTAGAGGGAATTGATTATGGAGAATTTTTTTCCCCTATGGCTAAGCTAACATCTATCAGATTTTTGTTGCCATTTGCAACCGCGTATGACTTAGAGATTGAGAAGATGGATGTGAAAACAAAATTTCTCCATGAAGAGTTGGAAGAATAAATCTACATGTCCCAGCCTGAGCACTTCGTTGAAAAAGTTAAAGAGAACATAGCATGCAAGTTAAAGAAATCTATGTATGGTTTGAAGAAGTCACCTAAAATGTGGTACCAAAATTTTAGCACTTTTGTGTTGTCTATGGGATTTGTGAGATCAAAATATGATCATTGTGTATATCATAAATTTGAGAATGATTATGCGCTTATTATTACCCTGTATGTGGATGGTATGTTGCTCATAGGGAATAGTAAGTCTATGATTTCTGATCTTAAGTCTTAGTTTTCTGCAAAGTTTGAAATGAAAGATCTGGGTGTAGTAAGGTATATTCTGGGGATGGAGATAACCAAGGACATAATGGAAAGAAAGCTCTAGGTAAGTCAGAGTAAATATGTCAACATAGTTCTGGAAAGATTTGGTCTAAATGATTGCAAGTAGCTAGTTGTCCCAGTTATGTAGGGAACAAAGCTATATGTTGAGGATTTTCTAAAATCTTCTACTGACATGGAGGACATGGCCAGGGTTCCTTATGCAAGTGTTGTTGGTAGTCTAATGTATGCAATGGTTTGTACAAGGCCATACATGTTCCAAAAAGTGGGAGTTCTGAGCCGTTTTATGGAAAATCTAGGAAGGTCACATTGGGATGTTGTGAAGAGAGTGTTTAGATATTTAAAGGGTTCTTTAGAATATGCTTTGTGTTACCATGGAAACTTGGTTGCATCAAAAAGAACTCTCAAATATCATGGATATGTGGATTTTGATTGGGAAGGTAACATTAATAGTAGAAGATCCACCAATGGATATACTTTCATGCTAAATGGTGGTGCAATCGGTTGGATGAGCAAGCAACGGGTTGTAGTCGCTTTGTCCACTATGAAAGTAGAATACATGGAAGAAAATCACGCCTACCAAGAAGTTGTTTGGATGAATCATTTGTGTTCTAATATTGGTTCCAATGCAGGGAAAATTACTATTTTTTGTGATAGTCAGAGTGCTATTTGTTTGGAAAAAAATCCAACTTTCCATGCTAGGATGAAACATATCGATGTGCAGTATCACTTCACGAGAGATATAGTGGAGGATGGAAGGGTTTCTTTAGAGAAGGTGGATACACTAAACAATGTTGTTGATGCATTGACAAAGCCAGTGAGCACAAACAAGTTCAGATGGTGTGCAAGTTTGATGGGCCTTGGGGCCTATGACCACATATAAATTTGAAGTCTGGGGGAAGCTAGTAAGTCTTCATCAAGTGGGAGCTTCTTGTAAATGTGCCTCAATTTACTAGCTTGGATCTCTAAGAGAGGCTTGACAAATTTATGCTCTTATCGCTTTACCGTGGAGTTCTCATTTGGTTGGCTTGAACCCTTTGGTCGTCTAGAATTAAACTAATTAGAAAGACACTAAGGGTTATCACAGTGATGGGCCGACGAGCATGGAGTTGGCAGAATGATGGTTTGCATTATCTCCATCAGTGGAGCATTTGTTTATTGGTGGGAGGATCTGCTATGCTTCACCGATGTGTCGAAGACTTGAATCACCGATTGCAAACAGTTTCATCTAATGGTGTTGGCTTCTTTCAATGTTATCTTGAGGCAACTACTACTATGAACCCTTTTAGTTGAGTGACACAGCCTGTGCGCTTGACGCGTGGTAGCTTGTCAAAGCGGTGAGTACAGCGAAGAGAAGGTGGGCCCTAATTTTCTTTATGTGAAGGGTCATTCAGAAATGGACACTTGTCAGTGCCTCAGGAGTTCCTTGGGGAATATAGAAGATGTTGCTAAAGATTCCCCGAAGGAGCTCCAGTGTCTTACATGTAATCTCATCGGAGAGTGCAAGCAATGGACACATGGCAGCTTCGGAAGCTCATTCCAGGCAGGCTCATTGGAATCTTGGAGATTCCCTCCTGGATGTCTCAGAACCTCCTGAGCAGCAAACACATGACTTGTGGGACCCGATAAAGCTAGTGGTCGGTGTTTTGGTGATAGTGATTGATTTCCACCTTGGAATGTGATGTTTTTTTTAGCGATAATGAAGGGATTTCAGATCACAGGGTTTGTTGACCAATCACTGCTCGGTCAAGCAAAAAAATGAATAGCAGTACAACACGTGGCATTTTTTCATTCATTGTTTTTGCACCATTATTGAAAAAAAAAATTATTGCCGGAAGTTGGATTGGTGAAAATAAATATATTATGCAATCATATGAGATCATATTTTGGCGGTTGGCAAAGCCTAAATTTAGTAATTTCTCTACAACAAATTTATTATGGGGGTCACTCGATGTAGGATTGCAGGTGGATCCGACCTGAGATTGATTTTATGTGTTGGTGAAGAATTCAAATTAACGCACCCTAATTGGTTGTTGGATAGAGACTTGTAATTGTCAATTTAGACTAGAAGTTGAATGATTTGGAAAAATAGAATACAAAGAGAAAAGGTTGATGAGTTTGCATTCACTGTATGTCGGCATAGCATTGTAACAATGGGTGAATGAAAAATCAACTGCTGCTATGAGCTAACTATCACAGAGTGAGGACTATAACTTTGTATGTAATTTTTTCTTTTTGTAATACAAAGTGTCTTTCTCTTGGTGTGGTGGGTTTTTTCTGGAGAGGGTTTTCCCACGTAAATCTGGTGTTATCTCTGTGTTTGATTTTTTGGTTTCCTATTATGCTTTGTTTGTTCATCTTAGAAGTTATAAAAGTTTAAAAGTTGTTCTTTACACTTCTCCTATGTGGTTTTAGCATTGGGAAAGTGTATTCCACACCTCTTGCTTTTTTGTTCACATATAGCATTCGGTTATTTTCTAGAGATACATTTATATGAAATGATGGATTATCATCATTAACCTACTAAGGACTAATTTACATATGGTATAGTCGATTTCCTTTATGGTATCAAGACATAACATGAGAACATAAAGAATTATTTCAAGCCCATTATCATGTTACAAAAATAAATATAGTAAGTATAGTGATAGAGCTTTTGAAATTTGACAAATTTTAGTTGGTTCCATGCAAGAAAATTGAGTCATTGTCACCCTTGTGCTTGATGGTTGTATGTTAGGGTTTAGGGGTTTTTCACCCTTGTTCAAAATTTTCAAAACTTTTGAACTCTTGTGTTATATTTCCATGTTGACCTATTGTACCAGGTCACTAGTTATCTTAGTTATGACTTATGGCATCATGCCTATTGTCTTTATTGGCCACTTTTCTTAAGCCCATCAGTCATCGGTTGTTTGTTAAATTTTAAATATTTCATGTTCGATCCGAAATATTTCAACTTTTAAAGACTTATGTCTTAAGTCTTTAATTTTTTGAGGGGTCATTGCCTGTCACCTAGCCGATGACCCCTTTCCTTATAACAAACAATCTATGCTTGTGGAGAAATTTGAGCCGTTGTATTTTGTAATGCCCCACCAAGTAACCTTAAAGGAAGTTGCAATTAACGTTTTAAGCGAACCAATTTTTTTTATATAAAGTGCATTTAACATACACATTCACTTAATAATTAACAACAACCTCTAAGGCTACAAGGTTAGGATTACTTAAACCCACACATACATATTACATATAACCATAGCTTTATGAACTTTATGAAATAACCATCATACATCATAAGAATACCACATAACATAATAAGATAATCAACCAAGATACAATCTCATAAACATTAACTTAATCCAATAGTTACATCACTCATTCCCAAAATGAGACACTAGTACATAAGATTACAATTACAGAATTTCACCTCATAAACATAAGAGGGGTAAAATAACTTATACAAGTTAAAATATTACAATGCAAGTAATTACAACAAGAACCGTGAGCTGTCCATCTGGATGTCTTGCCACCAAATACAAAAGATCGATGGGGACCCAACGGTTTTAGTGCATGTTCCACCCTATCAATGTGGTACTCGAAGGCCCACCCCCCATGCTAGGAGATAGTAACAATGTAATAAGGACAAAGATCTACAATCCACTAACCAAAGGCAGATTCATACTGACTCAAACTGACATAACCAAACAAATTCCATCAATAAGTACAAATCCAGTTCAACTCAAGTACAACACAAGTACAAATCAAACATCACTGACATAGGGCACATTGCTTCCAGACATAAAATGGATCAAGTATGTTCAGAGAACCATAAACATAAAACAATTAACAACAGTTGTCTTAGATAGAGTGTCATCGCAAGGTTTGTCATGAGATCTCCTCTAGGCATTCTTCATAGGCTCCGGCACAAGTAATCCTGGTGGCCTCAACCGAATCCTGGTACTCATACTCACTCATGCGGAATCAACTACCTCTCGCAAGGACAAGATAGTTGATCTTGCCATTCCAGGCCTTCTCACTCATCCCAAGTCTAAACAAGCCCTTGTGTCTATGAGTGAGGATTAAATTATCTTGATTAATGTGAATGCATCCTAATCATCTAAGTACATTAATTTAATTATCACTTGATTAACTCACTTTTGAAGGTTACCCGGTTTACCACTTTGGGCTCCGGCCCCTAACAAAAGCCACTCTTCTAATAGACAACGCACTCACAACCAATCACCAAGGGAAACACAAGTGCATACAAACTAGGCATCATAACCACTCCAACACCAGGAGGATACAAATAGTAGAAACTCACTCCAAACATCTTGGAGGCAACAATCACATAGTCCACTCCTTTCACAGGAGGCACAAAAGATCTCACTCCAAATATCTTGGAGGTAACAACACATAGTCCACTCCTTCCACAGGAGGCAACAAGATGAAACCACATAACAAGGTCACTCCATACAAGGAGACACGGATCCCATAATCCGCTCCTAAACCAAGGAGGTGCAAACATCCCCATTCGTGAAAACCGGGTAAAACTGAAAAGATGCCATGCACTACCCAAGGAAAAACAACTGGATAGCATAAAGATTCAACAACCCTTATCCTCTAAGTTCTTCTGGAAGACTTATAATTTAGGACTAACACTAAATCCCAAAACCAACAATGCAACTTGATGACATAGCAACCAAAGCATTCAAGTCATTAATCAAATCTAATATTTGGATTTCCTAAATCCATGCTCATTCAATAGGTAGTGTTGACAAAGTCAAAAACACGATAACTAGATCATCTAAAATAATCATAACCCCTATTTCCCTTTTCATTATTGGAAATCTAAAACAATTAAACTTACTTCCCTTTACTGAATACAAAGAATTAAATCCTTTAAGATAATTATGAGGAAGATACTACTTTTGGATATACTAAATCTATATCTTTTTCATAATCCAATCACAATGATTCAATTAATCTAAATAGAAATTAATAAATAACATAATTGACTATCTCATCAATAAAACAACTTCTTAATTTACTTTTAAATCGACACAATCCATGCAAGTAAACTATTTCCATTTCCTAACTAACTCTTACATCTCATTCAATTTTCTATTTAAAATATTCAATCACTTTAATATAATAACATATTGTTTCTCTATCCATTTTCCATATACACTAATCAATCCATTTTTAAATCTCTATTCAATAATATATTGCATGCATCTCATTAAAATAAAATACGATAATGAATTTTACACTTAATATATATATATATGCTTCATATTATATAGACACCAAATATATATATTAATAAATTTAATTACATATATTCTTTAATATTCCATTCACAAAGACTAGATTACTCTATGGAACTAAATAAAACATAATAACTATTTGCCTTTTTCAATATAGTTAGTTCCTAAATTTACTTTTAATGCAACCTAACACTATTGCAAACAATCTTTTCAATTTTCTATCCGGAGTCTATGTCTCTTCAACTATCCATTTAAAAACATGCAATTTCATCAATGTATAAAAATATCTTTTGGCTTATCTATTTGACCACGCATTCATATTGTTTCTAATTAAATCTCATTAATTAAAACAAACATTTAAATATAAATATTTCTATAATTCTTCAATATATTTAAATATCTTTTTCTTTATCAATTTTGACCATACATTCAAAACTTATCTTTTAAATTCTTCATGCAAAGTTAAATTACATGCACTTAAATAAAACAAGGTAAATACTGATTGAAAATACTCATAGATATATATATACATTTCAATATATTTTCTTCAATCATATTAACAAAATAAATATTTCCTTTTAAATCAAGTAATTACTTCTATTAAAAAATATCTTTCTCTATACATTTTCTACACATACTAATCATTTCTTTTAGAACACTAATAATACCCAATTTGTAATAACAAAATAAAATAATATAAAATATTATTTATGCTCTCAAATGGATATATACCTTCAATATATATATACTAAAAATAAATTAATATATTTAAATATATTTAATCATTAACATATCTTCTATTCTTTACAGAATATCAAATTGTTTAATTCAAAATAAAATATCCCTTATCATTAATTTTCCAAAATATATATATTTTTCCAATTAAATCAAATTAATAATTGGACCTTTTACACATGAATTTAAATTCCACAATTAAATTTTAAATTATGCATTCTTTAAATCAAATATTTAACTCCTTCAATTAAATTTTAACATGTCATTTTAAAATAAACAATATTTTTCCCATACGTTTATAATTTTAATTTCACTAATCTTATATACAAATTTTATTTAAAATAAATATAATACTTTAGTATTATAAATTATAATATAAAATATTATTAAATAATATTTTAATATTATAATAACAATACCTAAAATATTAATATTTATAAATATCAATTTATTATTATTTTATTTTCAGATCAGCCATGGGAAAATAACTTAACAGCAGTCTCATGTTTCAAGCATAACTCAAAAACCACGATCTGGGTATTTGAGATTTTTTTGACAAGGATAAGAAAATTTCAAAATGCAAAAACCCTTTAAATTTCCTGACAACCCAGTTTGTGAAAGTGAAGTTATAGGCAACGCAACCAGACCATTTTACCATGAAAAATATAACTATACTGCAGATTTTAAAATCCATTTTTTAATAATAAACAGAAGGTTTAATTTTCTAAAAATATTCTAAATGCATTGTTGAATATCTATGTTTGATTTCAATAACAACAAAATCAATTTCCCCAAATAATTTAAATTCAACTAAGGTTTTCACAATTTTCACTCAAGAATTTTCACAAGCAAAGGTTGTAAATTTGTTTAATTCTTTTCTTCTAATATCAAATTTGTTTTCTAAAACAAATTTAACAAACAAATCTTTAATCACTACTATTGAAAAAAAAACAATCAAGAACAATAAAATACAAAGAGGAAAACCTGGTACAAGAAGCTATAGGAAGAGATGAATTTCTGATGCAAGCCTCCTCCAATGAATCCAATCCAAAACCCAACAAATGCAAACAATCTTTCCTTCAATCAATTCTACAATCAAACTTTCTTCAAACTCTTGTGCAAATTTTCCAAAATTTCTTCCCTGCTATAAAAATGTATTTTTTTTCTAAATTTTTTTCTGTTGCCCTAAAATTAAAACATGTATTCTTTATAAATCAAAACACCTAATACAACCCTAATTCACATTACATGCAAATTAGATATTTCAATTTCAATTTTTACAACCCTAATTCACATTGCATGCAAATTAGATATTTCAATTTCAATTTCAATTTCAATTTCAAATAAAAATTAATTTCCAAAGTTGCAACCAATTTCTCAAATAAACATTTAATTACAATTTCTAATTTAATTCCCACACGTTGGAATTAAATTCCAAAATTAATTCTAATTGTTTTATTTCCTTTCATTCTCTTGCATCACGTTTAATTAATTAATTTAATTATTTAATAACTAAATTCAACCCCCTTGGATTAAATTTAATTAATTAAATAATTTAAATATAAACTTTTATCCACATTGCATTATTTAAATTAAATAACCATCAACATGATTTAAATGCAATTATTCTAAATATCTATTTCCAAATCAAGAATTCTCCAGAATTAAATAACATCAAAGCAAGACAGACAATGACTCGACACACACAACTGACAACACACTAAGGCTAGGGTGTAAACTTGACACATGTTACCTAGCTACTATCTCCCATTCAACTTAACTGTTGGATCGACACGCTCAAACCTATGAAACCAAGTGGAGTCAATGTCATGTACCTGCAATCCTGCAACCAAGTAAATGACATCATACAATATATCCAGCATATAATACACACCATGAAGAAGGAATTACGGATTCGTAGGGCACTCGGAAGGGAGTGATGCGAAACCGTCCTCTTCACCAATACACTCATCAAAACTGACACTTCCATCATAATCTAGTAATCTCGTAATAACATCTCATACTAACTCTACAACATCATTAATCCATAATGCATGTGAAACAAAATCAGATAACTACATCCCACAATAATAGTTGTCGCTCAATGGTAGCAATCAAAACATCATAGCAAAATGTATCCAGAAGCAAGGTAACTGCAACCAAACATAGCATAGAGCAACTTGAACAAGAAGCAAAACGGAGGGGTATTATAGATTTAATCAAATCAAAATCTAAACCCTTGCATGCACATCACACAACATTCAAAAAATGTATTTTGGTTGGGTTGCATGATGTGTGTGATTGTGCCACACATCCTTCAATTCAAGTGGGACCCAATCCCCACTATCGGCTTGGTCTTAGCTGGTGATAGATCGATGGCTCCCACATACCGACTGGTCTTAATATGAGTCGTAGCACACGTGGCGCATAGTATATTAAATGATGATACCTAATGCCTTGCACGGTCTATGTTGGCAACATAAGGAGGCTGGATGGGGCCCATGAGTGGTACATGTGTTTTCTGACTGGGGGGAGAAACATTGGATGATAGACTTGCCATGTGATAGTGTGGAGTTTTCAAATTCTTTTAACTCAATCTGGGTCATTCAAAGGACCAACACATTGACATATTGATGACTCATATTCAAAAAACATAATTAGCCATGTGATGGTTGTTTGGGCTCTACAAATGACAAAAATTAATGGTGTATTATCTTCAAAGGATATCAACCTAATGTCCATACATGCAAAGGGATACTTTCTAGAAATTATGATGAATTATATGTCGATTTCCATGCACCTAGGAATTAACAGTGGTGAAAATTGAAGGCAACGAATAATCACTCTCTTGCTTGTGTTGTTCTTAGAGCATTGATGATTGGCAACATCAATTTTCTAAAGAAATATGGATGATGGCTCTTCATTTTCACCATCACAATTAGGATTCTGAGTTTCTTTGTACTTATGCAGTAACTAGTAATTGCTCTTGTGAAAGATTTGAGTGTTGGTGCAAAATGAGCAAGTCGACTGCTTCTTCTTCGTCTATACATAGATGTGCTAGGGTAAATATATGAAGGTCTCAAAAAGAGGTGCTAAAACATGAGCAGAGTAATCCTCCATGCTCTCTTATCCTCAATGAGAAAAGTATGAATCCCATCTCAGACATTACTAGGTGTAGCTCTCAGCTCAAAGGCCAAGTTGCAAGTGCAGAGGTGGCAGTGCTTGGCAAGGAGAGGAAGTTAGCAGAGTATGAGAAAACATCAAAGTCCAGGTTGAGGTACAGTCATGAATTGCTGGGTAGGCATAATTCACCCATTGATGTCTCTAGCATCTCTAGTGATAGTGATGCATATACTCACTCTAATTACAACAATTTTCTCATGGCTCTGGTTGATATGGCTGGTGTGAATGAAAAGGTCCTCACAATTTCTCCAATTTATGTGATGGCACCATGTAATGTTGCTAGTTTTGATGTTGTAAAGTGTGATGATAAACAAGAAGTAGTTGTTTCTCCTCCAAGTGTGGAGAAAACACAAAGTGGGTGCATGTACCATGGCCTTGGTGTTTCTTCGTGTTTCGGGTGAGGGTGTTGTTTTCTTGGTTTTCCACTTTTTTTTATGATGTTGATGTGGGTTGTGTTTGGGTTCGACATGGATATAGACAAAAAGGCCTTAATATATTTTTTCTATGGGTGTGGTAACATCAAATGGTTATGTGGTTGTTACAAATTTTGATTCCCTTGTTTGGTAAATCATTACATCTAACCATCTGAAAATTTTGAATTTCAGATGAAATTATGTTTTGAAATAAAATTTTGGTGAAATGTAATTGCAATGAGCCTGATGCTTGTTGCTCTCTTATGCTATAAAATAGATTTCAAGGCTCATTGCAGACGTCGGATTTTTGAATCTAGTAAGGTCTAGGTAGGTTATAGTGAATGCACAAAAATGAAGAATTCTTGATGAATCTACCACAAATTGTATTGAGTAGGGTTTATGTATGAAATAGTCTTAAATGGTCCTACGCAATTATTGATATAAAAAAAAATCTGAAAAAATTAAAGCATGCGCTCTCCTATGTATTATTGTTATAGGCTATAAATGAAGGTATCAAGTGTAGTTTCGTTTATCTTCAATGGTTCATTTGAATGTGTGATTTTATTTCTTGCCTCAACTCAAAGAGTTAATCAAATGCTTGAGAAAGAGTCATAGTTCTATGTTAATATTCTTAAGATTTGGTAAGAAGTGATACTTTAAGTACTGTGAATTTTTATGATGTAATGCTTTTTTAAAATTGTTCACTCATTTTAGGGTTGAATATTGTGTATGACTGAATATTTCATGCTTCACTCCTGCCCAATTTGATGAGGCACTGGCTTATTTTTTTGGAATTCTTATAGTTTAATAAAATTACAAAATACTTACTTATGGATTCAAGGTTTGAACATTACTTAATTCAAATATTATCCATTCTGAGATGCAATTCTCGTATATGCTTGTATTCCTAGAAAATATGTGGTTATTTATGTAAAGGTCAGCCAAACCTTTGATATGTATTGTATGTTTGCAAATTAGTAGGAATATATTTGTGTATTGAAGTGTTCTTGCCACAATGAATATCAAATGAACACAACTAGGAATACCCTCCTTGGTCCCACAAAGCCTAAAGAGTAGGGGTAAGGGCCTGAGAAGCTTTACCTACCAATTTGGCCACTAACTTTGATGATTCTTGAACATAGAGATTGACTACCTCTTAGAGAATTGTAGGGTTTAGTAGGAAAAAACCACCAAAAAAATGGTGACTCTGCTGGGGAGAACTTTGAGAAATTTATAAAGAAATAATTCTAGGCACATATTGTAGCATCATAGAGTCAAGCGTTTGATGAATTTGGACATTTGGTTCAAACATTGAAATATTTTTGAACCTAGAAATATTTTGGTCGTAGCAAGATTCAAAGGATTTATGAATGACTTTGCTGAAGGAGACAACCCAAAATGAGATTTAATTTTGAATAGGCTTCATATTTATTTGAATTTCAGTCCTTTGTAAAGGAGGTGGCAACTTTGGCTTGAGAACCTGAAGAAGAAAATGCAGAAGTCCTAGATCTCCAAAGTTACGGTCACAGATGAGTTCAAAAGCTACTATCATTTCTAGGTATTTTCATAGACATATTTCATGATTCAACAAGTAGTCTATGAGAAGTATTCAATAATATAATTTGTTCCCAATTGGTGAAGAAGCACTGGTAAAGGGAAGTTCTAGTTGAGTATTACATTTTTCTAGAATGTAATATGAGATTTTAAAATTGTAATAGAGAAGCATATTATGTTTTAAATCCTAAGAAAAATAGTTAGAGTAATATATTATAAAGGTTTGAGAAGCTTAGATACAAAGAGGATTCGAACTACTCTTTGAAATTTTTGACAAGGCTTACAAAAGGAAAGGTAAGAACTGCCTTATGAAATTGCATATCTTGATATAAATATGAGCGCCACAATACACAATTGACATCCTTTGTCACATCAGGGAAAATTTAGTACAGAAAGACACGGTTCTATAGACTCTAGTAATATTCATGGTTATCTAAATGAGGTGCCACCAAAACTCAGAGAGAAGGTACAAAATTTTAATGGTACAGAGGATGAGTCAACAAAAATGCATCTGCAAGATATCATTAACATGATGATAGATTATTAATTAAATTTTGAAGATGTTGTCATAAAGTTGTTTTTTCAATCTTTGAAAGGGGATGCAAGGGACTGGTTCTAGTTTCTACCAGTAACTTCAATATATTCCTGGTATGAATGTAAGCTAGCATTCATGGAAAAATTTGGTGACAGAGTAAATCCAAGTATGGTAAGGAAAAGTTTTATGGACATCCACAAAGAGGAGGACAAGTTGGTCCCTTCATTTAATCTCAAATTTTTCGAGATTATAAGGGAGGTCCTTGAAAGTATAAGGCCACATGATGTTGAATGTTTAGTTTTTTATTTGGGTGCATTTGACAAAAAAATGAGCTATATGTTAAGAGATAAAGAGCCCACAACACTACGCCATGCATATCAAATTGCTATGGATATTGAAAATAATCTGAAGTATTCAATGATGAAAGGATGCTTGACTGCTAGTGTTGGTCATTCTAGCACACCTTGTGCAAGTCAAACAATCAACTAGTAAAGAATCATTCTAAGAAGATACTTGACTCATGTTGCCCCACTTTCTCCATCATCATAATATGTTGATCAGAGTATACCTCAAGTGAAATATCCACAAGATATGAGTAGAATTGATCATATATCTTGTTCTAAAAGATTATATGATATAAAGAGAGGTCAAGGTGAAATTTACCATGACTTGTTCTATAGGTTTGTGGATGTGTTGTTGAAAATACCAAAAAGTTTCAAGCCAAAAGAGTTAATGTGTGTTGACTTATTTTATGAAACATACGAGTCAGGAACAAGTATGTTGTCAAAGGAACTGGAGCCTGAAATTCTAGGCCAAATAGTTGACTAGATCAAATTGGTAGAAGGAATTGGAGGCAACCATGTAAGATATCAGATTAGATGATTTTAAAAAATAATGGTCATAGTCCTAATTAAGAAGAGAAAATAATATTTCAAATAGATGAGGGAGACAAAGAAAAATATAATGATTGCAACATGTTCACCAGTAATATGTGGATAGGTCATTACCGCGGTAATGAAGAGCGAGATGAGGATTCCTATTGTGGTGGAAGATACGATGTGTATGAATCAAGCTCTTGGGAGGTGTTAAAGGATGAATAACTAGATGGGGTCTGAATTATTGCACCAAAAATTCATTTTATCAATAGCTATGATTCTCATGTTGATGATGATAAATCTTTTGCAAATAATCAAGATGTTGATGGTATAAATTATGATATTCAGTATGAAGGGTTTTAATGTAGTTTCACTATTGATGGATTATCATGTTGTGGTGGTTGTGATGACACAGAGTCATGTATTTCCTTTATTTAATATGATTACCCCTACAAAATGAAGGGAGACCCTCCTTTATAGGTTTGCAAATATTTTGAGTGTGATGATAGGTTGCAAGGTTTGTGTCCTTATATAAAGGGAGCAGATAATTCCTTGACAAAAATGAATGTAATAAATAATCCCCTTTTTGATGAACCTTTATGCATGACAGTTGCTAAAGATGAATCCTCGGGTTGGTGCAGGGATAAACCACTTTTTGAGAATTTTAATGATACTTTGGATGTATGGTCAGGATATGGTTGTGAGTAGTGCACTAGAAACTTTATTGATGAGAATGCTTATGAAACTTTTAAATTTGGCACTACCGTAGAAGATGAAATTAAAGATCAAGGAGAGATCAAATTCCTTGAGTGCTTCTCCCATGGATATAATTATCCTTATGAAATTGACTTGCAAATACCTCAGTCACAAGAAGAAGAGAACTTTGCATTTAATAGTGATGAAGGGTATTAAGACAAGGGTTTCCCTCTTCAGTGTGTAAATGTTGAGTATAACAGAAAATCCATGGAGAATGATGTATGCACTGATAAGAGAAGAGTTCCAATAATAAGTGACCGAGATACATATTCAAATGCACATGTAGATTATGGATTGGCATTGAGACTCACAAATGATGAATGGAAATTTAGATCATGTGTGCATGGCAACTGAACTATGTCAAATTTGATATCGGCCAACATGAGTGTGCGGTTGATTTTTTTGTTGTTGTTCCTCATATCTTGGGTATCATTATGAATTTTCTTCCACTCAACAAGGACATAATTTATGTGAAGAAGGGTGAGAACCTTCTTGCATCTATTTTTAACTCTTGCTTCTTCAGAGGATTGCTTGTCTAGTCTGATGCATAGTGTTTTGAAAGTTTCAAATTTGATATGCAAAGTGAATATGATCAGGTGGAATATGGATGTTTCCTTTTTCCATTTCAACTCGACAAGCCTGAAATTGGTAAACAAGGTAGTTATGAGGCATGCAAGACAATTGGAATCTATCAAAGGAGTGCAAACTATTGGGAATTGTCTGGCATTAGTATTCATCAAATAGAACTTGTCTGTGGAAGAAGGGCCTTTGAAAAGGATAAAATTTGGCTCCAAAGCTTGGAAATTTTTGAAACACTGAGCTTAAAAATTGAGGCTAGTGTAATTGGATGAAATCTCCTAATAAGGAAAATTTTGTAAATTTTGTATATAGGTGTGGTTTGTTCCTTTTCTTTTGTGTCTTCTTGTCTTGTCTAGACAAGCTCCTGGTTTGTTGTTTTTGGGCTAGTATGATTCTACCTGAGATCTGGATTCTCTCCATACACATTAGGGGTATGCTCCTCGAGCCATAGCCACTGATAGAGAATTTTAAATTTAACACATTTTAGCTAGTTTCACGCAAAAAATTTCAATCATTGTCACCCTTGTGCTTAATGGTTGTATATTAGGGTTTAGGGGTTTGTTACCCTTCAAATTTTTCAAAATTTTTGAATCTTTGCATTATATTTCCATGTTGACCCATTGTACCAGGTCACCGACTATCTTAGTTATTACTCATGGCATCATGCGCATTGTCTTTACTGACCCCTTTGCTTAAGCCCATTGATCATCGGGTGTTTGTTAAATTTTAAATATTCCATGGTCGGCCCAAAATATTTCATCTTTTAAAGACTTATGTCTTAAGTCTTTAAAATTTTGAGGGGTCATTGCCCATCACCTAGCCCATGGCCCCTTTCCTTATAACAAACAATATATGCATGAACATAAATCTAATCCATCAAATTTAATCATCAAAATCCAAGCCCTTGCATGCACACCGCACAACATTTAAAAAATTTATTTTGGTTGAGTCGCATGATGTACGCGATTGTGCCATGCATCCTTCAGTTCAAGTGGGACCCAACGCCCACTGTTGGCCTGGTCTTAGTTGGTGATAGATCAACGACTGCTACATGTTGCTTGGTCTTAATCTGATCTGTATCATGTGTCGCATAGAATATTAAATGGTGTTACCTAACGCTTTGTGTGGTCTATGAGATGGCGACATGTGGACTCTATTGGTGGCATAAGGAGGTTGGATGGGGCTTGCGGGTGGTACATGTATTTTCTAACTGGGGGGAGCAACATTGGTCGATAGACTTTCCATGCAACAACATGGAGTTTTCAAATGCTTTTGACTCAATTTGAGTCGTTCAAAGGACAAACGCATTGACAAATCAATGGCTCATATTAAAAAAATAGAATTAGCCATGTGATGGTTGTTTGGGCTCTACAAATGGCAAGCATTAATGGTGTATGCTCTCTGAAGGATATCAGCATGATCTCCATGTGTGTGAAGGGATAATTCCTAGAAATTCTGATGAATTATATGCCAATTTTTGTGTGCCTGGGAAAATTAATGGTGGTGAAAATCGATGCCAGTGAATACTTGCTCACTCGTGTTGTTCTTGGAGCATTGATGATTGAAATCATCAGTTTTCTAATTAAATATGGATGATGGATCTTCATTTTCACCATCACAATTAGGATTCTAAGCTTATTTGTGATTTTGTACTAACTAGTAATTTCTCTTGTGAAAGATTTGACTGTTGGTGCAAAATGAGCAAGTCGACTACTTCTCCTTCATTTGTACATAGATTTGCCAGGGTAAATATACGAAGGTCTCATGAAGAGGTGCTAAAACATGAGAAGATTACTCTTCTAGGTGCTCTTATCCTGAAGGAGGAAAGAATGAAGCTCATTCTAGGTGTTACCAGGTGTATCTCTCGACTCAAAGGCCAAGTTGTAAGTGCAAAGGTGGTGATGCTTGGAAAGGAGAGGAAGTTTGCAGAGTATGAGAAGAGATCAAAGGATAGGTTGAGGTACGATCATGAATCTCTGGGTAGGAAGAATTAACCCATTGATGTCTCTAGTGGCTCTGGTGATAGTGATGCAAATATTGACTCTAATTACAACTATTTCCTCATGAATCTGACTGAGATGGCTGGTATGAATGAAGATTTCCTCACAGTTACTCCATTTTTGTGGTGGAATCATGTAATATTGTTGGTTTTGATGTTGTGAAGTGTGATGATGAAGAAGAAGTAGTTTTTTCGCCTCCCACTATGGAGAAAACACAAAGTGGGTTCATGTATCGTGGCCTGGTGCTGCTTCGAGTTTTGGGTGATGGTGTTGTTTTCTTGGTTTTCCATTTTTTGTTATGATGTTGATGCTGACTATTTTTAGGTTCGACGTAGATATGGACAATAAGGCCTTAATGGATTTTTTCTATGGGTGTGGTGACACCAACTGGTTATGTGGTTAAAAATTTGGATTCCCCTGTTCGGTAAATGTACATCTAACTGTCTAGGAATTTTGAAATGCAGATGAATTTTTTTTTGAAATGAAATTTTGGTGAAATATAATTATAACGAGCCTAATGCTTGTTTCTCTCTTATGATATAAAAGAGATTTCAAGTCTCATTGCATAGGTCATATTTTTGAATCCTGTAAGGTCTAGGTAGGGTATAGTGAATGCATAAAAATGAAGAATTCCTGATGTATCTACCACAAATTGTATTGAGTAGGGTTTATGTATGAAACAATCTTAAATGGTCGTATGTAATTATTGATATCAAAAAAATATGAAAATAATTAAAGTATGCACTCTCTTGTGTATTGTTGTTACAGGCTATAAATGAAAGTATAAAGTGTAGTTTAGTTTATCTTCATTGGTTCATTTCAATTTATGATTCTATTTCTTGCCTCAACTCAAAGAGTTAATAAAATGCTTGAGAAAGAGTTTTAGGTCTATGTTAATGTGTTAAGGATTTGGTAAGAAGTGATACTTTAAGTACTGTGAAGTTTTATGATGTAATTTGCATTGCGAAAATTGTTCACTCATTTTAAGGTTGAATATTGTGTATGAATAAATATTTCATGCTTGACTCCTGCCCAATTTGATGAGGCATTGGCTTATTCGTTTGGAATTCTTATAGTTTAATAAAATCAAAAAATACCTACCTATGGATTTAAGGTTGGAACATTACTTAATTTAAATATTATCCATTTTGAGATGCAAGTCTCGTATATGCTTGTATTCCTAGAAAATATGCGCTCCTTTATGTAAAGGTCAACCAAACCTTTGATATGTACTATATGTTTGCAAATTAGTAGGAATATATCTATGTATTGAAGTGTTCTTGCGATAGTGAATATCAAATGAACACAAATAGGAATACCCTCCTTTGTCCCACATAGCCTAAAGAGTAAGTAGTCAGTCTCTATGTTCAAGAATCATCAAAGTTAGTGTCCCTAAATTCTAACAAAAAGAGTCGATGCCTACATGGCTCACCCTATAATATGCTCACATAGGATTTGGTTACAAATAAAAATCTAAAGACTATATTTCATTTCATTCAAGAATGATAATAGAGATTCATAGAAATCAACATCAAAGATAGATTCATTGTCAAACAAAGGAAACATTCCATAAATGACTTGGATTTACCTCTTCCCAAGCACCAAAACGTTCGATCTGAGAGGTGGCGAATCTTTTCAAGCTAAGGATTTGTAGTTTTTCCCCTTCACTACTATTTTTTCCCCAAAATTGACCTCTTCTCTTCTTTTTGGTCAAAAATCACACAAAAACAAACACCCTAAATCCCTTCTTTCTTTGTTTTTTGCATGTCTTAAATCTTGCATTCTCCCAAATTGGTAGCTTTCATTATGGTAGCTACCCCCCACTCCTTCCATTCAGATTTTCTTTCCGATTTGGGAATCATGGGTGGCCTCTACCCATCCATTTTTTTAGTTTTTTAAATTTAAATTAACATCTTCCTAAAATTTATTTGTTTTCTTATTAGAATGACATTTTTATTCATAAGATAAACAAGATAGACAAATAATCTAATTAATTTTTTTTCCACAAGCATACTTGTTTACTCATTATTCCATTTCACATAAAGAGTGATTTCAACCATATTGGAATTTCAAGTCAAAATTCATGATTTATAATGATGTGTGTGTGTTCCAGATTCCATCAAGCTTACTGTTGTCATCCAACTAAATATTCCTACCTCAACCATGTTTTTGGTCTTCAACCTGATCCTACATTCACACACTTCCACTAGAAATTTTCACTAGTAACTAATAACCAATGCTTGAAATGAAACGATTCAATTTCATATCACTACATTCATCTTTCCTATTCCTTCATATGAATATACACACATTTCAAATTACATTAAAATCTTAAATTTATCTCAAATCAAATTCATAAATTTCATTTTCCATGAATATTTAAATAACTTAACATTTATTAAATGTAAGAAAAAATTTGAGACATGACAAAGAGGAACCTCAACTATTAACAAGAGATATGGTATTGGCGGCACAAAGGGAATGAATGCAAAAATTTTTTGCTATGCGATATTTGAATAACGTAGTTGGAGACACATCCTCTACCACAAGTCAAGATGGAGGGACACCATCTACCACATCTCAAGTTGAGATTACATCATCAGTCACATGTGAGAAAGGAGGTATTCCATCATTCCCACCTCAATCAAAGGCATGCCATCTGGCCCATCTCATTTAAATATTGATGAAACTCCTAATGTTGAGATGAATTTACCTTTTGAGAACACCACCTAGAATTTTGCATAGAAAGCCAAAGTATTTGATTGATATTGATGAGAATATTTTTCATCCAATGGAAGGTAAGATTCCAAAATGCGCTTGTAGAATATATGCTCATAGGATTTGGATAGTTTTCTTTGAAAATTTAAATGAGACCACAAGAGGTCATCTATTTGTTGAAATGATGCAAAGTATAAAGTATAGATCCATCATGAAAATTCTTGGGTTGAGAACATTGGAGGCGTCAAGTGAAAAATCTATTGTCAAGAATCTAATGAGTGCATATGAGAGTGTGGGTAACACCTCACATATAAAATATAGTAATGTCACACGACGTGTCATTACATCAACAATAGTAATTAATCAAATGAGGAAAGCTCATCTCATTAGAAAGATGAGTCAAGCATTGAGAATTAATAGAAAATATTTATCAAGAGCCATTGGAAGGTGCCAAAGAATCGAGGACACTGATGCCAATGAATAGGGCGTTCTCAAGGAGACTACCACGAAAAGATAAACCAATTGTTGAAGCATTGAGATCAATTTTTAAAATATTTTGGAATAATTGCATAAGGGTATCTATGAATAAAAGGGATGTGGTAAGAAGGAGAATTGGTAGTCAAAACCGTGAGCCATATCCAAAGCATTTTTTGGATATGACTCAAACATAGTTTTTTTGGTAAATTTCTAGAGATTTATCATCAAATTAAAAAATTTCAAAGATATTTCAAAGAAAATAAAACCTTTCTATGTCAAAATAAATCACATACACACTACTTTTTTTTGTAGATTACATACTAAATTATCTAACCATTTTGATTTTTATTAGTCTATATGTTTATATTTTCATACTAACAATGTTTTGTAGGATTTTGGCATACATGCCCAACCAACATCTTCAAGAGATTTCATATCAACGATTTTATGTGAAAGAGAGGAAGGTCAAATATTCTATAGGAAATTATGCTTGCATGGCACATGTTAGCATTGTGGTGTCTTGCAATGTATGCCAATATGTGAACATATGGAAACCATGCACTTGTGGTTGGAAATGAACTAGTAGAGTTTAGCAAGTATAAAACGGTGTCCTACAATACAAAAGATGGTAAAGATGAAAAAGGTGTCATTGGGTTATTCAAAATATTCCAGTGTATCAGTTTATGTCTACATTTCATGATAGTATAGTGTATGAGTATGCAAGGCATACCCATAGAGCTCGATGGTTGGACTTGCAATTCAAGTTATATAAGGACACATTTCCACTTGGTAACATTATTTTAGTCATCAAATTTGCAGAGAATTATAGTATACAACCACATCATGAAGTGAAATCACAATATTACAAATCTACGCAGGTTTCTATAGTTTTGCACATCGCATTCATTCATGTGAATGATAGTAAAAAGGATAAAAAAATATCATAATGGGGTATCAATTTTATATTAATGATGATTGCACACATTCTATGAATTTCTTGCAAGGTTGCTTTTAGGTGTTCTACGATTATTTGACTAGATTTGACATATCATTCAGTTAGCATATCATATGGTCGGATAAATATGCATCATAATTCAAGAAATTGTGGATGCTCTATTGGCTGAGCAAGATACATAATATTACAATATTTCACTATATATGGAGCTTTTGTGAGGTCATGCATGGAACAAGGGAGCATGATGATGCATGAGCATGTATCAAAAGAGCCATAACATGAAAATATTTAAAGTATAAATATAATGCAAAGTTGGTAGATGCAAAATCAATCATCGAATGGTGTATGCTTCGATAGGTCCTATTAATGAAGGTAAGTCTCCAATTCAAAGATATTTTTGGTTGATAGATGATACTAACATTGCACCATATGAGGATTGTTGTGCATTGACATGATCAAGTGAGCTACACTCTTTCAGAAGGTCAAATGCAAGTTCATGGAGTATCATGTATGGAAAATATGGTACATAGACAAGGCAGTAGGATATTTAAAAAAAATCCTCAAAGGGCATCACCATGAGACCACATTTCCTTGATGCATTTTTACAAATAGCTCATTGCCTTGTCTATGCAACTGATTACTATTATTTTTTGATATATTTTTTCCAAGCATCCATAATTTGTTCAAAAGCACATATTTTAGGCTTTTAGCCATTGTAGCAAGGAAGTGAATTGTTTGATAAAATGATTTGGTCGACATGTATAGAAAATGTGGTAGCATAGACAAGGCAGTGAGAAATTTGAATAAATGCCTCAAAGAAATGTGGTCTCATGGTGATGTCCATCACGATGAGACCACATTTATTTGATGCATTTTTTCAAACAACTCATTTCATTTTCTATGTTGTTTCTTACTATTATAGTTTGATATATTTTTTCTAAGCATCCATAGTTTGTTCAAAAGTACCTATTTTATGCTTTTAGCCATAGCAACAAGGAAGTGAATTGTTTGATAAAAAATTTTGGTAGACATGTATGGAAAATGTGGTAGCATAAACAAGGCGGTGAGATTTTTGAAAAATGACCTCAAATAAATGTGGTCTCATGGTGGACATCACATGAGACCACATTTCTTTGAGGCATTTTTTCAAAAATCTCATTGCCTTGTCTATGTAATTTCTTACTATTATGGTTTGATAGATTTTTTCCAAGCATCCATAGTTTGTTCGAAAGAACATGTTTTATTCTTTTAGATATAGTAGCAAGGAAGTGAACTGTTTGATAAAATTTTTTGGTAGACATGTATGGAAAATGTGGTAGAATAGACAAGGTAGTGAGGTTTTTGCAAAAAATCTATCATCATGAGACCACATTTCTTTAATGCATATTTTCAAACAACTCATTGCCTTTTCAATGTTATTTCTTAATATTATGGTTTGATACATTTTTCCAAGCATCCATAGTTTTTTTGAAAGCACCTATTTTAGGCTTTTAGCCATAGTAGCAAGCAAGTGAACTATTTGATAAAAATCTCTATCTATCACCATGAGACCACATTTCTTTGAGGCATTTTTTCAAATAGTTCACTACTTTATTTATGCTACCACATTGTCCATACAATGAGACCACATTTATTTTAGGGATTTTTTCAAACAACTCATTACCTTGTCTATGCTACCAAATTACTATTATGGTTTGATAGATTTTTCAAAGCATCCATAGTTTGTTCGAAAGAACATGTTTTAGGTGTTTAGCCATAGAAGCAAGTGAACTATTTGATAAAATGATTTGGTATAAATTTATGGAAAATGTGGTAGCATAGACAAGGCAAGTGAGTTGTTTGAAAAAATTCCTCAAAGAAATGTGGTCTCATGGTGATGGACATCACCATGAGACCACATTTCTTTGAGGCATTTTCTCAAACACCTCATTGCCTTATCTATGTTATAGCTTACTATTATGCTTTGATACATTTTTACCAAGCATCCATAACATATACAAGGCAATGAGATATTTAAAAAATGCCTCAATAAAATATGGTCTCATGGAATGCCATGACAAGAAAATTTAATTGGCATCTAATCCTAGTTATTAGTTATGCAATGTGAAGTAAGTGCATAACTACTTATGTTGACTTTCTTAAAAAACTATATTGTAATTAGTGATAATAGATCTCCACAATCCACTATCCAGTCTAATCTAAAATATCGATGCAAAAAATTCTCAAATTTATCCTAATTATGGATCACAGAGTGTGATCTGAAACATCAATGAAAAAATTTAAACAAAATCTAAGTGAGAAACACTCAACAATAATATATTATAATTGAAATTTTGTCATCTATCAACATCTAGTTATTAGTTATGCAATATGAAATAATAATTTGATTTTTAAATATGGGCATTACAATTTAATAAACGATATGAATATAAACTAAAAAAATCTATTAAGTGTAATTAATTAGTTAAACTCTTTATTTTATTATTTGAGTGAAGCTTTTAACTCCACCTCCACTAGGAGGTGTTGCCATGAAATATATAAGATTAACCTATTCAACATCCAAAATCAGATATTAGAATAACATTCATATAACAATACTACTCACAAGTAATATTTATAATTATTTACTAGTTACATACCTTGGCAGTACATTCTCATAGTGTAATATGGAGGTGGAGAACCGTTTAAAACTGAATGAATGTTATGACCCTGAAATTTCATTACAATAATTAAACTATTTAATTAAATGTTGCATTTCAAAAATTAAATTTAATAATTTAAATTCAATGAAATTGCTAACATTTACTTGAGTATCAAGGCTGAAAGCCTCATTCAGGAGAGCATCTATCATCACCAGCTACTGAGCTACAAATGTAGCCTAGGCACCTACGTCTTGACTATCTATGGGTTCATAACCATAGGGTGACCCACAAGCCTAACAAATATGGCATGGAAGCCTACTCCTCAAAGTCTCCCCCATCTCATGTTGTGTTGTAGGACTAGCATTCTCTATGATGCTCTGGGTCAAGGAACTAATGGACTATAATGTCTCAACCTCAACACTCTCCTTCACAATAGAAGGGATAGCCACATGCCCATATGTTAGTATAGTGAGTGCTCATCTCACTGGTCATTGTGGGTCAAGACGTTCCCTTGGTCTATCTTGTGTTGACCCCCCACCTCTACCCTAGAAGTCCCACATATCAAAACAGTTTGGCACTTTATTGAGGACGAACTCGTAGTAGAGTTTCCTCAAAAAATATTGTGGGACCTCATTATTTTTGCATGGAGGATGGTCAAAAACCATCCACCACCTTTGCCAAAAAGGGTTTGTTATCCCTTGGTGGTTGCTTCAATGGACAGGGAACCTCTTGCTTGTAGGGTGTAGAGGTTGATTTGTTTGTGGGTTTGTGAAAAGGGAACACAAGTCAAATTTTGTAATTTCTTCATTTTAGACTTGTTTGAAAGATAACTTATATGCATAGAATTGTCTAAACTCTCTCCTCTTATCCAACCAAATAGAGATTTTTTTGCTAATTGAATCTATATTTGATAACATAGATTAAAGAGATTGAACAAGTGTGGCTCTATGTGAGGTTGAACTTCTAGGATCTTTCAACCTTGTAATTATGTTCTCAACTTGTTTTTTGTTATTTTAAATTTCCCCATTAATTTTTTTTGTGTTTTAGGGCATATTGAGGAATTATTGGAGGTGTTTGTTATTGGGTTTGTTCTTCATTAGGTATTTGGTGTTGAGGTGATTGAGGATTTTTAGGATTTTGAGGAGAAGGAGGTTGGTTATCAATTCCTATAAATTAAAGAAATTTACATTAAAAACCCACTTAAATCTACCTATTTACTAACAAATTCACACAAAAAAAGAAAAACATTACTCCTTTGACCTCTCTAACATCGTGGTGGAATGTTGATGAAGAACCACTGATGATTTAGTGAATGACTTTCCCTCCAATAACATAAGTGCACTCTCAAGGGTTTGCAAGTTGCAGGTTTGTAAGAAAACACAAAAATCATAAATGACAAATATTTCCTTTTTTGTTATAAAGAGCTATAACATGAGCACATTTATGGCGTGTGCACATTATGGCCTTGGTGCTATCAAGCCTTAGGCTAGACAACACCAAGCCATAATGTGAGCATGTTATAACACACTCACATTATGGCTATTTAAAAATAATAATAATTTTGGCCACCTTTTGGCCCCCCATATTTTTGGACCTGCTCATGGGAGGGGGGTGGAGAGAGAGGATAGAGAGATAAAGAGGGATAAAGAGAGAGGGAGGATATAGAGATAAAGAGATAGAGGGAGAGGGAGAGAGATAAAGAGGGGGTCGAAGAGAGATATATAGAGACAGTGAGAGAGGGAGAGAGATGGAGAGAGGGATATATATATATATATATATATAGAGAGAGAGAGAGAGAGAGAGAGAGTGTGTTTGAGATAGAGAGAAAAATAAGAGGGAGAAGGGTATATATATATAGGAATAATGAGAGAGATAGAAATGGGTGCATGGATCAAGATAAATAAAGGGAGGGGGGAAGATAGAGAGCTAGAGAGGGAGAGAGAAAGAGAGTAGAGGGAGAGGGGAAGGGGATATATATATATATAGAAAGATAGAGAGGAATAAAAGGGGAGATATGGAGGGAGATAAAGCGGGATGGAGAGAGATAAAGAAAGGGTGAGTATAAAGAGATAGAGAAAGGGAGGTAGAGTAGAGAAGGAGAGATACATAAAGATATAGTTAGAGAGATATATTAAAAGATGGAGGGAGAGGGAGAGATAGAAAGGGACAAAAATATTGAGATAGTTATATATATACATACATACATACATATAAAGAGACAAAGGGTGAGAGACAAGTAGAGAGTCAAAGTGAGATAGAGAGAGGGAGAGGGAGAAATATAGAGTAAGAGAGGGGAAAGAGATATAGACAGAGAGGTGGATATATATATATATATATGTGAAGGGAGAGAGAGATATAAAGAGAGTAGAGGGAGAGATAGAGATAGAGAAATATAGTTACAAAGGGAGAGAGAGAGAGTGTTCAACTTTTAAAAATGGGATCACATTTTTTTATTTATAAAACATCATATTTCATGTTCTACAAAATGCAATCGCATTTCATGGAACATGAAAAGCGCTTGCATTTTATGTTACACAACATGCTTTCACATGATTTTGATCTTAATAAAGTTTCTCAACTTGCATGTCAATAGTTTTCCATCTTGTATATCAATATTTAATAAAATTACCATAAAAAATTAATATGTTTTCTTAGTATAGTTGAAATATATTAACAATATTTATTTTTAATTTCTTTTCCAAATGTTTATATATTCTTCATATACATATGTATTGTTTTTTCTTTATAAATTTGGATGTGCTTATCAAAAATGAAAATAATAATATAGGATTGTTCTACACTTCCTTCTTTACACATTGAAAAAATACATTTTGATAATTTTTTGTGCAAGTTATGTGACATGCATTCTCTATGATGTAATTTTCAAGATGCCTTTGCTCTAAAAAATCAATAAAAAATTACAAAAAAAATACAACTTCTAGTACTCACTCTTAACTATAGTTTCTCCAATCAATTTTTAAAATACTAAATGCAACAAAAAATATGGGGCACACACTAGACATTATGTCATGTTTTAGTAAGAAAAATAAGAACACTTTTGTGTGAGCACACGAGTTTAATCATCTTAATATTTAGTTTTTTTTTTTTTTTAAATAGTATTTTAGAAACTACATTTAGAGTAGAATAATTCTTATTCTTGTTATATCTTGAAATATTGATCACATGCATCTCAAATTACTAATCCAAGTTCAATTTTAGTTGATTTCAAAAAAGAAATGTGACCAATTTTTACCCACTTTTTTTATACCATTCCCATGCACTTACCCATCTATAGTATGATAAGATACTAATTTTCCTTTTATGGATTATTAAATTGCTAGTTAATCCCTTAAAATAGGATAAATTTTCTTTACTACTATTCTTAAATTGGTAAAGAAGTTTTGAGTTCCTGTAGAAGAGAATACAAAATTAATTTAAATTATGTTATATATTGATATCTACAAAATTAAAATTGGTTTATAATATTAAAAGAGATACAATGTAGGAGTGTACTAGCACATCCTAAAAACGAAAAAAAAAAAAGATGAACAATTTAATAAAGGAAACTCTAATGAAGGATAAATTAGAGAAGCTCAACTAAGGACGTTAAGCACATTAGATTTTCAAGGACTTCTTGTTTTCTAAGTCAAGAATTCATCAACTGGAACATATTTAAGCAATCCTGGGATATGAACATTGAAGAAATAATTGGCCCAATCTATGCACTTAACATCAAACTTAAACCTTTGTTGGTCTTCTTTGGATAATTCCTCCCACAAGTGGTTAGTGTTGGAGTTATCAAACCTGACAATTGAGATAAAATGTAAATTATATAATTTGCACATGCAAAACAACAATTAATTAAATATTAAAACATTCAACAATCAAAATTAAATTTATCAATTTTATAAATAGATGAAGCATAAATTACTATTAAAAATATAACTAAACCATGTAATATTTTTAATTTTTTTAAAATAAGATGTAAAATATATTAACAAAAAAAAAAGACAAATACTCACTTTCCTTGAAAGAAAATAAAAGGCTGGTATAGCATTGCTATCTTCATAACCATATTATACTTATGAAGTAGTTGATTATATTGTTGTCTTTGAAGGCCACAGAGAAGCAAGCTCACATAGTAAAGCATCTGATTTGAGTTAAAGGGAATGGAATTATTATGATGCTTTAGTTTTGTGAAAAAATATAATACTATAATTTATGATTATATATTTACCTCGATCGGTATCTTGTAATTTAGTTTCATATATTGTCGAAAACTTTGCATACTCCTTAGCAGAAAAGGTCTTTTCACTTTCACCACTTTACCCTTCTTTGTTGTGCATGGGTGTGACAAAAAGTACTTGTAAGTGGCCATAACAGCAACATCGTACAACAATGGATTTTCAACAGAAGAAGCCACTTGATATATAAACAGATCAGATTCTTTAACATGTTTGTACATTGAAGTTATCATACAGTTTGCCACCATGTCCGCTGGAACCTATAATTATAAAGTTAAACATTTAATATATCATAAATATTTTTAAAAAATAATTAATTATTACACCATATTCTATTCACTCACCACATCGATTATCAAGTTCTTTTTTGCAATAAATGTTTTTATTCGTCCTCTCCCATATCCAGTAATAAGGGGATCTAGCATTCTTTCCCACAAGCAGACATGTGTCAGCTTGCATGAATAAACATTGCATGAAAATATGTTCGAGTGAAGAACTTAATAGATCTGAAGTCTAATTATATGAATATTTAAATTTTTTATCTTGAAAGGAATGTTATTTAAAATTTTAGAACAATGAACATGCTGCCTATTTAAACTTCACTCTCCTATTACTTATTACCTGTTGCCTTCGATCCATCCCGGGAATGGTTCAGCTAAAGTGCTTTCAATGATGGAGGGGCGGAGAATAACAATTGGTATATCACCTCTCATCTGATTCGCCATCGTCTCTCCAATGGCTTTTGTGAAAACGTAAACATTTGGCCACCCAAATTCTCTTGCTCTGTTCACACCCATCATATCTCATTACTTCAAAAACTTATTCATTCACAAATTATAAATCAGACTTATTAACCCGACTCCCTGTTTACCTCTCTTCCCCGAGCTCTTTCATTCGCTTGCTCTCTGCCTTGGTACCTTCAGCACGAGGAACACTTCTCGTCTCCTCCAGAGTCTTTGCTATCAAATCGACTTCTGATTTTATATCATCTGCCCCGAATGTAACCCCATCTGCTCCAATTTTCACAGTTTCCTCAGCGATTATACCCTTCCTCCCCACATTTACGTACGCTGAAACAGAAACATTCACAACGTTTCTCTCAATGGTGTTGTATAGATTCATATGCATTGGAAAACAAAACCCAGTTCAATCGTTGATAAATAAAACCAGATATAATCAAGAGGACGAGTCTATACCCGTCGAGACGTGAATCAGGATCAGCAGATTTGTGCATTTTCTACAGAAATTTATAGTGTTAATAACCCCAATGACGTTTACGCCCATGGAGACATCGTACCTGTGTTTCCAAATTAAGGGAATGAACACTATTTAGAAACAATACCTGATTAGTTCTTCCCATTAAAATAGTTTTCTAAAAATCTAACAAAGTTGATATGCAAAAATCTTCAAGGTAGAATTAGCTATCTAGCACCAATACTTACAGATCTTTTAGCTTTTATTTTCATCCCCGGAAAAGATGGATAATATCATATTAGGTAGAGCAATTCAATTTGAATAATTGTATGGGTTGGAGGTTTTTCAGTATTTATTGTGATGTACAGTTCAGTACGAGGCTTTTCAGTATTTATTGTGATGTACAGTTCAGTGTACTGAACTGTACATCACAATAAATAATGAAAAACCTCCAACCCATACAATTATTCAAATTGAATTGCTCTACATACCTAATTTATGTATGATAGATGCTCATAATGGCTATCTTCTTATATTTATTGAGTGCAGTGTTTGGTCAATTCCACTTCCCTGTATGTCAAATACATGGAAAAAGAATATAGCAAACCTCTCATAGAACTTTGTGGTGGCTGCAAGGTTGACAACTATATCGACTTTGGAACAAATTTCATCTCTATGTTCTCCTTCAATCCCCAGATCGTCGTCTATTGACACATCTCCCACAACTGGAATAAGCTTCTGTGCCATGAAGTTCTCATACTCTCCTTTGTAACGATCTTGTAAAACCCTGAACAACTCTGAGCATATCATCTGCTTACATAAGCACATTAGCCTCCAAATAACATAATGGCTACTTATGGAATGTTTTTATCATTACCTCTTTTTGGATCCTGGCCTGGGCAGATTGCAAGTCTTTTGCCCTTACTAGAACAAAGATCTGTCCAACTTCAGGCTGCACTCGGAGAATTTTCTCTATAAAAACTGTAAAAAACACAGCCAACAGATAAGACAATAACAAAATTCCTCCCAAAAAAAGGGAGAATCTTTCAGAAAACCTTTTCAATACCTTTGCCTAGAAAGCCTGTGCCACCACTCACTAGCATATTCTTCTCCTTCAAAAAGTCCACAACACCAACTGCCATGTTTTAGTTCTTTGTTCTATCCAGAAAATGAAAGCTCAAAATAAATAGATAGATAACAGTCCACTAAAGGTGCTCTGCAGCAGAGGGCAGATATAAGCCTCACCTAGGTGGGACTTAGGCTTGTGTGCATTGAATGTAATCTTCACAAGCTGGTTGATCTGAATTAATGTCCCAACAAGAAATTCATTTTGTTTTGCTCCTCATAAACCCCCCGAAAGGCAATTCCATGGGCAGCGGGCACCAACAAAGTAATAAATACGTGAGAAGCCTCGAAACCTCCACCATCGTGATCATTAAATAATTGGAAACTTCACAAAACCCTAAATTGCAACGAAGCTGTAAAACTTTACTGCAATGGAGGACAAATGTCGATTTTTGTCCTTGTCAGTTTTCCTTTTTCTATGTCTTAAGATAAATTATGTAACTACAACTGCCTTGGAGTCAAAAGTTCTTTACGGTAGGAGCAATCCCACATGAACATTTACTAAAAGGAGTTTAAATTTCCGGACTAAGGTTGGCTTGGTGTAAAAAGTTTGTGGGATATCGACTCTCGCTTAAAAGTCGGTTATTGTATTGGTTCTTATTGAATAATTTTCAAAAAGTTTTAATTAATTTTTTAATGGACTTAATTAAAGTTTGATTTGTTGGAATTCAACAAGTTTTTTAATTTTTCTAATATAGTATTTTTCTTAAATAAAAATTATGCTGATTAATCTATCAACTATTTTTAAATTATAATAATTTTATATTTTTCAAACATATCTATTAATTTAATAATCAAATTTAGTTATTCACTTCATCAATTCTAATATAATATTTTTTAACAAAAGTAAGATATTTTTTTAATGATTATTACTTAAATTTTGTGTTTAATAATTTTTATTTTTTATTAATTATAATTATTTACTATTAATGTGATTGTTTAGTTTGTTGGTTATAGGTGATAATATTTTAGTGTCAATTATAGATTGAATATGCAAGGTTAGTGGGTTTATATGCATGGTTTGTTGGTTATGAATGATGATGTTTTAGGATTCAATCTAATGGTATAAATAAGATCGAAGATGTCAAACATTCATACAATATGTCTAATTTATCATCAATAATTTAGATGTTGATGTTAGATGATGTTCTAATGGTGCAATACTCTCTAGGTGATAATGTAACAGTTAAACAAGAGATGAATATAACCCCTCTTTAAAATGATTTAGGGTGTGTCCTTTTATAAACACTCTATCATGTACAACACTCTTTAAAAAATTTGCTCGTCAAATTTTTTATTGCATATTTAACCCAAGGGAGAGAATAGGTAATAAGCAAATTGGGTCTAAACCCTTGGGATTTGTTAAGGTAACTCTAAGTTATTTTTAAAAAATTACATTTAAAACATGTTACGTGTACACTAGTCATTGCAAATGGTTTAATAATGTTAGGAAAGGTGTCCCAACCTTGAATACTAATGTTAAGTCTTTAAAAAATGTAAATTTCAAGCTATAAATCTCAAAAATACAAATTTTAGGGCTTTAGAGGTCCTTTTTATACTAAATATTTATCGAAATGGGCCTTTACTATAGTATTTTGGTTATAACAACATGGACTTATTAGAGATTTAAACGTAAAATATATGGGCTCAAGTGTCTTCCTAGATCAAAATTTTTGGCCTCTAGAAGGTAGGCCTCCCACATCATAAATGTAAGAGCATATATGACACATAAGAAATCTATAAGAGGAGGTTACACTTGTTGACCGACTTATTATGTAGTTTATGACACATTATAAGACACTTTTGAATGGAGATGATTGAGTGCCCAAGTTAGTGATGGGATTATGTTGAATTTATTATGGGTGGAAGGAATATGTCATTTTTATCCTATAGGCTCATCTTAGAAAATTTAAGCATTAGATTTATGGATTTGGGCATCAAATTTTGGGTAGTTTTAGCTCATGCTTTCATAACTACCAAATTTGATAGTTTCATATATTACTTAGAACCTATTCATTGGGTGCTCCAGCTAGAGGTTCTATAGTGAGTTTTTCAAGTATTATTATGCTACCAAAATTACTCTAGATATTTTATTGGCGATACTCCTATAAAGTCTTAGACTTGGTTAGTGTATTGTAACCATTCATTACAAAATAATACATTGAATAAATTTGGAGTGTGATTTTTTTCTCCAAAAAGGACATTCCCCACATAAATTACTATGTTATGATATATTAATTTTATGTTTATTTGATTTTAAATATATGATCAATTTAAAAAATTTTGTAGATTCCTTCTCTCACATATTAGCATAGGAAGCATATTCTACACCTCTACTTCATTTTGTTTGGAATTAGATAATAATCACCTTACATTCTAGGTGTAAGGGATAATATTTTTTTTACTAATCTTGTATTGAGTAGGAGCTTACATAAAAGAATATCTTTTTGCATGAAAAATGATAAGAATATCAAGCATAGAGATGTAGAAATTCATGGGAACTAACTTTGAGCTTTGGAATCTAAACATGGAGGATATGCTAGAGTAAATAAAGATCTATGAGATATAGTATTCAGATCAAAACCATTTTTAATGAATAAGAAGATTCGTATATATTGGAAAAAAGAAAAGGGCCCCATTAGGCTTTATTTGGAAAACTCCATGTTGTCAAATGTAAATGAAGAAGCCACCATAATATCTCTCTAGAAGAAATTAAGAGAGATCAATAAAGATAAATCCATGGTAAATATTTTTTCTTGAGAAACAAGTTGTATACCCTCAAGATGAAGGATGATGTTTATGTGGCTAAGCACCTAAATACATTTAATAAGATTGTGATTTAGTTACACTTTGTTGGAGAGAAGATTGAGCTTGGGAGGATTGTTGCATGACACTAAAATGTTTTTCTAGACTCAAGGGATCACATGGTGAAGGCAATAAGGATTACTACCTCTAAATTCAAAATATATGAGATAGTTCTATTATTAATGTTGGTGTACTCATTCACACCCAGATTACTTAAGCCTAGTTAGTTGTTCTGATGATTGTGTTGTTCACTTCACTCCTTTCCACTTCGGGTGGATCTAGATCTTGATCTCCACATCTTGTGGATCTTGATCAAGATGATATTTCTTATTAAAGAAGGTTGCACCTTCCTTAATTCTATAGGAAAGTTGAATACATTCATTGCATTCAAATCATTGTGTTTGTTAAAAACTCTCTTTGATTCTGAAAGACTCTTTCATGGTATCAAAGCAAGGTTAAGAGTTCCAGTAGGTCATATAGGTGATAATTTTCTTTGGTTTGTATTTTTTCTTCTTCGATCATAACTAATGTCTCATAGGAGAAAACAAAGTCACAAATTGACTTGCAAGATGTAGCAGTGACCAACCCACTTGCCCCCTTGGAAAGTCACAATCTGGAATTTTCACTGCTCAGCCACGACCTTTGAGAATCATTATTCCTACATTGGAGACTGTTATTTTCTGAGAAACAACTCAGAGTTGAGTGTGGCTTAAAATGTCACCTAGCTTGGATGCTTTTTTGTTCTTACTTGTGAAATAGGATCTAATTTTTCAAGAGGGTGTGGATCTTCCTAAAGAGGCCTGATCTATTGGTCGCCTATTCCCTCAAGAAGAACAACATAGGGGTTCCAGATTCATTCAACACATCTTCATCAAATCAGGATAAATCAAAGTCAAAAGAGAAGGAAAAGGGAAAAGCTTTAGTTACTATTTCATCCTTAACACCATTTTATATAATAGATTCAGGTGCTACTCATCATATGGGATCATCACAAGTTGAGTTCTCATCTTTGGAACCATGTGGCATGTCTTCAATCACCTTAGGTGATGATATACTCTAGCATTGGTGAAAGGAAGAGGGTCTATTGAAGTGGAAGGTGGAACATTCCAAAAATTTCTTAAGTACCTTCACTATCAAATATTCTTCTTTAGATGTGTATCAAATAACTCATCTAGGCCAAGGTATGACATTTGAATTTTCTCCAAATGTAGTTGAAATCAAGGAATTAAATAGAAACAATTTGATAGCAATAGGAAAAGCAGATCATCACTTAAGATTGTATACTTTTTCTAGTTTTGCTCAAAGTCCTCCTCCGCAAGCTTTTCTCACTCATTCTGATGAGACAAGCAAGCTTTGGTATGAGCGATTTGGCCAGTTAAACTATCGCTATCTCAAGCAACTCAGTCAACAAAATATGGTAATAGGGTTGCCAAATGTCCAATTTTCTAAGGGGCTTTGTGAAGGTTGTGCACTAGGAAAGCATCTAGAATTTTTTTTTGACAAAGGTAAAGCATGTAGGGCATCACAAATCTTAGAGCTTGTTCATATTGATGTTTCAAGACCATTTCCACACCCATACTTCACTAAGGCGAGATATGTTCTTACATATCTTGAAAAATTCTCAAGGTACACTTGGATTTTCTTCCTTAGGAAAAAATTTGAAGTCTTTGAATGCTTTGAAGATTTCAAAGCCTTAGTTGAAAACAAATCTGAGAACTCAATCAAACTTCTAAGAACATATCATGGGCATGAGTATGTAAACAACAAGTTTGAGCAGTTCTGTACATCAAAGGGGATTGAATTACAACATACAGTTTTGTACACTCCCCAAAAAAATGGAGTTGTAGAATGCAAGAATAGGTCAGTAAAGGAAATGGCAAACAACATGATTCATCATAAAAAGGTTGCACCAAAATTTTGGGTAGAAGCTATCAAATATGCATTTTATATTCAAAATAGGGTACCTCATAAAGCATTGAAAGGAATAACACCTTTTGAAGCTTGGAAAGGAACAAAACCATCAGTTGATCATTTCAGAGTTTTTGGGTCTCCATCTATGGCACACATTGCAAAGGAACAATGCAAGGCTATGGATCCTTAATCCAAACCTTGTATTTTTGTTGGATACCTAGATGGTGTCAAGGGTTATTGCCTATTCCACCCTACTACACATGATTTGTTCATTGAGAGAAGTGTTAAGTTTGATAAGAGTCCTAATGACTCTACAATTAACATTTCCAACTTGGGCTCACTACACCTTAATGATTCAGATCATTCACAGAAGGATCCTAATTAAGATTCTTCTAGCTATGATAGTGAGGGCAGTGATAAGGATTCATCTTCATCAAGCTTAGGGATTCAATTGGAGGTTGATATATTTGGACTTGATTCACCTCCTTCTCATTCACTTGATATGGAAGATTTAGGAGCAGAGGATTCAACAATTGATAGACACATTGAGTCAAATATTTAGGGGGGACATCATGCCTATTTTGCCTCAGTTTCTGATCCACGGACATTTAGATAGGCATCATGCATACTTGAGTGGATAATGCTATGAATGAGGAATATAATTCCTTACTTAGAAATCACACTTGGGATTTGACTTCACTTCCTAAGGGAAGGAAGCTAGTTCAATGCAAATGGATCAATTGATATTAAGTATAAAGCATAATTAGTTGCAAAAGGATTTTTACAAGTTGTAGGTATTGATTACTCTGAAACCTTTGCACCTGTTACTAAGACGACTTCAATTAGACTCACACTTTCTATTGCTGCTTCATATGGATGGGAAGTACATTAGATGGATGTTAAGAGTGCATTTCTACATGGAGACCTAGATGAGGAAATCTGCACATGGAACAACCACAGGGGTATATTCAAGATTCTTCCTTAGTATGCAGACTAAAGAAATCCCTATATGGTCTCAAACAGGCTCCTAGAGCTTGGTATGCCAAGATGGATTCCTTCTTGCTTGCTTCAGGTTTCACTAGGTGCCATTCTGATCCTAATGTGTATTTATTCAATCAGGATGATTCATGATTGATACTAGTTTTATATGTTGATGATCTCTTGATCACATGCAGTTCTTCATCTGTTATTACAACAATGAAGTCAACTCTGCATGACATATTTGATATGACAGACTTAGGTATTTTGCATTATTTCCATGGAATTGAGATTATACAATCTTATTCAGGAATCACTCTTGCACAACCCAAGTATACTCTTGATTTGTTGTCACGATTTCACATGACTTCTTGTAAGCCATCTCCAACTCCTTTTTTATCAGGGGTCAAGTTTGAGGCTTGTTGTACTTCACCATTGGTTGATGCCACTTTGTATCGCCAACTTGTTGGGAGTCTAATCTACTTGACTCATACTAGGCCAAATATTTCATATAATGTAGGCATTTTTTCCAGATTTATGCAAGAACCTCATGAGTTGCATTGGAAAGTAGCCAAGAGGATTATTCACTACCTACAGGGGTCACTTGGATTTGGTATTCACTATAGATTTGGCATAGATATTGATCTTGTTGGCTACACATATTCAGATTGGGTTAGTGATTCAGAGAATCACAAGTCTACTTTTGGTTACAATTTCTCACTTGGTTCAGGTCCTATCAG
Organism: Sequoiadendron giganteum; assembly: GCA_007115665.2. NCBI lineage: Eukaryota > Viridiplantae > Streptophyta > Pinopsida > Cupressales > Cupressaceae > Sequoiadendron > Sequoiadendron giganteum. Next base: position 807,879,850 of record CM021100.1, on the reverse strand, counting down.
TTGGTCAAGCAAGAAGCAATCAACTATTTCTTTATCATCTACAGAGGTAGAGTATAGGGGAGTTGTTAATGCAGTTACAGAGGCTATTTGGAGACAAGGTATTCTTACAAAGTTTGGTATTCCTTTCAAGAAACCAACAGTCATTCATTGTGACAATCAAAGTACTATTCACATATGCAAGAATCTAGTTTAGCATTAGTGAACCAAACACATTTAGATTCAAATGCATTACATTAGGGAGCTCATTCATAGAACTAGGTCATTGACTTAGTATTTTTCCAGTCTTCAGACCAGGTTGCCGACATCTTCACCAAACCTTTCACTGAGATAAAGTGCATTCATCTACGAGCTCTTCTTGGGGTGTGGTCTACATCAACAGTTGGATCATCTTTGGGGGGGATTTCTAGTCTTCTCTTCTTCTCTCTCTCTTTTTGGAGGATAGTTTCTTCCCACTAGGTTTTCTATCTTACTCTTGTTTTTAGAGAGTTTTCTATGTACTTGGGTACCTCTTTTGGCTTGTATCCAGGACCCATTTCTTCTACCCACCTAAGCTATGCTTAAGGGGGAGTGTTGGTGTACTCATTTACACCTAGCTTACTTAAGCCTAGTTAGTTGTCTTGATGATTGTGTTGTTCACTTCACTCCTTTCCACTTCGGGTGGATTTGGATCTTGATCTCCACATCTTGTGGATCTTGATCAAGATTATATTTCTTATTAAATAAGGTTTCACCTTCCTTAATTCTGTAGGAAAGCTGAATACATTCATTGCATTCAAATCATTATGTTTTTTGAAAACTCTCTTTGATTTTGGTAGACTCTTTCAATTACTTTTGGAGGAGATGCAAATATTTTATTTTGAATCAACCAAGGAGATCCTTATTGTTTGTAGAAGATCAAAAGAGAAAGGAAAGAAGAAGGAAAAGAAAAAAAATAGACCCAAATCTCCTAAAAACCTAAGGATAATTTTTGGAATTGGAATAAGACTAGAAATTTCATAACAAGCTATAGGGAGGAGGAAAAGAAGGAAAATGATTTAGGTGATAATTTTGAAAATTCTTAGCATGATGGTGATTCTTTTTGCACAGCCTCAACAACACATACATCTAAAGGTGTGTTATTGATGGACTTTAGTTCTTCATTCCACATGATTTGACATTGGGGTATTTTCAAAGTACAATAAATATGATGATAGGAAGGTGTGACTTCGAGATGAATCTCACCTAAAGATTATTGGTCGTGAAAAATATTTATTTAATTACTTGATGATCATGTAAAGGGGATAAAAGGATTTGTACACATCACTAATTTTTCATGAAACTAATTTGTAGTTAGGAAATTTAATGATGCATGTGTGAATGTTTTTTTCTAATGGAGGATCAATGACACCCCTTCCTCATAGGCACCGAAAAAACCTAAATAAATCAGAGCTAGTAGATGGAGAAGGGAGGATGTGTTGTTGGAACAAACTCACACAACCTCTTTTGAGGTTTAAATGCTCGCTAGAAGTCAAATCCAGGTCTAAGGGGACACAAAATAAGTTGTAGGTACAAAGAACTATGTTGTAGAAAAACCAAAAATTGTTGCTACAGGTAACCTCCAATTGTTGCAAATGCTTAGGCAGGTGTTATAAGAACAAGAAAATAGATGTTCTAGGTCCTTAACCATATGACACCTAGTAACAAATAACCAATTATTTACACATAAAAAATACACTTTTAGGATAACAAAGTCATAAAATCATCATTCACAACCCCGCACACAATCTCAAAAGGCAACAACTTTTGAAGGTAATATTTTATTTTATTAAATTAGAAAATGTAATCATTTACACTCATTTTACAAATTTATAACTAGTAGGAAAAATATGAGATCCCTTGTTTCTCCTCTCTTCCTTTTTCCTAGCATAAGTCTCTCAGTGTCTTCCTCTTCCTTTTTTTAGATTTTTCCCTTGTTGTCCTCTAATACCTTCTTTGATGCTCAAATTCTATGTTCTATACTCTATTTTTTTATTCCTTTTTTATGTTATCTTCTCCAAAATCCCTAAAATCTGGAAGCTTTGTCCCCCAAAATCCTACCTAAATCTGATGCAACTTTCAAAATTTATCATAAATTCTCAACTACATGGTGCATTCAAAATTATTGCTCATATTTCCTCTCCTTCAATTCCCCTTATTGATTTTCATTAATGAGCTCTTGGTTAGATTCTTGTTGTCCCAAAAAAAACAAAAATGAATTTAAAATTCTAAGAGATCAATATATGGTGGTGGTGCTAGAGGGAATAAAAAATGGTTTGAATCATGATTTCCCTACATCAAAATACTAGGCTATAAAATTTGGTGAGTTCCTACTCACTAAGTGAAATTTTTTGTTGCTACAAGTTAAATTTCATGATGTGGGTTAGAAACTCTATTATCTTAGGCTAATTTGAATGACTCCATCTTTGTTAATCTTATCCACATGGCATCCTCTACTCGTCTTTCTTTCCATTTCACTAAATACTCATTGTAATCTTTGCCCCTTGTCTATCTAACCACTCTAGAATCCAAAATAAATGCAACCTCCTCTCACACTCTCTTAGGTAGTGAAACATGGAAAAATAGAAATGATGATTTGGATGATGTTCTAAATACCAAGAACCTAGGATAAATTCTAATTTTCTAAAAGTTTAATTAGGATGCAAATGGACAAGGTGGATAAATTGACTTTCAACCCTCAATGTGATTCAATCAAACCCATATCTGATCCTTTTGAGTCCTATAAATGAATTACAAATGATTTGGAATGATTAGCCTAAATGAACTATATGACCTAATATATAAAATGCAATAATCAAGAAGTACAGAGACTAGAACTGTAGATTGCAGACATGTGGATCTGGGAAGTGTTAGATGATATGTACATATCAACAAAAGCTAGATATAGGATGTGTAGAGGGACTCAATCACCCCTGGGCAAATGAATCTTTGATGAGGTTTCTTGAAACTACTTTTACAATCCTCTAATGTTGGGTTTAAGCTCCTGATTCTAGGTTTTAGAATTGTTAAAATGTCATTCATAAAATTGAGTTTCTATGGCTTGAATTTTTTTAGGGCTTTGAATGCAACAATAGATAATTTTCCTTCAATATTTCCTTAATCCTCTTCAAACCTATGACCTTCACATTCAAAGAGGGAGAAATTGTTGGACCATTTAGGGGCTTACCTCAATCAAACCCTATGTAAGTGTTTCCACTTCCACAATGGAAATGTTAATGATAGGAATGATAATCGAAAGGAAGGAATGATGAATGAAAAAAGTACTACAACTTACCACCCTTCAATGGCTTCCTTGGAGGACTGAAGCCATACAAATTACCTCAAGGATTTGGATATTTATTTTCTTGAATTCTTGAATATTTTGGAGAGCTACAAAAAGTGTCAGCGATCATGAAATAATGAACATGAACACACATAAACTTACATAGAATCTCAGATGATGTTTGGATTTTGAATTGTTGTAATAAAGCTATGAAATGCTGCTCTTTACTTGATCAATAGTGTTGTTGATCATAACTTTTTCTCTTGATGTTCACATCTAGCTTGTTAGATTTCAAATCATAAAATAACTAGGTATTTATATGTAATTGTTACTAATTTTCAAAAAAGTAGATACCAAAAGATGACACTTGATATTTGAATTTTGGATGTTAAAATTCGACCAACAACATATTTAAATTCGAGTCTTAGCTAATAAGTAGGACACATTCACCTATAGGTGAATGGGTCTTGACCCAAATTTCTAGGACACACTTAGTTGAGAGAAAAATAATAATTGGATTCATTTATTCAATGCTTGTAATCCTTTGAAAATTGCTAAAAATTAACCTTTGGAATGCATAATTTAGAAAATTAGGATCTTATTTAAGTCAAATAAATTAGGGGGACAAAACATTATGTGAAATTGTTAAGGGTGACAATTTTTGACACTACATTTAGCCCCCACTTTAGTGAGAGTATGAACTTACACTCAGACTCACACTAAAGTAGAGAAATATATGTCAAGAGGGGCTCAATTGTGCCAAATTTTGAAGAATTATGATGACTAAGTATCGAGGGAGGTGATCAAGCCCTAGGATCCAAGATCCCATGCAAAACTAACATAAGCACAAAGGAACAAACGTGTATAAATTGTAACAAAACAACATAAACAAACATACATGTCAAAAAACATGAAGCATACATGATAAAAATACACATGTGATACCATGGGACATAAAGATAATGATGAAATGAAAAAAAAACACATTGTAAATCGGTGTAAACACGTATGAGATACATGAAAAAAACATAACAAGAAACACACAACAAACCACAATGTTATTACTAAAAATGATTCAATTTGGTAAGGAAAAGAGACTTCAATCCTAAATTTTCTCCAATACCAAATGCCATCCATTGAATAAAGAACATGTTCCATGAGGAATGAATTCATAGTGCATCACTCATGAAACACATGGTTTTATTGCAAAGCAAGTTGTACTATATTAGGTGGCCATGTTAAAAGGTAGTCATGACACACACAATAGAAAAGTTTGATATTTTGTAGGTGAATCACAAATCACGAGACACATGGGCTAGTGAAGGATGATATTCATTAGGTGAGTCCCCAAGGAAAGTTAAAATGAGAGAAACACACTAGATCTAAAAGGTGTGACTGTAAAAAGATGGAAAATTTTCAAAAACATGCATTGGGTCTACAAGTTGTGCCCACAACAACCATACCAAGAGTTATACTCCCTAATAACCTTGATAAGATGTCACAAACAATCAAGATTATATGCCAACACTACACTAATTTTAGCACTTGTGAACAAAGTGATGAAAAATAAGCTACAAATGGGTGGAAACCTGTATTATGTTAGGTTCCATGAAATAAAAAGGTTTTTAAATGGCTAACAAGTTGTATTATGCTAGGTTTCATGAAATAAAAAATGTTTGCACATGGCTAGCAAGTTGTATTATGCTAGGTTCCATGAATATGACAAGGTTTAACATCATGGGGGATGAATATGATAAGGTTTTAAAATCTCAAGGGATGTTGTAATAACATCACCACAAAAATTAACAATCAAAAGGCTTTTCTTAATACATGAAGGTCACACCTTAGGGAAGATCATAACTGATACCATCACCAAGAGAGGGCTAGTCGAGAAATAAAAGATCACATCTTATGGCATACGAAACATAGCATTACTACTAAGGGGAACACCATATGACAAGAGAGCTCACACTCTTATGGGAAATCAAGTCCAATACCACCAAAAAGGAGGCACAACACATGGATTAAGAAGATCACATTTTGGTTGACAAGGTGTAGACACGTAAAATATACATGCACCTGATTTTGATCCTACTAACATCGTTTCGTCTTGAATCATACTCTCAGCTTATCAACACCTTTCATCCCTTAGTTAAATAAATAATTATTTATTTAATTAGGTCTTTCTCCTCTGGTGATTAAATTAATCAATTTAATTTAATTAATCATCTTTCTCTGTTCATTTAAATAATTCATTTTATTTAAATTAAATCTCTAAAGTCCTCTTATTAAATTCAATAAATTAGAACATTATTTAATTTAATCTAACATATTCTTCCTTACTTAAATAAATCAAAATCATTTATTTAATTAATCATTTCCTCTCAATTTGATTTAAATCAATTCATAAATTTAAGTCTAAATTATCACATCTCCTAATTCCTCATTAAATTAATCAAATCTTTGATTAGGTTAATCCCTATCACTAAAAAATCCTCTAGAGAATGCAACTTGCACAATAAATCAATTACTTTAATTTATTTAATTGCCTATTTTCTCTCAACATGGCATCAAAAGGGAATATTCCCTCAATTTGAATTCAAAATTCAAATGCGCTTGGTCCTTCCAACAAGGCATTCAATGACTCTTACATGTCCTTGTGCATTGAGCCATGTGACATTAACTCCATTCTTCTCTCCCCCCAACATGTCACATTCAAAATTCAAATTTGAATCCAATGGCATTTATCATGCACATTGACCAAAATGTGCTCAACCTTCAACCATTCACATCTTGACAAATGACACTTGGTCATTGGATGTTGAATGATCCCACATTGCTTATTTTCCTTCAATCTTCCATTTTGGAAATCTATAAATGAAAGTCTCTTCCTCTCACTCTATCATCCACAATTTGAGTAAACTTACTATACTCAACTTCATCATGATCCACAATTGCATGCAAAGTTACTCTCTTCACATTGAGAGCGAGTTTTGTCCATTATCATCCAACCATTCACCATCTTCAAGATTTGTAACAAGGTTATGCTCAAATCTCTTGGGAGATTTGACCATTTCTCAATCACTCAACATTGCAACTTAGGAATTGGGAAAGGGCCAATTACAACACTCCATTGGCACCAATTCCCCCATAGGATCTTAAGTCTATTAGCTTAATTAGGATTTAACTTCATTTCTTGTATTGTGTTTTTCATTTCCTAATTTTAGTTTAAATAGATGGATTTCATGGGAAATCTCTCATACTTATTTGCATGCATTTGATCTAACAACCTAACATGTTTGTTGTTCTTGTGCATTTATAGGTTTAGGGGTTCACATTTTCGCGCTAGAAGGAGGGCTGAATCAAGAATTTAATCACATTTTCCAAAATTTCCGCATTTTTTTAACATTTATTTTGCAGGACATAGGAAACTGTGCCAGTTAACAGTGTTGTGGCACCATACTGTGTTGCTTCTAGAGCTGCGACTCCATACTACACTACTTTTAGAGGCGCGGTGCTATACCGAACCGCACAAAATTTCTTAATAGTGCCACTTATGCTTTCCCACTTGTAAAATTTTAAAATTTCTAACTACACCGCACACAAGTCCGCGATGCTATTTGGCATCACTTTTATAAAAGTAGCTCAATATTGCACCGCTCATTTTCCAAATTGCGTCGCTCTGTTCCAACCTCACAAAATTTTAAAATTTCAAACTGTGCCGCTCTTACAAACTGTGTCGCTTGACCATACTGCACCGATTTTATGGTTTCTGTGCCTACAGAGCACCACTCACAGTCAAACGTGCGGTGCTATATAGCATTGCTTTTATCCAAACTGTGCTGCTTTTGCTAACTACGTCGCACCTGCAGATTTCTCATTTTTTTTTTGATGTAGGAACTTCCCGAAGTCATAACTTTTTTCTCGGATGTGGGTCTTGGCTGAAATTTTACAAGTGGTTAATTTATGAGGTGGCATATGGATTGCCAACCTATAAAACACATTTTTGGGGCTTGAAACTTTCATCTTGCCCTTCAAAATGACATTTTAGTGTTTTTTCCTAATTTTTTGAAAGTTATTTTTGTTAATAACTGAAAACCCATGTTTCCAATTTCAAATGTTAGTTGGAAATTCATCCTACCTTAGTTTTAGGAAGTTTTTGGTAAAAAATAGGACTCTCAAATTCCTGTATGAAAAGTTGCCAAAAATGGAAAAAATCTAACAATTGTTGAAATCTGCCAAAAGAGGAAATTTCTTGATCAAAAGTGAAGGAAGAAAATCGAAGGCCAAGGGTTCTCTATGAATTTATGATATCATTGTATCAAGTATTTTTAAACACTTTGGGAGAACTTATATTCCCTTTCTAAGAAATTTGTTTGCTTTCATGCTCTTAGGACACTAAAATTTCTTTTGGGCTCTAAAAAGAACAAATAATTTTTTTTTCCAAAGTTTGCAAAAGGCTAAAAAGAACCTTAGGAACAACATACTAGATTTTGTTTAAAGGTTTAAGAATTGAACAAGGAAACTTTCACACTTCAAATTTGGTGCTTTAAAAAGAACTCATTATTGCTTTGAAGGATTAAAATGAACATGTGTTTTTGATGTTTTGTAATCCTTTTAACAAAGTAATATCATCTAAAAGGTGTATGCGCTTCTCTCACACCTCATGAAAATCTTGAGAATCAAAAGTCTTTTTGTGATATTAAGTTGTCAGAAGTATTACCTCCACACTTCATTTTTTGGGTTTAAAATTTAACAGAACACTTTGCGAGTGTGAGTAGGCTTATGGCGTGTGCTCTCCCTTTATTTCTAAACAAAGGTTGATCAAACTACAAATAAGTGTACTTGATTTTGTTTATCTTAGCGGGCCTACCTTGTGGGAAAAAATAATCACCCAAGGGAACGACCTAATCAGGAACACGCTAAAGCCAAGCGACTTCCAACTGGTATATAAGTGTGGATTCTTGAGGAAAGTTCAAGAATCATGAGGATTATTCCAACGAGATGGATAGAAATGGAATCTCTCCGACGTTGGATAATCCCCCACGAACGGAATGCCCCGAATTAAAACCCTTTGTTTAGAAAAAGGCCAAAACCTTATCTATTTTGTTGGTGCAAAAGGTCATGTCATTTGAAGTTGCCCCATGTTATACATGCGATTTTGTTGTAGAGATGGAAAGTATGCCATGGGAGATTCATGAGTACTAATGCTTGGCTGAACCAAGAAGTGTGTGTCGTGGAGTGGAGCCAGTGTCATCAAGCATCTAGCCATCTACACAAAATATGCGCAGCTAGATTCGTCCAAGTGGGAACCCAACAAAATATTGTCTCATCATCCTAGGGTTGTAAAAATTTCTTGGAAGTGAAGAATACATTGCTTGGCTCAAAACTTTTGAAAACAAACATACACAAAGAGCTTTGAATTGTAAACCCCTCAGAGGAAATAAATATCTTTTGATGAGTTTAAGTACTCTTGCTTTCCCTAGGGATCATATCCTTAGAGGTTTCTAAGTGCTTGAATTTTATCATCATTTATTTTCAATAAGGTTAAACCTAGGAAATCTTTGCCTTGATTTCCACATAATGCACTTTGTGGGATGAAAGAAAATTAGGATATTGGACATGCAGTTTGAAACATAATCAAGAATGTGCTTTTGGTAAAAAGGATTCACTCAGGCAAGATAACAGAATTGAACCACACATGTGCTTGATCCCTTTTGAGTCATTTGGTTTCCATGCAAATATTGGTCTTTTGGTTTGAATTACTTCTAGGGAAAAGCATATTCTTCATCACCTTCATCTTGTAAGTAAGTCCTCATAGGGTCATCTAGGATCAAATCATCACTTCACCCATCCCTCAAACATCAATCAAATCCCATCTCACCAACAAATTTTGGAACCTTGGAAACATCATTCATGCTAGACTTTTGGAAAATCAACATCACCTTGTTTGACTTAACACACCTAGTCAAATTATCAATTTTCTTGAACAAATTTGCCTCTAGGATAACACAACTTCCTGAGGTCTACTAATTCATGATCAATTTAATTGTCTTAACACACTTAGCCAATTCATTCTCTTATGTGAGTTTTTCCCAGGATAACACAACTTCTTAGGGTTTACAAGTTTACCATCACCTTATTTGGCTTAATGTCACACCTAGTCAAACTATCCACAATCAAAATCAAATAAAAAAAACTCCTAAAGTCTAGCATTGATCCAAAGCTCCTAGAAGTTCAAAGCATCCATATCATTCATCCTTCATCTCATCATTGGTCCTAAACCCCTCACAGGTCAACAAGATCAAAACACAAGAAAAACATGGAATACAAACTTGATTCCTACATCATGAGTAATCCAATTCAACCAAACTATCCAAGTGTCATGACACCAATTGATTATCAAAACTCACATTTATACATGACATCATTATCTCCTCCAAACCTAAAAAGTACAATGAATGTGAGTATGCCCAATCCAAAGTTTGGAACACCTTTCCCAATGGTACATTTAAATCCAAGTCCAAATTCACAAATCTATCAACCAAACACTCAATGCATGAGTTTTCCAAACAACATTATCCCACCAAATCCATACATACCAAATACAAGTTTGTTGAACATGAACATTTCTAGTCCACACTTGGTGAACTTTGGGATAGATATGCTTGAAAATCCCCCTAATGTTGTTCAAAATCCAAGCAATATGTTAACGACTTCAGATATTGATTCAAGTCAAGGTAACCCCATGCAAAATCAAAGTTACCTAAATCAAGACAATATGATTCCCAACCAAAACAATGTTCAATTTCAATCTATCATGCTAAATCTAAACATCACACCAAATCAGAGCATTATCTAGAATCAAGTTGTCCATGATCCCAAACAAACACCACAAGGATGCATTCCAAAGTTACTTGCTAAACAACCAAGTCAACCATATGAAGAATGTCAAGGTCAAATCTTGTGAAACAAAATTGCTACACTCAAAATTCTCATCGATTCATATCAATAGATGGAAACCATTCAAGCAACCCCAAAAATCAACACCATTCCCAATCCACTACCACCACCGCCAAAAAACATGTCCAATTCATTCTCCATCATGTTGCAAGCCACTCAAGAAGCTTCCTGCAAAAAGGTGCTCCAAAACCAACAAGTTACATAGCTAGCTACTCAGCAAGCACAAGTGGCTCAAGTAGCCCAACAAGCTCAAGCCCAACACCAAGCTCGACAAGCGCAAGAAAAATTATGGGCAGTATTGCAGGCAATCCATGAACAAATCCATCAATAAGTAGCACAACAAGGATCCCAACAAAAATTTTTTTTGGCACAACAACAGCTAGACCAACAACAAGCTTTGTTGGCACAGCAACAACAAGACCAACAACAAGCTTTGTTGGAACAACAACACGACCAACAACAGGCATTGTTGGCTCAACAGAAAATGCAGGCCTTACTCCCACAACAGAGCTTGCAACAAATTCCCATCACAATTTTTAAAAATGATGATCAAGACCCTTCGACCAATGATCATGTTGAAAATGTCTCTACATCATCTAATGAGTTAGAGGATATATCTCAAGTATTTATTCCAAAGCATGATCAACATCTTTCACCAAAGTCTAGCAATGGACCTTTCCAAGACATATTGATATCCTTTTACCTCATGGTTACAGATATTGAAGAAATTCTCAACTCACCATTTGATCCAAGTCCACTCAAAGATCAAGAGGATATTGAGCCACTTCCCATGCCTTATGATGATGTCCAAAAACCCTTTGAAATAAATCCATCCTTTGAAATTGACCCATGTCAAGAACTTGATCCAAAGCATGTTGAAAGCAATTCCCACATTAATCAAGATGAAGAATTTTTATATCCAAGATACTACAATGAGGTGATGGCCACTCTCCTACAAGATGTCACAAATAATGATCATATCCATATAGCACATACCCCTCCGTCTACCCATGAGATGCTTTATTTGGATGGACACATAGATGATCTTCATTCAAAACAAGAGTCTCCTACTCCTAACATTTGAACACATGATCAAGATATAGAAAAAACTAGAGACATATCAGAAATGGGTCATGAAGAAGGCTTATACATAAGTTGTGAAACAAAAACATCATATGAAAGCATATCAAGAATGAATCATGAGGAAGACTTTTACAAGTAAAGTGAAGCATCAACACCTCTTGAAGGAGCATTACAATTTGATATCTCACAAGATCAAGCCAAAAAGATCAATCAGGAGGTTATCTCAAAGATAGAGGGTCCTATCACTTATAAACTTGGATCACTTACCTTTCTTAGGGAAATATATGTCATCAATAAAGAAGATACCATAGAGCAGAGAAGGATTAACACCTTGTTTCTAAGGTAAATTATATCCTATTGCAAATAAGTTTTTTCAATAGATGAATTATCAAGGCAGAGGATTAGGCCTACATGAACAAGGTATCTTGGAACTAGTATAGATTTCTGGCAATCCTAAGCATCAAGGCCTTGGTTATTCGACAATCAAGGGATCTCAACATATCATTAATACTTCCACAAAATTGGAGCCAACTTCATCTCGAGCAAACATCAACATAGGGAGCACGAAGAATCCTTATGATGAAACCAATGCCAATACTACAACTTGCCATGTCATGAATCTTCATCCACCCATCACACCATCCACAAATTGGGACCAACGTCAAAAGAAAGACTTGAATCGAATCATGAAGAATGTTATCAAGGAAAAAGAAGCTAAGAAGCATATTAGACAAATCAAATACACTTGGATACCTAATAATACAAAGAAAGATTATCCCTATCAAAATCCATCAGTCAAAGAAACTATGGGGGAAAATAAAAAAGGGAAAAGTATCCATCAAATATGTCCACAAAGGAAAAAGCAGGCTTCTCAAGTGACATACAAAGTGTATCGAGAAGTTGGTCCTAATTCCATGCACACTTCCATATCCACCCATCATTGCTCATCTTCCCAAGTTTGGAGAGTCAAAGGTTCCAAACTATCGACCAATCCATCTTTTACTCCTAAACACACTCCATCCACACCTCCATGCATGATATACAACTCTCACATTGACCATGTACTGGCAATGACCCTTCATCATAAGGATTCAGAAGGCACTCTATCACGATGTGCACATAGAGACGAAGTTAACCTTGGTATCAGCAAAGTAGATCATATTTCTCAAAAGTTGCATTCAAGTGCACATATCTTGGCAAAGAAGCTTCTTCAAGCAGGATTCCGATGGCACATTATGACAGAAGCATCTACATTGATAGAACCAAGTGGTTCGACATGAGTTAAAATATTTTGCAGAAATACAAAAAAATCAAAAAAATTAAAAATCCAAAAAAATCAGAGAAAGGATTGAAAAGAGTAAAGAAAAAAATCATCCTCTAGCGAAAACCATTTCGGTGGCACTTTGGACAGGTACCATGATGAAAACTTGGCAAAAATGCATCATGTGTAGAATCGAGCATCTACATGCGCCATTTCAAGAGAAAGCATCTTATCATATCCATAATAAATCCACCATTCGAGCCATATCATCCATTCATCCATGAACCGTTTATCCAACCCATGGCTATCTATCTACCTTATTGGTGCAGGAGCACCTTAAGGTCTTTTGGAAGATCTTAGTAATTTTTGGCTTGTAGGTGGTTCTAGCCAACTACCAAGGGAATAAGGAATATGTTATAAATTCCCTAGGTTTTTTTTGAGAGTGTGTTAGAGTAGTTTTGGCTTAGAGTCTGGAACTTTATGAGTTCTTAGGAAAATCTTAACAATTTGAGCATTTTGGCAATTTGTCCTAAAACTTGGAAAATAGCATTAGTGTTGTTCTAAGTCTGACCCAAGGGTCCTATAATGTGGGAGAAAGGTATATAAGGTCATACAAACCCTAATACCTGGATTGGAAGTTCATTTTCACAAATTGAGACTTGGAGAGCATATTGTGTGAGTGGAATTCAACAACTTTTGAGTGAAAATTTGTGTTTGAGCCTTCATCCAATAAAGAATGGATTGAAAGGACTGGTATAATGCTTTGAGTCTTGAAATTTTGTTATTTACTTACTGTGTGAAGCATTATATTAGCCATTTAGTTCAATTGTTTTATGTTTTGCAAGTTTTCGGAGTTTTGGCCTTATAGCTGGTTTAGGCTAGTTTTTGGAAATAATGATCCCCACTTGAATTCCCGTGGAAAGGCTACCATGGCCACTTGGAATCAAGTAGGGTAATTTTTGTAAAGTGTAAATAGTTTTTTTGGAGTCTTGGTTTGTAGGGGAAGAGTTGAATTCATCAAACACTAGGTGAGTGCAAGTGCATTCTGGCTAGTGGCTTGGAGAGGACAGCAGTAAACAAAGCTAATAAATGGATTGGTTTGTGCCAATAAAGAGAATGAGAGTGTGGGAACATGTATACCTGAAATTTTTTTGCAAGGAGGAGAGTTGAGGAGGTCATTGAAGCCCTCAAAGTTGGAAAAAGGAGCCAAAACCCTAAAAACCCTTGAAATTTGGGTGTATGAGGATAGTCCTATGAACGAAAACTTGCAGAACCTTACACCTAGTAAATCTTGAAGCCTAGGGTACTAATAGAAGTAATATACAAAAATATTTGGGGGTTGTTAAGGCCATTTTTGAGAAAAGCCAAAAAAATGAGTTCTAGGAGGCCTAAAAGGGGCAAAAAGGCTACAAGGCCTAGAAACTAGAAATTGTTGAAAGCGAAGGGAAAATGGTGAAAGTATCCAATGAAATGGATAAGTGAGGAGTAAAAACACCTAAAGAACAACAAGACCACCTTACCCTATCCCTGGAGTGGTTAGGACACATTTGGGTCAGTGTGGAGCTCAAGGAAGCCCGGTGGTGGAATGCGAGTGTTGGTGAAGATTTTGGAATTGGTGGAGAGACCTATAAGGTGTTAGGTAGGGTAGAGTGGAATACCCTAAGAAGACCAAAGAATAGGTCTTGGGAAGATCAAGAGTGCTATTGAGGTAAAGGGCTCCCCATCACTTATCTTGATCTTGATGAAGGTTTGGTGCACACTTTACGCTTGTTTGTGGTAAACATCTTGACATGGGTCATTTTCATTGATCCCATCCTACCCAATGCTATCTGAACCTTGAACCACTATGAAAAAGTGCAACCGCTTTTTGAACACCTTATCTTATTGCAAGATGATCCAAATCCATTCGTCGATCCATTCATCCAAGAATCGACCCATGGTCGTTCAAACATTGCTAGACACTGGGGGCAAATGTTTACATCTTGCTTTGAGAATAAATCTTGATCTATATCATCCAACTTATGTGGTGATCCTAACATTGGCGAACATGAAATCAAATTGGTTAAAACATTTGTGAGCACCAAGTCAAATCACTAGCCCATGACATATTTTGACAGGAAGACATTCCTTATCAAGCTTTATCTTTCGTCAAACATAAATTTGAACAATCAATATCAATCACATCTAAATTTCACTTTAACATCACATCAAATCATTCAAACAAATTTTGTTCCAAAACAAGCTTCATCAATCTTGATCAATTGAATCCAATCAATTATCACCTTGTTTGACTTAACACACTTAGTCAAACCATCATCTTGTGCAGGAGTTTACTCTAGGATAACACAACTTCCTTGGGTTTACAAGTTCATTATCATTTTTTTTGGCTTAACACACTTAGTCAAATTATCCAATCCATCACCACCTCGTTTGAATTGACACACTTAGTCAAACTACCCCCTATGTACAAGTTTACTCTATGATAACACAACTTCCTAGAGTTTACAAGTCCATTATCACTTTTGTTTGACTTAACACACTTAGTCAAACTATCAATCCGATCGATCAACCTTAAGCTTGGTTTTCAACAAAATCTCAAAACAGAGCACTGATATCATCACATGTCCACATCCAAATCGTCAAAATCATGCGAAAAATCCAGAAAACATTCAAAAACTCATAAAAAATTCAAAAACATTCAAAAATTCATCAAAATTCAAAAGCATTCAAATAATCATCAAAAATCCAAAATCATGTCAAAAATCCAAAAAATCAAAAATAGGGTCATCTTGTCGAACTACGTCATCTCTGAGCTTGAACGTAGGCAAGGTTGATTTTTGATTATCCCTTGACATAGTTAGGTCAATCCTTTAGGCGTCTATCGCATTGGCAATCCATTTGCCCATCTAGTCTACATCTTAGGTCAGTCCTTTAAGCAATAAAATGGCAACCCATTTTTCCATCTTATCATCAATTCAGTCTTCGTTCGAACTACATCATCTCTGAGCTAGAATGTAGGCAAGGCCATTCTTGATTGGCCCCTGAGACACAAAATCCAAAAACATTTTAAAATCCAAAATTCAAAATAGCCTCAAAACATTTCAAAAAATATCAAAAACATCCAAATATCTAAAAAATCCAAAATGGTGCATCTGTTTCATCTCGCTTTCACCTGCAACTTTTATCACTCATAACAAAATCAATCATCGCCTTCACCCTTTGTGGAGTCAATCAGAAGCAATTCTAGTAGGTTCAAAAGTGAACACCCTAATCGTCAAAGTCTCAAAAGTCTAGGTCAGTAAGCAAGCAAGTTGGTCAACTCAGAGTATCAATAGCTTATCACCCAATCAGTCCCACCAAAACCCTGATCACAACATGTCCTAGGAATGTGACCTTCCTGCGATGGACATCGGCATTAGGTACCCCACAGTAGCTAGTCTTGGCTAGCGGTATGAAGAACATTAGCTTGTTTGGTTTCCTTTATTTGGTCTTTTATTGACTTATCTTATTTTGTGCTCATTCCAAGGACCTCTCGATGATGGCTAGACAAAACAGGTTTAGAGAGAAAGGAATGGAGCAATGATCATTATCTTTTTTATCTACTATGCTTGTTGGATGTTCTTGTAAAATAACTTGGTGAATACTTGCTTGGTTAGGTCCATCCTAGAAAGGTTTTCGTATGTCAAGTGTGAACAAGAATACTCCTATCTGATTGACAAGTCAAAGTCCATCACACTAGGTACAATGCCATCCTAGTCATTTATACCTTGATGCATTGTACCTATGTGTGTTATCAAACATAAAGTAATTGGCCCTTTGAAAATCCCAACTCCTAGTAAGCAATACATCATCATCATCGGTAATAATGTGAACTTGTGCAGATCCTCCTTCCATCCATATTATTCTTCTTATTTTTCTATCTTTACTAACATTTCTATCTAAAATCGGTGTGTTGTATCAAAATATACATGAGGCTACCCATGGCCGATGACTGTCTATACATCATCAGAATTGTCTTCATCACAGAATTATCATTCATCCTCTGATCAATAGAACCACTCCTCTCGCATTATATCACGATCTCAATCGGAAAATCATACATTTTCGCTCGATCTCTTGAGGGGGCACTATACCAGCGTACTCCTTCTCGCTGGGGCAACAGTGGGGCATCTGAAAATTTGACAAATTTTTAACTTTGATCACAACAATTTATTCTTTGAATCAATGCAACAAGTACATTGCTTCAAAGAGGGGCAAAATATAGACACGCAAAATATACATGCACCTAATTCTTATCCTACTAACATCATTTCGTCTTGAATCATACTCTCAGCTTATCAACACCTTTCATCCCTTAATTAAATAAATAATTATTTATTTAATTAGGTCTTTCTCCTCTGGTGATTAAATATATCAATTTAATTTAATTAATCAACTTTCTCTGTTCATTTAAATAATTCATTTTATTTAAATTTAATCTCTAAAGTCCTCTTATTAAATTCAATAAATTAAAACATTATTTAATTTAATCTAACATATTCTTCCTTACTTAAATAAATCAAAATCATTTATTTAATTAATCATTTCCTCTCAATTTGATTTAAATCAATTCATAAATTTAAGTCTAAATTGTCACATCTCCTAATTCCTCATTAAATTAATCAAATCTTTGATTAGGTTAATCCCTATCACTAAAAAATCCTCTAGAGAATGCAACTTGCACAATAAATCAATTACTTTAATTTATTTAATTGCCTATTTTCTCTCAACATGGCATCAAAAGGGAATATTCCCTCAATTTGAATTCAAAATTCAAATGGGCCTGGTCCTTCCAACAAGGCATTCAATGACTCTTACATGTCCTTGTGCATTGAGCCAAGTGACATTAACTCCATTCTTCTCTCCCCCCAACATGTCACATTCAAAATTCAAATTTGAATCCAATGGCATTTATCATGCACATTGACCAAAATGTGCTCAACCTTCAACCATTCACATCTTGACAAATGACACTTGGTCATTGGATGTTGAATGATCCCACATTGCTTATTTTCCTTCAATCTTCCATTTTGGAAATCTATAAATGAAAGACTCTTCCTCTCACTCTATCATCCACAATTTGAGTAAACTTACTATACCCAACTTCATCATGATCCACAATTGCATGAAAAGTTACTCTCTTCACATTGAGAGAGAATTTGGTCCATTATCATCCAACCACTCACCATCTTCAATATTTGTAACAAGGTTATGCTCAAATCTCTTGGGAGATTTGACCATTTCGCAATCACTCAACATTGCAACTTAGGAATTGGGAAAGGGACAATTGCAACACTCCATTGGCACCAATTCCCCCATGGGATCTTAAGTCTATTAGCTTAATTAGGATTTAACTTTATTTCTTGTATTGTGTTTTTCATTTCCTAATTTTAGTTTAAATAGATGGATTTCATGGGGAATCCCTCATACTTGTTTGCATGCATTTGGTCTAACAACCTAACATGTTTGTTGTTCTTGTGCATTTGCATGTTTAGGGGTTCACACAAGGTCACACTTCCTACGAGATGTATATCATCATCACTAAGAAGGGGTCATTTCTTATGAAAACAAAGAACGGGGGACTATATGCCCCCCCTTAAAAGGTTAGTGTATTTTCTACAGTAACATTTTAAGGAGATATAAAGGGATCCCTTGCTAGAAGGAATACTCCTAGGAAAACACTACCTAACCCCTTGCCCCCAAGCATAGGGACAAAGGTGAGCCTAATATGGTGCTCCTTGCAAGATATAATATGGTTGCATAAAGCCTGGTTTATACCTCCATTAATGGTAGTGGATATGTTATGATACTACAAATACTATATGGAGAGGAGCACACCAAATGAATGCTAATCTATGATACGTTTGAACTAATCCTCGTAGGAATTAAAATCTTTCAATATCTTCTTTAAATCACAACATTTATTAGTAAGATGTCCAAGTGTTCTATGATATGCACAATAAGACATGTTTGTAATCTTTCCTTTCTTATCTTCTTGTTCACAGATAGTTGGCAATGTGATAAGTCCTAGGTTGAGAAGTGTTTGTAAGGTCTTTGCAATCTTGGTTATAGGATGCAGAAATGGTATTTTCTTAAGTTTATAAGGCTTGTGTTTCTTCCTTGGCTAACCAACTGCTTGATGTGAAGGTTTAGGATCTTGGTAACTTGGCCCTTTAGTATCTTCTGATAGTGTTTTCTCCAAAATGGAATGGAATTCATGCTCATTCTTAATGTCATGTCATTCATTATTCAAGATTCTAAAGCCTTGTCCATAAGTTTTTTCCAAGTCAATGGATGTATTTGTAACCTTATGTTCGTTTGATGGAGGGTTGGCTGATGTACTTTCTTTGTGATTGTGATGGATGGATTTCTCCTTGCATGTTGCTTGAGGTATGCTTTGTGGTTCAATTTTGGGTTGTAACAAATTGAATGCTTCAAATGGTGGTATGGGAGGATGTTGTTGGTATGGGGTAGTAGGCCTTTGTATTGAGGGATAAAAAGGTTGTATTATTCTCAAGCTTGTGTAAAGAATTTTGTCTGAATTCATGCATTCTCTCTTCATCTTGACCCATGACATCAAAAGACTTGAAATAGGAGATGGATTGTCATTATTGTCATTATCAAAATTATTATCCTCACTAAACATGTGCAACTTGAAACATCAACTAAGGATTTCAAAGACATTCAAATTTTACCAAAACACATATTGATGATGAAATTTTGTAATAATAAATTCAAACTATTAAACACCAAATGAAGGAAACTCAGATAGAAAAACCAAATAGAGTTTCTTGAGAGTATTTTATCACAAAAATCTGACTAATGTCTTGATAACATGACATAGTCATCCAAGGGTATCTAGGTCCTAATCAAGGGTTTTGAAAGTTTAAATTCTGACTATGTAGTACTCTGTTTAATAATGTTTATTCTACTTGCAAGTAGCTGAAATAATAAACAATTTTCTATAATTTGATTAATGTATCCCAATTTGATGCAAAATACAAGTATGCAATGATGAATTTTTTTTAACAAATTTCAAAGTAAATTTTAGATCTAAAATGTAATAATTGACTGATTGCAAGATGTAGAAGACTTGTAAATGATTATTTTTTTAATGCAAATTTTGACCCTAAATAATGCACTTTCTTTCACCAAATGAATTAAATGCAAAATTCCTTAAAATATGTAGTTATGAATTTCAAACTGAGATCTACAACTACAAACAAGTTGAGTAGATAGAAACAAACAAGTGTGAAAAATATTGTTGATGTGCCTATACAAGGGCAGGGTCTCCCAAGAGCAAATTCGTACTTGTTCAGGTTTTGAAAACTAAAAAACTAGATATATAAGTTGTTTCTTAAGGTTATTGTTCCTATCTACAAACAGGTTTGATAATGACTCTTTTTCCAAAAGTTTCCAATGTAATGCAAATGTAAATGTATGACAATTTTTGAAACAAAATGACACGTTTTTAAATATAATTTTGAAATTAAAATTGGGTCTAAATGACTAAAACAAACCCTAATGCAAGCAATGATGCAATATGGATGTGATATTTTTATATTTTTATGACTTTTTATAATGAAAATATGAAACCCTAAATGAGAAATGTAAGACAAAATAATGCAAAACCTAGATATAGGGTTTGAAAGAGTACCAAATTAGAAAGTTATGATGCCAAATGTCAAGTTCACCAAAATGAAACCTAGAAAAATGGAAATGGTGATTTGGATGATGTTCTAAATGTAAAGAACCTAGGATCAATTCCACCTTTCTAAAATTTTCATTAGTATGCAAATCAACAAGGTGAAACTATTTGGAATGATAAGCCTATATAAAATATATAACCTAATACAATAAATGTAATATTCAAGAACTACACAAACTAGAACTATAGATTGCTGGTGGATTTGGGAAGTGTCAGATGACATGTACATGTCACCAAAAGGTGGATCTGCCATTTGCAGAGGGACTCAGTTGCCCCTGTGTGAATGGGTCTTTGATGAGGGATCTTGAAAATGATTTTACAATCTTCTGATGCTAGATCTGAGGTCTCGATTCTATGTTGTAGAAGTGTTAGAATAACATCAATAAATTTTTAATTTATTTTTTGTAGCCTTATAAATTTTAAGGCTTTGAGTTCAACAATGGAGAATTTTCCTTCAATCTTTCCTTGATCCTCTTCAAACCTATAACCTGCACATTCAAAGAGGGAGAAAATTTCAGGCCATTTTGGGGCTTGCCTTAGTCAAACCCCATGTAATTGTTTCCACTTCCACAATGACAAATTTGATGATAGGAATGATGAATGAAGAAAATGTTACAACTTACCACTATCAATGCCTTCCTTAGAGGACTAAAGTCATACACATCACCTCAAGTATTTCGATATTTCTTTTCTTGAATTCTTGAACATTTTGGAGTCCTATAAAAAGGGTTAGCCTTCACAAAACAATAAACATGAACACACGTAAACTCACATAGAATTTGACATGATGTTAGGATCTTAGATTACTGCAATAAAGCTTTGAAATGTTGTTCTTGGCTTGCTCAATAATTCTCTTTATCATAAGTTTTTTCTCTTGATGTTCACCTCTAGCTTGTTATATTTCAAATGATAAAATAAATAGGTATTTATATGCAAGTGTACTAATTTAAAAAAAAATAGATTCCAAAAGTTGAAACTTGATATTTGAATTTTGGATGTTAAAATGTCACCAACAAAATATTTAAATTTTGGTCTTCGCTAAAAGGAGGACCCATTTTCCCATGGGTGAATGGGTCTTGGCCCAAATTTCTAGGACACACTTACTTGGGAGAAAAATAAAAATTGGATGCATTTATTTAATTCTTGCAATCCTTGAGAAAACAGTAAAAACTAAGCTCTAGAATGCATAATTTGGAAAAATTAGGAGCCTAATTCAATCCAATAAATTAGGGGGATAAAAAATAATGTTAAATTATTAAGAGTGACAATTTTCAACACTATAGGTAGTTTCTTCTTCTATTTTTTTGCTTTTTTTTCTCTTCTTCTTGATTTTGTGTTGTCTCTCCCTCATAGTAAGTATATAAATAAAAAATATTAAAAATTGTAGAGATTTCCAAACTTGTAGGTAGCTCCAATTTGTAAGAATTTGGTGAAAAATTCTTGATAATCTTGCATGGTCCAATCTTCTTGCACTTGAGCCTGATATATGTATGGATAGGAAATATTTCCTCTTGTAAATGTGCGAAGACCATATCTCCTACTTCAAAATTCTTTTCTCTCCTCTTCAAATAAGCTTTCTCTTTATAAGTTATTGGTTGTTGTAGTTGAGTTTTTCTCTTGTAATTGCTGATGCAAATCATACATATGTGTCAAAAATTCCTCTCCTTTATCACTTCTCTTATATTTGTTTGTATTTTCAAGCTCCCTTAATTATTAAATTTTCCTAGGGTTGTATCTATAAACAATTTTAAAATGGAGTCTTATCTGTACTTTTGTTGACTAGGTCATTATATGCAAATTTAGCTTGAGGTAATAGAAAATCTCATTTCTTACGATTGTAACCCATTCAACATATTAGAAAATTTTCTAATCTATGATTAAAAAAATCAATCTATCTATCCATTTGAGGATGATATGTAGAGCTAAACTTTAAATCAACACCTAATTTCTTCCAAATTTTCCTCCAAAAAATTCTTAAAAACTTAGTGTCATGATCTCAAACTATACTTTTTTGTAAGCCATGTAATCTAACAACCTTCGTCAAGAATAAATTTGTTACATGTGTTCCATAATTTATCTTCTTACATGCTATAAAGTAAGCCATTTTTCAAAATCTATCCACAATCATAAAACATAGAATCTTTACCTCGTTGTGTTCTTAGTAGTCTGAGCACAAAACCCATACTTACATCATCCCACTATTTCTCCGATATGGGTAATGGATGGTATAGGCATGCATTTTGACTCCCTCCTTTGACATATTGACAATATTGACATTGTATAGGCCTATATTTTGACTCCCTCCTTTGGCATAATGATGCCTTTTTTAAAGCTTGCACTATGGCATAAAATTCTTGATCATAAATAGAGCATATTTTCTTGGCATCATTAATATTTTTACTAAAATATGCAATAGGTCTACCATATTGTCCAATAATTGCTCCTATTTTTGTCCAACTTGCATCACAATTCACTTGAAATACTTATACAAATTCGAGTAATGTTAATACTAGTCCTTTAATTACCTTCTTCTTCAAAAGATCGAAACTTTTATCTTTTGATGTTGTCCAATTAAACACCATTTTGTCTCCCCTTATGGTTTTGGTTATGGGTGCACATATCCCACTAAAATTTTGAATAATAGAAACTAGATAAACCACATAAACTTTGAACCTCATGCACACTCCTAGGTGTTGGCCATTCAATTATAGCATGTACATTTTTTGGATCCATTTGTAGCCCTTGTGATGAGATAACATATCCCAAATGAACCAATTTATGTTTCATAAAACTAAAGTTTTTTAAATTCACAAATAAACTTTCCTACTTGAGCCTTTGTAAGACTTGTCTAATATTCAATAAATGTTCCTCGCTATTACTATTAAAAAATAAAATTTCATCAAGATAAATAATCACAAATTATCCTCAAAATTATTTTAACACTTCATTCATCTATTGCATAAACATGTTGGGTGCAAGCCTTAATCTAAAGGGCATTACCAACCACTCATATAGCCCCTCATTGGTCTTAAAAGAAGTCTTCCACTCATTGCCCTCTCTTCTCTTAATTTTGTGATACAAGCACTATTTAAATCATTTATTGTATAATACTTATCCTTCCCTAAATAGTCCATAAGATCATGCATTTTTGGTAAAGGAAAATGATACCTGATTGTTATTTTGTTGATGAATCTTCATTCCTTTCACATCCTCCATTCACCATTGTTTCTTTGAGCTAACATAGTTGGTACTATGTATGGGCTAAGGATTTATCTAATCAGTCATTATTCTAATAGTTGTTGCACTTGTTTGCTCACCTCTTCATTTTCTACGAGTGTTAATCCATAAGAAGTCTTGTTGGGTAAAATTTCCCTTGTAATAAAATAAATATGATGGATAATTCATCTCATAGGTGATAGTCCTTATAGCAATTCCTTGGACATAATTTCATCATTTTTCCACCAACCCCTTTACTTCTAAAGGTATGCCACTATTGTTAGTTGTTGCATCTACTTGTAACTCCTTTGGGACCACTGCAAAACATATTTTTTCTCCCTTAATCTTCTTCAAAAATTGTTTTCCTACCACCAACATTGTTCTTGGATCACTTTCCTTCTCTTCTTCCTCACTTATTAATGGTGTACGAGTATGTTTTATTCTATTTTTCTCCAAAGTGTAGATCTTTGATCTTCCATCATGGATTGTGTTTCTATCAAACTACTATGGTCTCCCTAAGAGTAAGTGACATACATCCATAGGACTGATATCATACTACACCTCATCTTTATAAGTGCCTATTCGAAAATTCACTAGGCATTGTTGATCAGCCAAGAATTGGAGCCCTTTTGTAACCATTACATATTATAAGGGTAGGGTGATTTGTTCTCTTTAACCCCAACCTATACAACATTTCAATTGAAAACAATTTATCTATTTTTCCACTATCTATTATGACCTTATATTTTTTCCACCTAACTTA
This sequence comes from Sequoiadendron giganteum, assembly GCA_007115665.2. Classification (NCBI taxonomy): domain Eukaryota; kingdom Viridiplantae; phylum Streptophyta; class Pinopsida; order Cupressales; family Cupressaceae; genus Sequoiadendron; species Sequoiadendron giganteum. The sequence goes on along the minus strand of CM021100.1, from coordinate 807,855,519 downwards.
CATATTATTATAAACAAAAATTTTCTTTGGACAAGTTTATCTTCTCTTTTGGCTGGCTTCAATTGTGTTCTCTTAATAATGAGTGCTTCTCCTCTTTCAAGTTCATCTAGTTTAATAACAAACCCTATTGACTTAATATCCCCTTGGGTTATGTGTGCACTTACAACCCTTGTTCTCCTTGATGCTTCTGGTTTTGCATTATGGGAACTCATAAAATCTTTGGCCTAACTATCCACAATTGAAACATGTGTCTTAGAAGCCTCTACCTTTGCCTCTTCCTTATCGACCTCTTCTTCTCATAGGGTATGGACTTGTTATTGTTTCATCTTTCTCCTTTTGAATTTTTGAAGTGTTGGCCTCCTTACCATGGTTTTATTTTTTGTTGTTGTTTTTCCTTTGTTGAATCCACATCTTCCATTGATTGTCCCTTGATTTATTAATAGATTATCTTATTCCTTTATAACATATCAATATTCTTCTTCCATCTTGAATATTTAGCTCTAGTCCATTAACATATATATCCACCTTTTCATGGTCTAACTTATTCTGACCAAATCTTATGGAGATTTTATAAAAATCCTATGTATAGGCCTTCACACTTAACTCTCTTTATCTTAATTTCTACATTTTATTTAGAAGTTCAAGTCGATCATCACCAATTAGATATTTAACCTTCATCTTGCTTATCATTTGATCCCATCGAGTGATCTTATCTCTACCATTTCCTCTTCTCTTAGCCTACACCTCTTTCCACCAATTTTTTACATGCCCTTCCAATCTTGTTTGAGAAACATTTACTCTTTAAGGTTCCTCCACTTTATCATACTCAATGTATTCCCCCATCTCTATTATCCAATCAATTAATTCATATAGATCTAAATTTATTGAGAATTTTGGTAAATCCATCCTTGTTCCTTCCCTAATGTTATAAATAGCTCTGATAAGCCTTCTATCTCCTGCATCCATATCTCCATTTGCATTTGCACCTTCATGTCCTACCATATCTCCCCCTTCTTCATCATCTTCCCTATTTTTATCTTCATGTACCCTACCTCTTCTCATTCCACATTCTATCAACATCCATTATTGTTTGAACTCCCCTTAGAGCCTCCAGTACCTCATATATCCTTCTTGCTACTTTTATAGTTACAACCTCAACCGTACTTATCTTGGGTGCAATATTAGTGCCCTAAATCTCATTTATTTACTTTTCCTCCTTGGATATAACATTCCTTACAGTAGGGATACAACCACAATCAAAACTTATAGGACTTCCTTCGACCCTAATATTAGGTCATTATCTTCCTTCCCATAGTTGTAGTTGTACATTGATACCAAAATTATGGAACCCCTTCCTCATAGGTGTCTAAAAACCCAACTAAATAGGAGCGAGCAAGAGGAGAAGGTAGGTTTTTTTGTTGTAAGTGACTCACACAACCTTTGTTGAGGTCTAATAATTATTGCAAGTTGAATTTGAGTCTAAGGAGACACAAAATAAGTTGCATAGAAAAATAACTATTTTGCCTCCTAACCAAAAATAGTTGTTGTGAGTAAAAATATATTTTGGTAGATGTGAAAGAATATGATACTAGAACAACAAAAATATATGTTGTGGATCCTTAACCATAGGATACCCAATCATAAAGAACCAATTATTTATTCACTATAAATTGTAGACACATAAAAATGGCCTAGACCCGCAAACCACATTCTTCTATATCATGCTTCATCTCAACATAAGTAAAATATATAATTATGTCTTATAGTTCAATGTCAACTATTAATTGAATAATTCTTAATTATTTAAATACGCCACTAATTGCTTATGTCAATCTATAATTAAGTGAATTCCTAAATTTATTTAATTATTACTTCCTCATGATTATTAAATAAATAGATCTTATTTATTTATTTAATACGTCATTAATTATTTATGTCTTCTCATAATTAAATAAATTCTTATTATTTATTTAATTATTATCCTCTCCAACTTTCTTTCTAATTTTAAATAAAATCATTTATTTAAAATTACCCACTTTCTAATTTTCCTCCACAATTGAATAATTTTAATTATTAAATTGCCTTATTGATTTTCTTTCTAAATTTAAATAATTTTTTTTTTATTTAAATTGGCAACTTCCCTCTTTCCAAGTAAATAATTTTAAATTATTATTATTTACTGTCACATGAGTTCATCATTTTGGAATTAATTTAAAATATTAATTTCAAAATAACATTTCTCTCCACAAAGTAAGTTATTTCTAAAATAACTTTATTTTCTAAATATCTTCTTCTTATTCAATCTTTATCTTTTGATTTTTACTAATTTCATCTCAAGGTCACGTTTATTCTCCACCATTGATTTAATTTCTGAAATTAAATTTGGTCCACACATTTGTAAATCTTTACCCTAACCCTAATTGAGAGTTGCCTTATTGAATCTAGACCTTTGATTCTAGGGCATTTCTCAATCTTTCATCTCATCCGTCCATTTAAGATTGCATTTTCTATAAAATGAAAATCTTGATCTCATTTTGGGATCGTTTATTATTTTTATAATCTTTCATTATCACACATAGGATTATTATTACTTGCGTAATAGAATTAACTTTCTAGTTTGCATAGAGTCTTCAACATTCAAAATCCTTCAAAGCTTTGTTAGGCCTAGACATTTAGAGTTTGCTCACACACATAATCTGAGGACATTCATTATACAATAGAGTTAGGACGTACAATGGAAATGAGACATGGAGGAGAGAAATGGGTGAGGTTGTTCTAGTCTCATTCCTTTTCTCGTGATTTCTCCTTTGCATTCCATTGGTTGATAGTATTTTTATTGCATGCATGTTCTAACCCACTTCTATCTTGTAGGATATTTTATCTATCATTACAGAAATAACCTCTTAAGACAACAAAGTCATAAAATCATCATTCACAACCTTGCACACACAATCTGAGAAGGAAGCGGATTTTGAAATAAGTAATAATGTATTTGATTAAGTTAGAAAATATAATCATTTACAATAATTTTACATATTTATAATTATTAGGAAAAATCTATGATCCCTCATTTCTCTTCTCTTCCTTTTTAGATTGGCATGAGATCCCTTGTTTCTCATGCTATCCTCTACTCTCCTCTCTATTTCCCCCCTTCTTCTTTCTTTTTTTTCCTCTTCTATTATATTCCATTTTTTTGCTCTCTTCTATAGAATCCCCAAAATATAGAAGTTTCCTACCCCAAAATCTTGCCTAATTTTATTGAAAAATTTAAAATCTAACATAAATGCCCAACTCCCTATTAGTGAATTCAAAATTCTTGATCAAATTTTCTCTCCTTTGTTTCCCCTTTGTTGATGTTCATTAATGAGCCCTCAATTATATTTTCATTGTCCCAAAATAAACAAACAAAATTTAATTTAGAATTTCAATGGATTAATATACAGTGGTGGTAGAGGAAATTAAAAAAATGTTTTGAATCATAATGCCCTTGCATCAAAGGTATATAATGGTGTGAGGAGCTATAGTGTTCTCCAAGGTTGTTCATGTGAACACTTTGTCTTAGCTAGATGTCATGCATTATTTTATCTTGGAACTCTTATATTCCTATAATAAAGATATTTATAATCTATGTCATCACCATTGTAACCAACATAAAAGATGTGTTGCATCTACATTCAATTATTATGCTTTATGGGTACATGTAAGCGTACTTTTTATTTAGAAACCAAGTTTAGTATATAGAATACAATGTCTTGGCACTAGAGACTAAGCCATATAGGTGAGAAGGCTTGAAGAAACTTAAAAAATGTTAGCATAGGAAGCATAATGTTCACCTCTACTTCCTTTTAGAAAACAAAAATGTAACATTAAGGGTTCCAGATGTCGTTTTTGGCCTTGACAATACCAAAAAATGCCTAACTAGAGAAATAGAACTATAGTGTCATGGACCTCTTCAAGATATATAATTTTTTAAAATAGGCTTGACTAATTTCTAAATCAAAATTTATGTTCTCTAGAATTTGGGCCTTTGACATTAAACATATGAGTATTTATGACATATACGAAAGCTATAAGAGGGATTTACACTTGTTGACCAACGTATCATGCATGTTATGAAACATTATCAAGCATCTTTTAATGGAGATAATGGATCCAAAATTAAGTGTCCAAGTTGGTGATTGGATTATGATGATCATATGGAAAATGAAAGGAGTATGTCATTTTTAGCCTATGAAAACATCTTGGGGTCTAGGTGTTGAATTTTTATTATGGATTTAGAGTTTTGGATGCTAAAATTTGGTTAGTTTTATCTCATTTTTTTTTTTAATTATGAATTGAAGGTTTTCTACACTACTTATCTAATTTATTAGGTCCTTTAGATGGAATTTTCATAATTATTTTTGTAGGTACTTCTATAATTTCTCTATATCATGTTCATGATACTTTGATATAGGCCTAGAATCTAGAAATTAATTGTAATCATTGATTACTAAATAATACACTAAGTTGCACTGTAGTGTGGATTTTTCCTAAATTCCCCACTTAAATCATTATGTTATGGTATTAATTTTTTCAAATGCCTCCTCTCAAAAATTAGTGTAGGAAGTGTTATCACATCCCCATGGTCAAAGACCAAAAAATAAGAAGGATAGTCGAGGAGACAACCTACTTTGATTGAGTATGGTGCAAGTATGGATGAGTGTGTAGGGAGAGGATTGATTAGACAAATCATGCCATTTGCACTAAGAAGGGATGGCATAGGGAATGGGAACAAAAATTGTATTATGGCAATATGAAATCTCCCACTCCACATTAATCACTTTTAGGAAGGAGCAAAGAAAAGGGATACTCAACTATAGGTTGTGGGAAAGATGGTGCATAGAGGATGATTTAATTTTGACCCACCAATAAAGAAACATGATGTCTATCTATCTAGAGAAAACAATAGTGCAAACCATTAATATCTAATATGACATCATTGCACTTGCATGACTCAATTTCTATAGTTAGTGTGGAAGATAAATGAATAATAATACTATTAAACTCTCAAAACCCTCATAACTACTCATTTGACTCTAGTTGGAAGGCCAAAAGAATGCAAAAATGGCATGGGAGAATGAAGGCAAAGAGAATCGTGAGGGGAGCATAGAGAGTTGTTTGGGGAGAAACATGAAGAGACACCTAAATAGAGGAGAGAAAAAAGGGATGTGAGAAGGAGGTGGCACACATAGAGAATAGCTAAATTTCACAACTATTATCAGCATCCTCCAAGCTTGTGCAATAAATAGAACATGTGAACAGGTTATGGGAGCCCATCAAAGTGTTAAATAAAGAAGAATTACATGAAAGGAATTAGTTTTCCAACAAGAAACATGTGTAGAGAGAGAGGTGTAGAAAGGAGTTGGAATCTAGACCTACAAATTAGGGGATAGAGGAGATCAGGAGTTGAGCATAGTTTTAAGGTGATCAAACCAGAATCCAACATTGATGTCTTCATGAATGTTACAACTATAGAGGGACAAAATTCTAGTATGATAACAAACGTTTTTTAAAGGTTGGAAAAAAAGGGAGAAAAATAAATAAGATATCATGGAATATGTGGAGAGGAGAATATACATGTAATGGATTTATTAAAGAAGTTTAAGAAACTTGTAAGAAGATCACAATTGATAGATGTAAACCCACATTCCATAATCGTTGTCATCACTCTCCCCATCTACGTCAAATGAGAGATTTTTAATAGGTTATGAAAACCCATAAACACTTAAGAAGAGAGGAAATTCACCATAAAGCAGAGAGGGAGGTGGTGAAAGGAAAAATATGAGACAATGAACGCTTCTTTCAGTTGATTTGAGTCAGAGTTGAGAAAATCTATGGAAAAGGAGTGAGGGAATAATGTCAATATTTGTAAAAGATATATATTCCACATTATTCCTAAAGTAGTGTACACCCTCTTTTCACCTCGTAGTAGTTTTTAATTTATATATGCACTCCATCATCTATAAATAATTGGCGTAGGTTGATTCATGCTTGAGTGCTTACATTTACATTTCTTTGAGGTTTTATCAAATAGTTTGTTTGTCATATGCATAACTTTATTTTCCTTTAAGATATTTTGTAGATAATTCACTTTCCTCATACATGCCTTTTCCCTTTGAGTTATGTGTGGATATTTTATATACCCCATGCTCCCTTGGGGTTATTTGTAATATTTTTCTTGGCTTCCGGTCATGCCTGATAAAATTAAAACAACCTTCATGACAAATTTTTGGCATTCTCCGTTTAGCACCTCCACGTGTCACCAAATCGCACAATGAAGGAAGACTTCCCTTATCTTCTCTTCTGAGCCCCGACTTGCTCCCACATGTCAAAAAATTAGGTGTAATGAGTCAACTTCCATATATCTCTCTTTCGGGCCTCGACTGTAAACCTTGGCGGGCCCCTTAAGCAGTACCAGGAGCAAGAACGTTGCCGCGTGTCTTCTTATCACAAGATCTCATCAAAGGAAAAGTAGGATGGACTATGGGCTGCAAAATTCAGCCACGCATTCTTTTGATGTGGATACATTGTAGGGAATAATGATACGAATGCCAAGCTTCCAAACTATGTTGTGTTTTCTAACTATTTTTACTACAGAGTGACACTTGCTTGCGTAGTATCGATCGAGACCACTATCATCATTTTGAAAAGGATGCATTTGTCTAGCGAATGACTTGATCCATTGTAAGGAATCTTTCTGTTACATATGACCACCATCAATCATTTTTTAAAGAATTTTGATTCATGATGGATATCTTTTACAATCTCCAAGCGGTGGATGCCCTTGGCTATATATAATACTTATCTTAGAAGAGAAGAGAGAGCTTCTTCTTCTTTACTAGTTAGTAAGATATTGAAGTAGCAATTGTAGAGTTGATTATTGATGGCTCAAAATATATATAGAGGGATTAGGATGATACTAGGCCTTTATTCTATTAGATTATTGTAAAGACTCATAGACTGTTCCCTTGTAATTTGGCATATCTATCTCTTAGCTATTGATAGTTCTATACTGTGTTGTTTATGTGATTTTTTTTGCAACTTCCCTAATTTGAATATAATGCTGTGTTGGAACCATGTCCTTGACTCTTTTCTTTCAGCATATCTCTATGCAAATTATGTTATGTCATGAAATAAATTGTTCTGGTATTTTCCTTTTATGATCGTTATTCCAAGCATAGAAGATTGCTGAGCGGGCCTTTAGATCACATCTACAAGATAGGTCTATCATTCTTTATATCTAAGTTTTGGTGTACTGCCCTAGTTAGATCCTTTTATTTTATATTCGCTTCCTTTTCCCATTCAAAACCCAAGTTATAGAAGAATTCAACTTCTTTAAAATTCGGAGGTCACTCAGTTTGGCGCAATAGGTCCCCCCTAAAACTGAGTTTCCCACAAAGGGTTGTTACCTTGCCAAATTTTGGAATCAAAAATTTGTTTTTCCCTGGCATGCCCGATGGGACCATAAAGGAATTATACTTAAGCTTTAATCAAGTACATGAGCCATCGACCTGTCATAAGATCCCAAATAGCGAGCAATCCCAGTTTGTTGGTACCTCCATTAGGGTTATTACCAGCTAGAACCCATCATAGAAACATCTTGAACCCCCCACTAGCTATGTTGTCTATCACCAACCAAAATTATGTGGCTTGGGATGCTGAGATTCATCTTATTGCTCTAGTAGCACCTATTATTTGGGCCCCCATTCTAGTATCTTCCCTCAAGTCTATTCACAAATTTCATCGAAGATGGCTCGATAACACCATCCGAACATTTGCAAGATGTTGCAAATGTGTGGCTAGTGCATGGACTAATGGATGAAAATATAACATCAAGGCTACTCACAACCTCTTTCATAGGAAAGGAATGAAATTGGTATCACACTCTATCGGCTAACTCCATCAGCACATGGGATTAGCTCAGAGACCCCTTTTTTGAGAGATTCTCAAATGATGGTGATAGATCTTCTCAGTATCACCAACTAGAGACCATCAAGTGGGCCCCATATGAGGCTCTAACTAATTTCAACGCATGGTTCCACATAAATTGGCAAAGAGTGCAGGTTGCAATTCGTAGGCCACTTGACTTGGAATTTATTTTTTACCTAAAATACATCAACATCGATATTTCCATGATGATCCAATCCCTTGGCAGAACCACATTACCGGATGCATACAACACAGCGGTGAAGGAAAAAAGCAATCTAATCGACGCTAGGAAGCTACCACCTCAACCTATCATGCCTATATTCCCCGAAACACCAGCTCCTACCTAGATTATTCCACCTACCGCACAATATGTTCCTCCTCAATCTATGTACACATTTGTAGGCACACCATAAAGCTCTATGCCTAGTTCCTCAAAGGATGAGACAAGTGACATAAATTAAATATTGTGAGCTATGGCCAATGAAATAACCATCATCAAGTATAATCAGGCCACTCCTCCAAAGCTAGCCTATCATAATTATCAAGCTAGAAGGCCCTCTTACCAACATAATTAGTTCCAAGGAAGTGCTCACACAAATCCTCAGGCACCAACCACTAGTCAAATAGTACTGGTACCTACTCTGTTACCAAATACTAGCCTAAGCTCAAACCGAGAACTGACTGTGGGGAAAAACAATTTGATCAACGATGGCAACCCCTAGTGTTTTTTGTTGTGATAATTCACATATGCCCCAAAATTTCCCATGCGGAAATCTATAACAGAAGCTAGTAGAACAATGCAACCAAAGCACGATGCCAGACAATGGGGGCTATGCATATACTTCCCCGCAAATGGAAAATGTGGTACTCACTACTCGAATGCAAGGAATGTCTCTAGAACAAGAGACTGATATAGCTCTCAACCACACCCTCTTCTCATGGATGGAAGGAGAGGATGCAATATTCAATTTTAAAGCATCCATTTCATAAGTTCCACATGTGCAGTCTGATTACAACAACAATTCTGAAGGGAGACCCATTGGTGATACAATTGCCTACAATTGATTAGTCGACAGCCTGAAAATTATCCCGACCACCAAAATAATGCCCTTGTAGCAATGACACACAAACTTCAGCACAAGAGGACAATATCCACTGACGATAAGGAGCAAAAGTAACAAAATCCACCACCGTTGGATGTGATAGAGCAATTAAAGAAAAAATATGCCAACATTTACTTGTGGAAATCCTAGCTATGTCAAAACAAAATACACTATTACAAATGGCTTTTCAAGAAGACCTAATTGTAGGACCAGAGGAGAAAACACTTCAGGAGGAAACTACTGAACTGATTCAACCGACTGAATTTCTTTCAAAAACTGTGGAAGAAGTCCCCGAGGAATATCTCGAAAAAGAATTGACATTCAGAATTGATGAAGAAAAACCAAAGACAAGGTCATTTCTCTTAACCCTCATTGTGGGTAAAAAATTACTGCATAATTCCATGATCGACTTTGGCGCCAACACAACAGTCATGCCCAAGCTAATAGATGAAGCCTTGGGATTGAGCTATGAACCTTTGAATAAAGGAGTCATGCAACTAGATGGTAATATGGTCAATACTGTGGGAATCATTAAGGACCTTCCATTAAATTTTTTTATATGCCCAACTATCATAGTCAAGCAAGATACCGTAATCATTGATATTCCCCCAATAATTGGTCTATGCCTATCTAGGGAATTCACTTCTAAGATAGGTGGATACCTTTTTTTAGATTGGTCACACCTGATCATTAGGACCAAGAATGGATCCAAAATGAAACTAGAGTCTAAACCTTTGCATCCCAAACATGTTGCAGATGAAGCTAGGGTAGTCTTTGAATTATCCCACACTTCCATAAGAAAGGAGGAGATGTACTACACAGAGCTTCTAGAAGATGAAGAAGTCACTAGAGATCATCCATATCAGGAGGAGGTTCTCCTAAGCAAGTTTATTGACAAAGATCCTTTCGGAAATCATCATGGCACTAGACTAGAAACTTATGTCATCTATGATAAAGATCAAGCAATCCCGAAAGTGGCAGAAAAACCCAAAGGATTTTCGGCGACCGAACTATGGGCACTCCATCCCGATAGTGCAGGATTCAAGGTTGGTGTAGAAGCTAAAATAAACTTGACTTCCCAAAGTAGAAAAGAGATGATCATGTCCCTCCAACCCCATTTTTTTTGTCCTAGAGACAAGGCTGAATACGAGGACCTCACATTAATTTTGAGCCCGACGAAGGAAATCAACATAAAGCAAATAGATCGGCTCAGGATTTTTGAACTAATCAACAACCAAGATCAAGTAGGTGGCCGTACAAGATTCTTTGAAGGAAATATCTAGGACTTGATTAAGAGCTACGTGACTTTTAATATTCAAGTTATTCCTCAAAACAATGATACGAGAGACTTGGCTGAAATCGGATATCAATCTGAACTTATGTCAGACCCAACGTATAACCAATGCTTCAAGCGAATGGTTTTCCAACTCACAAAGCTAAGGGATGGAAAGAGTTGAAAAATATTCGACGATGGTGAGCACATTTCCTTGTTTAGTTCACAACTAAGGAAGATTATGAACCAATTCCAATCAGGGATGACTGAAGGTAAGGACTGACCGGAAGCGCAACAAGAACTTCATGAATTTTTAGAGAATTTGGTCACTTCCGAAGGTTCCCCTTTAGGTAGTACCAAAACTAATAAGAGGAATTTTGCAACAATTAAAGGTGATTATGCCCATGGTCAAATTAGAAAGGGAAATAATCCTAAAGTTAGAAGGCACATCCTACCTCAAAATGGAGAAAGATGCTCACAATTTTTTAAAGAAAATGAACAAATGTCGACTTGGTCATAAAAAAAATTCAGAGAATATGATGCCAACATCATTTAGTCAATTTTTTAGTCAAAGAGAATGGCCAACTCAACATGCCAGGCCAAAAGTCTAGCAAACCTTAGAGTTGAAGTTTCAGTCAAACCCATTCAGACTTGTAGCCTCATTCTGGTCCAAAAGAGACTAAGTCAAATGATAGAGGGGAATTATCACTCACCACCCTCTATGGAATCAATTTTATGTGACATAGCAAGTGTAAGCATGCTTAATGACCATTTAGAGCGGAGGTCAGACGACTACGATTTGGTGGTAATATCCAGCTAGCTGGAATCTAGAACCGACCGACGCATAAAGGCTAATGGTAAGAAGGGTTTTCCCGTAACAGTTCAAGCAAAAAAAGGAGTTCAAATAGAAGATCATGGAGTAAAAAATGTAAAGGTTTTCCCATTAGGGGAATCCGCCTTGAAATTCTGAAAGGCTCGTTCAAACAACCCTACCATGTAAATATGTAACTAATTTGTCTGTTTTTCCTCTTTGTTCTTTTGTTCAGCCGGTCTTCTTGAATCAGTAAATGCAGCAAAGACTTATAGTGCAATACAAAAAAATAATGCATATGCCAAGAGGGTTTTACAAAAATCGAAGCAGGAAGACAAAGATGTTTGAACACAAGCTATATTTTCATTTATATATACTATAAAGAGTAAAATAGAAAAATGGCCCAGTGGCCACACTCAAAATAGTATATACTTGTATCACAGAAGCCTCTTCTAGGCTATATACAAAAATTAGCAAGGTTTCAGAGCAAAACGTGAAGTAGAGGGATAAAAGTTCTAGTCTTGCGTAGGAGGAACAACATCAACATTATTAGGTACCACCTCATGCTCAGCTATGCTAGTGACACCATCCATATCAACATTGGTAGGTGGTGAAGGGATCACAAGGCTCCTAAAGTCGGTATACCAGTCAATGTTGAAGAATGACACCATGTTATAAATCTGGAGCAGGAAATAGCAAGCTCAGGAAGCTTTCTCACGATGGACATCTTGCGACTAGAGGTAAAAACTGCTTAGAATAGGAAACCATGGAACAAATGCATCCTCCTAAAAAAAATAACGAAGGTCTCTCATAGTCGGTATCGTTCTGAAGGTAGCATGTGCTAGCACCTCCCCAAGGCCATTTAAGTATTTCTTAGGAAATATTGTTGTCACCAGCCAGATAATAAGTGGCTTGGGGAGTTGAATATCAAGCAGGGATGCCATAAAGTGGGAGCTCACATTAGTGTTTACCCTATACTTGTCCTCATATTCTAAGTAGTTGCGACCGAGCACCCATTTCATAGCCATGATAGTCAAGGAATGCTTATTCTTCGTCATCCTTTTTAAGTGCCTAGTTGAAATTTCACCAAGCAAATCCATCTGCAGTTTGGGAGACGTCAGCCTAATAGGGGTATCCATGGCATCAAATGTAACATGACTATCAGGTAGAGAACCTATGCAAAATGTCTAAATTGAAACTCTATGGTAAAATACTGTGCAAACTGCAATTACCAAATACTAAGCCAATCACCTAATGAAGATGCTGCTAAAACTTGCTAAGTTAATCTTTTGACTAACTAGATGCCTATTTATAGAAGCAATGAGAATAAGCATGTCTTAATTCACATACCATAAGCATGAGGTTAGCCAAGTACTACCTCAAATACTACACCAAGGCTTGCTTGAAGTTCTCACCAAGTCGTGATCGCGGGTATGATTTGATGAAAGCAAGCTAATTAATTAGCACAAGCTGCTGGCAGCATTCAATGGTAGTATTTTTCACCTTGATGATGAGCTGTCATCCTTCTTAGTGACCCTCAAAACCCTAGAAAAGATACAAATCTATTATCACCTACTTTGGATATAATCATGCCGTTCGAGGTATTAATTTCCATGGCATACAACACCTAACTTGGTTTCAAATCATCGGCTCAATTTCCAAGAAAAAAATGCATCGAGGGTTCGGAGTACTTCAAGTCATCATGAAGCCTTGTCATTTCAAAATAGCAAGTACTCCACTTCACGTAAACCCAAGGGTCAGTAGTACATTCTGAATTTAATGCAAGAAAAAGTAATTGTCATCTACCACATGGAGGAGGACAAAAAAGGTGAGGGATTGCATGCGATTGTTTTAAAAGCAAAAGAAAGCTTTTGAGTGCAAGATTTGTTGAGATAATTTTGAAGTGCAAAGTTGCTAAAGGACAAGTAGTGAAATTTCAAGAAGTTCGAGAAGAAAATGGAATCCTATATGCCTAATGTAACCGAGAACCCATAGATGAATGAATCGGGTCAAGCATCTCAAATCTTGGCCGACCCTATAATCAACACACCTATAGTCAATATCTTTGATGAGCAACAGTCCTATGCCACACTTGGGATCCCAAAGAAACCATAATGGCCCCATTCATGGTCGGCTAAGAAGGGCGTAGTCAGAGATGCTAGCCTAATAAAAGAGGAAAGGGATAATGTTTATGACCCTATCCTGGATACTAACCCTAAGAGTCTTAGGGAAGCTAATTTCACCAAATTGAAGAAATCCCAAGAAAAACCAACTATCATTCAAGCAATGGCAATGTAGACTACCCCAATATATGGTCCCCTATGTGCACCACTACCCAAAGATAATTCATGAAAGTGCCCAATTCAACAACTGGCACCATTGAAGGAAGCAAATTGTGGGTGGTGCTAACCACAAAGGCTCTCAAGCACATGTTGTGTGTTCCTGAGATTGACACCAGAGAGCAGATGATGGAGCACTTCAACCAGAGAAAGGGTTTTGATTATTGGAGGGGTAGGAATCAAGCCCTTAACTTTTATAACACTAAAATCGAGAGACCCCAGGATAGCAAGAAACCATTGAAAAATCCAAATCTTCATGCTGACTATACACTGGTGGACATGAAGGATGCTATCTCCATGATGGATTTTGTGTGTGGTTTTGATAACGATGAGGCCATATCCAAGGCTCAATTGGGCCTAGGTTTCCAAATTCAGAGGCAATGGGAACCTTTCTGGTATGATTTCATGGAGATGATTATTAAAGATATGAAGAAATTGATTAGCGAGTTCAAAACTATGGCCAAGTTTAGGTATCCTTCCATTCTCGCCTATATGTTCTTGCATCAGAATCTTGATTTCTTCAGGGAAGGAATGGAGTTGGCAATTTTTGACAAGAAAAAATGTCGGAAACCAATTTTGGTATGGACTCCCATCCTCTGCTCCACTTATGATTATTATGCATTTTCAAAAAAATTCATGGATTTGATTTTGTGCGACCTTGGAGAGGATGGCAACTATTATCGCCTATCGGGTGATCAAACCAGCTGGATGTGATCCCTATTCCCTATGTGCAATTGGTTCCTCAGTGAATATTTCACATGTATTCAAGTGTGTAACTTTTGCAAAGAGCCGATTTGACTCCCCGCATCTCCCACCGATCGAGTGTTGGCCTTGGAAGTCTTCTAGAAGATGGTTGTCATGGACTGGAATTTTTGCTTCAACCCGAGGAAGAAGAAGAAGGTATTTTTCAATTACCCCATGAACTATAAAACAATGATCATGGTGAGGAGGTGATCTGTACAGCTACTTGAAGCTAACATAGCACACGTCGGGCTGGTTTTTATTTGTGACAAATGGGATGAGGATGATTTGGGAGACACATCTATTAAGGTGAATCATAGCCCTTGAGCATACTCGGAAGCACAAAGAAATCTAATTGAGGATGAAAAAAGGTTATGGGTTGACTTGGTGCTCATGACAATTGATAATCGAAGGCCGTCATGGCTCGGTTTCTACCTCATCAAAGGGAAGGTGAATGAAAATAGTCATATAAGTACTGCCATCTCAAGCAACTTGATAAAGGAAATTTGGAAGCTGAAGAAGATACATGACTTCTTGATCTACCGCTAGGAGACATAGAAACTCGATGCAGACCAAGAACATCCTAACTTTGATGCAAGTGATGTAGAGGGGCCTAACCCTGAAGATGTCTCACAATGCTTTGATAAAGGGAATCAAAAGTTGAAAGCAATGACGCAACCTGGTGCTGCAATTAGGAGGTGTATGTAGATGAATACTTCATGATCGGGGTCATCATAGTCTCAACCAGTAGCCATGGCTAACCTTGGAATAGCACAACAACTGACAAAGGTGGTAGATTTGGAGGACCCTTCACAAAGTAAAAGACAACGTACCGATACCTCTTCGGAGATTGGTTCATAGAAGGTTATGATTGGCCAAGTCTCAAAGATGAAAGCAAATTTTTAGGTATCCTTCTCTCCCTCTCTTGGCTCACATTCTCTTGTTTCTTCTGCAGCCCCTGTGACACTCATGGGTCCCGGTTTGGTCCCATCTTTCTTTGTTCCTTCCACAATGACTATGGGAGTTTCCCCCCTATTCTCCCACATTGGACAAATAGATTTCAATTCCCCTTAGGCTGCCTCTACACTAGTTGCATCCCCTTCAGCCACCCCATCTACATCCTCATCTGCATCCATGCCCTCTACCTCATCAATGTCCGGTGCTGCTATCTTTGTTACATCATCAGACCCAATTCTGATTCAACCATCACAACCATCGAAACTTGGTGCATCTCCATTGCCGCCATCATTTTCCATGAGCCGATCCACACCTTCATCACCGAGGATTTGGAATATTCCTCCTTTCTCTCCACTCATGATTGCCCTTCCAAAGAATAAATCATCCAAGGTTACCCGCCTCTCATTTCCTTTCATTGTTCCCACTGGCGCTCTTTTTATAGGGGAACAAATCAAGTCACCAGCCCAATTCTTGTCATAGAGCAATACCATGAGGTAGGCTCCGGTCCTCCGATTCTAGAAGCAAAAAGCAAAGGATGCCAGAAAACCAATAGAGCCTAGGGTCCATGCTATGTATAACGAAGCTCAACAATCAATGCATTTTCCAACCCTGCATCCAAGTGTTATCAAGCCACAAGGGGAAATGCAACCCAACGACTATGACATCCACATCGTCGGACTTGACTTGCATGCTACCCAGCCATAGGACAAGGTCAAGCTAATGGAGGAGATGCAATAGGTGGTGACTATTGAATTTCTTAATTCTAGGTGCAAATTGAAAAAGAAGGAGGATGAACTCATGACCATTTAAGCAAAGCTAGATGTTGTGATGAACAAATAAAAATAACATGAAGTAGAGAAGGTGCACCTTGCACAAAATATGCAGGCTGAGTAGGCTAGCTTGATTAGGGAGCTGAAGAAATTCCCTAGGAATCTGATCGGATAATCGAGTTGCAACAAAGGAATCAAGAATTATCAGATAGGTTAGCCCAATCAGAGGGAGAAGTTTAGTAAAATATTAGAGAATTGCAACAATTAAATTCCCATCTAGAGAAAATAGTATGAGAAAAGGAGGAAAACCAAGCAAGAGCACAAGCTCAATTTCAGGAAGATTTCAAGAAGTACAGGCTTACCTTGGATCAAGAGTCTGCAACCCAAAGCCAAGCTAAGGAAAAATGGTTGGCCACACAAAATGACCTAAAGGATAAACTCACCTTTGCCAAAGAGTGAATTGCTGGGCTAATATGAGAGGTTGAGACAAGGAATGGAGAAATTGATTCCTTAAGGAAGGTTGCTCAGACTCCTACACCATAGTCAGACCTTTATTTAGTGGCCCAACAACTGTATGCCTCCTACCGGGAAATGGTCAAGGCCTTATGCCCTACTCTCTAGCCCACTCTATGATTTATGGTAGAAGTGATAGATTTATGTAGGGAGGTTCATGCTATGATGGAGCAATTCCCACAATTTATAGGGGAAAGGATTTCTGAGGTGAAAAGGATGCTAGACAAGTTCTACATAGTATCGAGCGAGGATCTGGAATGAGAAGGGATTGAGAATTAGAGAGTAGCCATTGGGGTCGCGAATAAATTTATCCACTCTCAGGAGGCCACCCTTCATGATTAGTGATGTTCTGCTACATTAGGGAAAACCATGGACAACATTCGATAAGACTTTTGAAACTAACCGCGATGGGTTGACCCTCTCCATTTCTTCCTGATGAATCGGTGGCTACCATGGAGCAGATTGTAGCCAAAATTGAGGAAATGAAGTAGGATTTATCAATCTTCTAGAGTTTCAACCAACATCTTATTGCCAAATACATTAAGGGTGTAACTAGTCAGATCACATGGTTACTTTTCTAGCTTGAGGATGGGTCCAGAGTATGTTCGGTGCTTCCTTTGAAATACTTGATTGACCTGCATGAAGCACACAAAATCCTATGTGCCATATCAATGCCCTTTAAGGCTGACTGGTTGCCCTTGCTGGATGCTCTTTCTAAGCTCTAACTCCAAATGCCCAATGAATAAAACTCTGGTCTACGAAACTAGAGAATTTTTTGGATTTATCGTTCCGCAGGTGAAACCCCCTTGGTAGTTGCCAAAAGTCGTGGATATTTTATATACCCCATGCTCCCTTCAAGTTATTTGTAATATTTTTCTTGGATTTCGATCATGCTCGATAAAATTAAATAGCCTTTATGAAAATTTTTTGGCATTCTTCATTCAACACTACCACGTGTCACCAAATCACACATCGAAGGAATACTTCCTTTCTCTTCTCTTCTGAGCCCTGACCTACTCCCACATGTCAAAAAATTGGTCGTAATGATCTAGCTTCGATATATCTCTCTTTCGGGCCCCAACTACCTACCAAATGACATTCGTCCATACAAACCTTTGTGGGCCCTTCAAGCAGTACGAGGAGCAAGAACACTTCCATGCATATTATTATCGCAAGCTCTCATCAAAGGATAATGAGGACAAACTATGGGCTGCAAAATGCTACCACATATTCTTTTGATGTGGCTACATTATAGGGAAGAGTGATGCAAATGCCAAGCTGCCAAACTATGCCGCATGTTCTAACCATTTTAGCTATAGAGCGGCACTTGTTTGCGTAGTATTGATTGGGACAACTATCATCATTTTGCAGAGGATGTATTTGGCTGGCGAATGACTTGATCCATTGTCGGGAATCTTTATGTTACAAATGGCCACCATGAATCAATGTTGAAAGCATTATGATTCCTGATGGATATCTTTTACAATATTCAAGTGGTGGATGCCCTTAGCTATATATACTACTTATCTTGGAAGAGAGGAGAGAGCTTCTTCTTCTTTACTAGTTAGTAAGCTATTGAAGTAGCAATTTCAGAGTTGATTATTGCTTGCTCAGAATACATATAGAGGGATCAAGAAGACACTAGGCCTTTATTTTATTAGATTATTGTAAAGACTCATAGACTATGCCCTTGTAATTTGGCCTTTCTGTCTCTTAACTATTGATAATTATATACTATGCTATTTCTCTGATAGTTTGTTTGCATCTTCTCTAATTTGAATAGAATGTTGAGTTGGAACCATGTCCTTGAATATTTTCTTTCAGCATATCTCTGTGCAAATTGTGTTATGTCATGAAATAAATTGTTCGGGTCTTTCCCTTTTATGATCGTTATTCCAAGCATAGTAGATCACTAAGCGGGCCCTTAGATCATATCTACAAGATAGGTCTACCTTGCTTTATATCTAAGTTTTGGTGCATCTCCCTAGTTAGATCCTTTTATTTTATTTTTGCTTCTTTTTCCCATTCAAAACCCGAGTTATAGAAGAAACTGACTTCTTTAAAATCCAAAGGTCACTCAGTTTGGTGCAATAGGTCCCCCCTAAAATTGAGTTTCACACAAATGGTTGTTACCTTGCCAACTATTGGCATCAACATTATGTATTGTGTGTAGCTTTTATTTCTTGAATTGTTTGACATGATGGTGATTTTATTTAAAATATTATTGTAGAGTGAGATGATTGTGGAAATATAATCATGTAGGTTCTTTGGTGATTAGTTCACATATGAATAATATTTTTATATGACTCTTAAAGTAATTAGATATATAATAAAGGCTTTAATTTATGGTTGCATAATAATATCAGTGATAATAACTTTATATAATGGCACTTGAACCACACTATATTGAACAAATTTTAATGATGTAAATGTTGCATAGAAGGTTATCATTCCACCAAAAGATTGACCTATTAATGCCCAATAAAACCATCAAAGTTAATGAATCCATAGGAGGTGGTTAAGCCATGTCACGAACTCATGTATTTTTCTACACAACACAAGGAGACCAAGGGCACACACCTTGAAACAATCCCCCAATGTAAGCAAGGGGTTCAAACCCATGACCCAGGATCTGATACCAATTTTTGCACAAACGGTTGTCGTTGCACCAAAATATCAACATATTAATGCACAATACAACCACTAGAGTTAATGAATCCATGAGAGGTGGTTAAGCCATGTCATGAACTTGAGCATTGCATTTCACAACATAAGGAAACCAAGGGAAAACACCTTGTAACAACAAATGGATACTTCTAGTAATCCACTTCAAACCTATGTATAGGGTATTTATATGACAATAAAATCTTTGTTGACCTCTTAAATATGAACCTTTATATTGGAACTATCAGTTGACATTGAAGAAGTTGTATAATAATTTATATTAATGGTAGCATGATTTTTTAATACGTGAGAGATAATTTCCTCTTAATATGATGGTGTTGTTGAGATTGAGTTTAGAGATAACCTATATATAATATTTCTAGATGACATATTTTTATGTCTTGTTGTAAACCGATAAGCTCATATTTTGTTATAAGTGGCCAAAGTAAATATTTCATATTTTGAGAATTGGAATATTTAAAAAGCATTGGATTTTAATAGAAGGTAAAGGATATTAAGAAATTAAGAATATATTATTATGGGATGCATATCTTCATATATTGATCCAATAGGTATAGTGTTTCCAACAATCTAGATTCAACTTGTTTATTGACTCTTCTTTTGTCTTTCCAACTTTAGATAATGTTCTTATGGGCTTATGGAGGGATGACATGTTTCTAATTGAGAACAATGGACCATAAATAATGGGATTGTGATTCTTGATCATATTTATTCCATATTGTGAATAGATCTTGATTACTACTACCCTTATTACTAGTAAATTTATTCTAATTGAGATATTTATTCTATTGGTTTGTCCTTGTATATGAATGTTTAAGGGGTTTCTTATTCATATAATATAGAGGTTCAAGATATGAAGAAGCAATAAAAAATTTATATCAAGAAGATATCAAGAATCAATTAACAAACTATATTATAGGTTATCAAATTCTAATCCTAAATAAAACCCTATAATATAAACTATAATCAAGGTACCAAATGTTGAATGACATCTTAGATACGTAATTATAAGAGATTTTATGGAGCTTTTGTCGGATCATGAATAATAAAGGTAATGAGGTCTAATTTGAGATCTTGATGTCCTTAAATAGAAGTGTTATAGTTTAGGCTTGATAAATTGAGAACTGTGTTTGAATTCTTGGCTTTTCATTAAAATATTATTAAATTGTTGGAAATAGTTAAGGGTAAACCCACAAAAGTGGTTTACAATTCCAGTGAGGAAGGAAAAGTTGCAAAAAATGACCCCATGCAAAAAAAATTGGTTTTTGGGGGTTCGAACGAACTTTTGGTTCGAGCAACCCAAATGGGGTTTGATAGAAACCCCTTCAAGCAAACCCATTTAATGCCAGGTCCCACATTTCCTGGAAAAATAAGCAAAAAAAATTCTTGTGGAAAGGGGGTTCATTAGAACCCTCCTTTTCCCCCATTCTCCCCCTCTAGCACCAAAAAACTCTAGACTTTTTCCCTTCAAAGATTAGGTTGAGGATGAAAATGGAGGAGACTTCACAAACCCAACTTGATGATGGCGGTGCTCAGAATGAGCTATCCAATGAATATAATTTTAATATGTTTTTGTTTTATTGTGTATTTAATTTTTTAGTTTGATTAAACATAGGTTTTTCACTGAAAATCAAGCTCTCTATTTTGCACATGTGGAAAAATAGAAGATTATCAAAATAAAATTAAGAAAAATATGTGCGGGCTAGGTATTAATGTCCTTGATCCAATAAAAAACAAGAGAATTTTGAGACATACAAAAAAAGTTGTGTAATATACGGTCCACCTATGTTTGAATTGTAATTGGTTTGACTTCGAAACTTGATTAAGGAAAAAATATTAAATAAAACACTATGAAACCAAATGAAAAGGCTAGATATCATAGTTACAAATCTAAACACGAAAAATTTAGAATTTTATCTTTCATGGAAAAAAAGTTATGTTGTATACGATGAGCGTCACTCCTTAAAACATTTGTTTATTGAAAAAAACTAGTTTTCGAAGCAGATGGAAAAATAAGTGTAATTTGATTCCAAATTTTTTGAAAAAAATATATTTAGAATTTAGAGACGAAATTTCACAAATCACTAGTTTGCATCATCTTCAAATTCCTCACGGTTTAGCCGCTATAGTTGTCCGAAAGTGAAGATTTAGTTAGATAAATTATTTCAGTGTCCAGTTTGGCCAAAAATTGTAAACCAGTATTGCGGCATCACCCTTAAAGGAACCCTATTGGAGTATAAATTAGTAATTAAAGAAACATTCGTCATGAGAAGATGTGTGTTATCCTTTGAGAGACCTTTTCAAGAGAACTATGTGTGAATTTGATCTATTTGGAAGTGGGTATGTAGGCAATCCTTGTCCGAAGAATGCCCCTATGACCTCAAGTCTATAGAGGAGGTTCTAGGGGGATAACTCCCTTATTTGGAGTTGTTCCTAATTCGTTTAACATTCTCTTTCCAATAGGATTCAAATGAGGCTAAAATGGGTATTAAATGGTTATGAAAGAGTTAAGAAAACTTGATAAATTGTATATAATACATAATATTCTGTAAATATTAAGATGAATGAAGGGATGAATTGACTACTTGGTAGTGGGTATAGGTTGAGTTGATCTCATCTTGTGCTGGTTCTAGGTGATTTATTTTATGTATTGTGATAATTAACCTTAGAATTATATGACTATGTATAGGCTCTTCAATCATTCTATTGGGATCTACTTATTCCTAATTAGGAATCTCTCTTCCCATTATAGTGGTAAGATGGGTACATGTGCTAGCTTTTATAGCAAAGGATGGAGTAGGACCCTACGAGAGCATAGGTAGAGATTGTAAAACTATAATATATATGCTATTCCTATCCATCTGAGGTGATCACCGAGGGAAAAATCCTATGACCCGCTTAGAGATAAGCTTTTCCATGCTTGAGATTTACAAGAGTGAAGGAGCATACTGGGTGAGAAAAGGATCATGGGGGTCCAAAAAGATCGAAAAGTGGCTAACAACATTCTTTTATCCGAATTTAATGAAACAAAAAGGGTTTATCGATAAATTTTCCAGGTTTCCACCAATATAAGATATGACTTATTTGGAATTAAATAGATATTTATTATTTATTTTCTACATGCATTCTAACTAAAGTCCTTATTGATAGGCTGATTGAAAAAATCTAGAATTCTCAAAATATTTCACATTTTTTGAATCCAAAAGATGTGACACATTCTATGCTTCCCATACTACAGGATAAAAATAGTAAAATTGATTTTCATTATTTTTTGACCAAGTTATGGTGGTCAAACAAAAAAAATTAATAGTTTAAAAAATTATAATAAAAAAATCATAACTAATTATTTACTTGCAAAAAAATTATAAAAAAATGTGGCACATCCGAGCATATGTCCTCTACTTATATTCAAAGTTTAAAATAATATATTATTTTTTTCTTGTACCTAGGTTGGTTAGAAATACACCTTCTTTTAATTATTTTCCTAAAAAATTTAGTACTACTCCATTGAAATTTGAAAATTTCACCAAATAGATTTACTTTTTTTTCCAAAAGAGGACTAGTATCTTAGACACTAAATTTAGTTTGCTACATATTATGTTAATAACAAATTCAAATTTTTATGTCAAGTTGCCTAACTCTATTTTAAAAAAAAATTATTGCCACTTAAGGGCCTAGTGTGGATCCCCATGATCCTGCACTAACCCTATTATGTCAATGGACTATTAATTTTACAACTTAGATAGAGGGATAGATTCCACCAATAACATGTGGGCCTTGTAGCCAATAGTATGCTGGTAATGCATACCCTATGTTAATCTAGAGGGCTGGACAAATTCTACAAAAAAGAATGTGGGTTCTTTGGCCCAACAACATGCTAGCAATGGATGTCTAGTGTATGCTAGAGGGTTGGATGTTTTTGTATGAGTAGTATGTTGTCCTTAAGTCTAGCATCATATAGGTGATGGACTGCCTTTTTTTATTATCTATCCAATCCAGACTATAGGGAAGAGAGTTTCTAATGAATAACAGGTAGGTAACAGATGGACTGACCTCATATTATAGTTTTAGCCTATCCTAATGTGGTAAATGGTATCTTAGATTATCATAGGTAGGTAATACCTTGGGTGAATTATCATTAGGTTTTTGACCCTATATATATTGTAGGATAGTCCAATTTTCTACTCTCTCACCATGAACCACAAAATCCACTTGGATGGGGTGGATAGGTATTTGTGTGTTTAGGGAATGTGTGTGTGTTACTTGTGATGTGTCTTATTTTACCTACTCTTTATGTAGTGATGTGTCTTATGTTGCATCCATATCCACTTTACCAGTTATTATTTATGTGAACATGTGATTTATTGTGTGCATTGTCACACTAGATATAGGGGATGTATTCTTGAGCTCATCATTATTGTATCTCAGATATGTGTATGAGTTAATCATAGATATATACTTGTTATGTGCATATGAATCAAGCACTATTGTACTTGTCATGTCTATGAGTTAGTCACCTAGTATATATGGATGTATGCTTGAGACAATCACTGTGCATGTGATCATGAGAATATTGTATGATATGACCCCTATGTATTTGTGTATGTTTTTATACTATGGATTGGTAATGTTTGGTATAGAGCCAATATTTTATGGTAAACTATTATCATTATATTATGATTGTACTAAGTTTAATAAATATTCATGGTTTAAAGGAGAGATCAAAGATCCAATAGAAGAGGAGAGAATGAACTTGCTCTAACATTGGTGTGCAAACTATGAAGCCTCTAGTTTTTTGAGGGGATACATAGGTAGGGTCATCAAGAATGAATCCTTGAGGCTTAGGTCTGGGTCTAGGAATAACATTAACCTTGGGATCTTACCACTCCTATGTGTAAGAATATAAGTTACAATGTTGAGTTGATGCCACCATGGTGAATGGATAAGTTTTGAAGTTAGCACTTCTAAGCTACATGGAAGATACTCAATTTATTTTGGTATTTTTTTTTTTAATTTGATTTAAGAAAAATAAAAAAATAGTAGAAACCAAAGGAAGATTGTTACATGTGTGTTTAACACATCTAATTTATTTTAGAAGAATGGGTCAAATGAGTTCAAAATAGAGGGGAAAAATACAAGGTATGCACTCTTACCCTACTTTGACTTTTATGTGAACTACTATGAATCATGCATGTCAAAGTTACAAACAAATAGTCAATATGAAAATAAATAACTAGCACATAAAATGATATATATATATATATATATAGATGTCAAAGATAGAAAATAGAACCTAGTTTAATTGTATGTGTAAATGTAAAGTATACACTAAACTAAATAAATCTTATTTCAATGTGTTAAATTTATCTAAAAATTTAGTTCCATTCTAAAAATACATAGTAAACTAAAACAATTATATGTCATGATAACTAGAAAATAATACTAAAATTAATAACACATCAAGAACTTGGAAATATAGAAGATAAAAAAATCATTCATATATCTAAATATCAATGAATCTTGACTATATGTAGGAAGGAAGATACATAAAGGTACCTAAAACTTTCAACAATTTTGATGTATTGGGACACAAAATTAAATTTCTCACTAATGTCTAGTTATTTAGCATGGAGTCTAGGTACCTAGTGCTACTGTCTAATTATCTAATATTGATGACCCTCTTAAATACCAAAGTACTTTTATTCAAGTATTATAAAAATATCTTAGTTTTATCACCTTTTCTATACACCCTTTCACACGTTAATTTTTTCAACGTAAAGATTCAATTCTAAGAAAATGATGAAGGAGAAGAAAAATAACAATTACTATAAAGTAAGTATTGTATACACCTAAAAATGGTCACATTATAATAAGTCTGGTAATTAATTAAATACAAGTTATTTAATTAAAATTTGTAATTCAATCTACATATGAATGAATTTAAATAATTTATTTATATTGTTCATTTTCTACATTCTTCTATCTTAATTAAATAAGTTTAGTTACTTATTTAATCACTTTTCCATTTCTTCTTAATTAATTAAATAAGTTTTACAATTTATTTAATTTAATTATCACATTACTTTATTTTGAATAAATTAAATATTCTTATTTTTCCAAAATCATAAAATCACTCCTAAAAGGCATTAATTATATATTGTAATATTTAGTTAGAATCTTCTTATCCACATTTCACACATAATTAAATATTTTTTTTAATATTTAATTAGAAGTTTCCAAAAACCACATGTCACATGAAATTAAATAATTTTATTATTTAATTGTTGAATTATCTTCAACCACCAAAACTAATAGCTAAAAATGACAAATGGTAAGTTGCCTTCATTTTTTAGTGAAAAGGTTTTGTGGGAAGGAATTTTTTTCTTTCTTTCTCTCTAGCCTCCATCTTTTTGTCCAACTTCTCCATCTTTCACCGTTCATCTTACCAGAACGAATCTCAACCATTGATCTTTGTCAAATAAGCTTTTGCATCCAAAAATCTATAAATAAGACCTCTTGGCTCTTTGAAACGGGAGAACTATTTGCATAATGTGAGAACTATAGTCTAGCATTCAAGCATCTTAGCACAACATTCTAGTTTCATTATCTTAGCATTATCATATCCATTAGTTGCATATGTACTATTTCATTTCATAATCGTTTAGCATAGGAACTTAGTTTCTTGCACTTTTGCATATTTAATCATTCTCTAGATTGTCATTTTGTTGGGCTTTTGCTTATACAATCTAAGAGCAAGTAGCTTTTAATGATTCCTTGGAGATAGAGGACAATGAGATGGTTTTGAACAATCTGTTTGGTTTGAATTGTTGTACTCTTTTAGATTCTTTGATATAATGTTTCATTGGTGTGTTATTGAGTTTAATAGTTGACATTATTTCGCACACATTTTTGGTGCCCACTGTGGGACTCTTGCCCCATTTTTAATATTTTATCGTAGGCTTTCTGGCAGGTCAAGACTAGAGATGTGGATTAGAGCATACGACACCTGTTTTAACACATTTGAAGACTTTTTTGGCGCATTTGATAGTTCTTCTAGCGTATTTGAAGACTATTTTGGCACATATGATACTTATTCTAGCGCATTTGAAGACTGTTTTAGCACATATGATTGTTCTTTTAGCGTAGATGAGTGATTTTGTAGCGCATTTGATTGTTTCTGTAGCGCATATGATCTTTGTTCTAGTGTATTTGTAATTTTGTTGTCTGGATCCTACACGACTAGGACCAATGACTTTATTGTTGTTTTTGGATTAAAATTAACCAATCCTAGGGTAGCCATTTGAATTAAAATAAGCGAATCCTAGGGTAGTCATTATACATTGCTATCTCGATTAAAATCAACATCATGTCTTTTGTGAAGCAATATATTCACCTAGAATAAGAAATCATCATTTGGGATTTAAAACTGAATATTATTTGTGGTGATTGTATGGTGATAGGCATATGCTCTCCCCTTTATTGGGTGATTAGAATTCTAGACTCATCTTTTCATTTGATGCAATTTATTTCTTTATTAAATCCTTTTTAGAAGGCCTATCGTAGTGGGAAAAATTACTCACCCTACGGGAACGACCTAAGTGGGAACAACTAAAGCCAATTTTTCGAACCCACTATAATCAAAGCTACTTGTTGATGAAAATCCACTCAATGATAGTGTGTATATGATATTCATCCCCAAAGCCTTTGTTCTAAAGGTAGGGAGACCTCTTGAGGGAGTTTATCATTTTCGCACCGAACATAAACCCTTACTAAACACCTTAAGCATAGTGGCCAACTTGTCAGTTTCTGCACATCCTAACACTCATAGTGCAAGGGGAGGGAAGAATCTACCCCCAAGATACTCACCTATAACTACCAAGGATCCCTGGCCATTGCATTCCACTTTAGTTAAGACCTAGAAAAGACAAAAGCACAGGTGCTCTCTAGGGGGCGACAAGGCTATGTGAGTTGACGTAGTTCTAAGATGTGGTTTGGGGTGTTAACGATGACCTTTTGACCTTAAGAGAGAGTCTTCTTGAAGTGTCTTATTGTTCAAATACTAGTGAAAATAAAAAAGGATCATGCTCGATCCTTGGACATACCCTCAATGTTGTAGATTCTAGTTAAAACAACTATTTTACAATGGCTTGATGTGTTTTCAAAACATTAATTCAGATAAGATCATCCAGAAAGCACAAGAATTTGACAAATCAAACTGTGAAATTTTACTGATCATTTTTATGATAAGGGATTGGAAATCAACAACATTTGTCAAGCACTCCCTTACTAAAAGAATCAAAAAACCAAAGAAGCAACATAGCTATGAGAATTTTTTGAAAAGGATACAATTCTTGTACCAAAGTAGGAATGTCTTGCTTGACTATCAAAATTTCATCCATAGATAGATCATGACTTTGATAGAGGATATACTGATGATTTTTCTTTAGAGACTTTATATTCACAAGGTTATTATCAATGGAGAGCTCTTTCAAAAAGGCATAATCATAGTCAACCCATTCGTCATTCTTACATTCCCCAACCAACAATACAATACTCCAACCATCCAAATTAGTTGCTACAATAGAGAAAAGCTTGGAAATATTAGGCCTTTTACAAAACCATCATTTTTCAAACTAAGATAAAAACATCCTAAAGTGCATCAATTTTAAATCAATTTCTGATTTTCAGTTTAACTTCCATAACAAGATCTATCATCCTTCATCCAGGTAAACAAATCTGAAAATTAGAAATTCCTTAGTCATAACAATAGGATCCATCATCTTATTTGGCTAAGGCATCCATTATCCAACAAATTGCACTCCCACTTGTGATCTAAGTTTAGTAAAATTTTTGATACAAACATATGCCTGATTCCACAAGGTCTTGAAAACAAAGAGAAGAAGATGAAAGAGAGAACCCACTTTGCAACATGGGTAATAGGGAAGAAAATCATTTTCATAGACTTCGTACACATGGAAATAGTTCAAATGTAACGCCCCGCCACACAACCCTAGAGGAAGTTGCATTTAACTACTTAATCAGAATTTTTTTTTTTTTAAAAGGATAAATAATAAGTAAGTTAATTAACTAATGTTAACAACCTCTAAGGTTACGAGACAAAGGTTATATAGAACCTCAACAAAAAACATGAATAAAATATTACAATTATTTTATTATTAAATTAACACATACATTCCAAGTAAGATGAAGTAACAACAAGCATAAGATAAGACTTCTGATTTCATTCATCCATTCATAAGACCATAAGGTTACAATCTCTTATTCCCCGAATGAGGCAAACCAGAACATAAGGTTACAATTACAAATTCCACCTCAATAACACAGAGGGGTAATGATACAAGAATAACTGAAATGGAAACAAGTAAGAACTACAACAGAAGCCACGAGCTCTCCAACTGGAAGCCTTGTCCACAAGAACATGAAGAAAGATCCCAACGGATTAAGGTGCACGCCACCCAACCAAGTGGAGCCCAAAGGCCCACCCCCCGTGCTAGGAGATAGTAACAAGAAATTTCTATCCAAGGACGTCTACCTCTAAACATAGGCTAACATAACCATACTGAAATAAATACAGTGACATCATTGACACAAGGTTACAATGCTTCCAGAAATTACATAATCAATTGCATCACTGATTTGAACATACTATCGACCTAGGAGAAGTGTCATCAAAATGTTACATAGGTTACCCTGGTGAGTCTTCCTAGGTCCCGACCCCCATCTCGGGTTATCCTGGTAACCTCTAACGACTTCCGGCCCCTCATGTAAACCAATGCGGAATCAGTTATCTTTCATAGAGACAAGATAATGATCTTTCCATTCCAAGCCTTCCCATCTCAACCCAAGTCTTTACATGCCCTTGTGATCCTGAGCGAGGCTTAAATATCTTATTAAGTGTTTGATACTACGTGATGCTCTAATAATTTAATTTAGTTATCATTGGATTAACTAACTTACAACGAGTTACCCTGGCACCACTTCATGTGCCGACCCCCGTTACAAACCACTCCTCTAAGACGACACGTGGAACAACTCCACAACCCAAGGGTACACAAGTGCTACACAAGGATATCACATCCCTAACCATGACATACAGTCAAATACCCTCCCGTTCATGATAACCGGGGAACAAACTAGTTACGCACTACACAATATGACAACCCACAGACTGAAATCCCAACTAGAAGACTTGTTAAACGTGAAGACCCACACTTCTCAATGATACGCACGTAGATCAATTGAAAGACAAGAATCAAACTCTACTTCAGGTTCACTAAACCCATTTCCTCATTCATGTTCAGTAATTTACCACATTAATAAATCGAGACAAGAATAAAGTTCAACTCCAATGTTTAAGTTTCACTATTGTTCAATGATGACAGGAATTGATTAATAGCTACGTGACAAGAATAAATGTTTAGAAGATTAAAAGGGGTCTATGGAAAAATCATTTATTAAGTAATCATGACATCATTACATTTCTTGGCAAATCATGCTTAACATATCAAAATGTCATTGATTTAATATTAATATTTTAAGAAACACGCCATAGGAAAATAACAATAAAGTTGCACAATCTGTTTCCCCAAGAAAGTAATGCTCCCTTGCAAAAGCAATTAAGAACTATCTAATTAATTATTTAATCAATTAGTCTAATTCCCACCTTAACCCAAAATAACCAGCATTATATTAACCTAAGTTATATTATTATTATAATATTATAAATATTAATAATATAAAAATATAATTATTAATATTATAATATTACAACTAATAATAAAATATTATATTATATTAATATTTTAATAACATATATATTATAATATTAAATTTATCATCATGGTAGAAGCTTTCAACAGAACTATCGAGCATCATCATGAGTCAGGTAAGTGGAATGGTGCACATGTTCATGGTACAAATATATCGGTTACCCATTCCTTATTTGCAGATGATATGTTGCTATTTGGTATGTCTCAAGTTCAGGAGGCTCACCAAATTAAATACATCTTACAGCTTTACTCAGAAGTTTCAGGTCACTCTATTAATCCTCAAAAATCCAAAATATATCTCTTTAATACCAATAAAGTGATATCTCACAAAATAGTCAGGATTTTGGGATTCTCAGTGGACTTCTTACCATCCATTTATTTGGGGATCCCATTCTTCATGGGCTCAAATAAGTCTTCCTACTGGTCTTTAGTGGTACAACGCATTCAGAATATAATATTGGCTTGGAAAGCCAGATGGCTATCACTGGCAGGCAGAATCCTGCTCATCAAATCAGTTCTTGCAGCAATACCAAATTACTACATTGCAGTCCTAAAAGCTCCTTCCAAAATTCTTCAACAAATTCAAAAACTGATTAGAGGATTCCTATGGTCAGGTAATATGAATGAAGCCAAGAAAATTCCACTAATTTCCCTTCATGACATGGCACCCATTCCAGCAGTTGGAGGAGTAGGGGTTCATGATTTAACAAAGAGAAATGAAGCATTTGGTGGAAAATTAGTATGGCATATGTATACTAAACCACAATCCATATGGTGCAGAATTATGCAACAGAAATATTTAGATAACGATGATCCATCTCGAGTTCTATCTATTTTGGATCCTCCCAAAGGGTCAGTAATTTGGGATTTTATGATGTCTTCACGACAAATTGTTCTCAAATACATTTCTTGGGAAGTTAATAATGGAAGTATGGTAAATTTCTGGAGAGATTCGTGGAATGGTAATCCTCCTTTATCCTTAAGTACAACTTCTCAAGACATTATACATATCTCAGAGGCCTTTTGGGGTACACATCTCAACCAATATGTAGCTAATATCTGCAGTATTTCAGGTAAAGTCACTTGGAAAGATCCGAATGTATTACCATTGACAACCCAAGATTAAAAACTCTTCAAAGAAATTTTAGCTTCACAACAAGCTTTTTTCTCGGGATTTGCAAATCAGCTCATTTGGGTTCCAGCCAAAGATGGCAATTATTCAGTTAAAGAGGGCTATAAAATATTGCAGCAAAGTGACTCTGATAAAGTATCATGCAGAGCTTTCTCTTTTTGTTGGAACAATGTTGTGCTTCCAAAGGCAGGCTGTTTTGCATGGCTTGCAATAAAACATAGGATTCTGACGAGTGACAGGTTAAACAGGTTAAACATTGCCCCACCATTTAATTGTCTACTTTGCAATTCAGGTGAAGAAACTATGGATCATTTACTTTTGAACTGCTCATTTTCTTCCCAATGTTGGTCCTTTATACTAAATAAGCTAAATTATAGTACACCATTGCAAGATAATATTTGGGATCTCTTTCAGTCATGGCCAGTCCTTTATCCAGATTTGTTATTCACAAATATTTGGAAATGTGCTCCAGCATTAATAATTTGGGCCATTTGGTGGGAAAGAAACAAGCGTATTTTTAGGACAGAGTCATCTCATATCAACAAAGTTCTGGAAGGTATTGAAAGATCTATCTCAGAAGTGACAAATGCAAGTACAAGAAGTTGCAAATTCAATCCTATTGTTATTGCATGGGATGCTAAAGTGATTCAGGAATGGAAGTTGCTGGTCATCCCCTATGGTTGGCAAAGTCACAAGATTTCATCTACACCAGTATCTAGGTCAGATGTGCATTGGAGACCACCCAATGAGGGATTTATGAAACTTAATTTTGATGGAGCTTCGAGAGGAAACCTTGGAATATCAGGGCTGGGGGCATGTATTAGAGATGTTAAAGGCAATGTAGTTGCAACTGTCACATCCCCTCTGGCTGCTAGCACTAACAATTTGGTGGAAGCCCAAGCTCTATTTGCAGGACTAATTCTAGCTAAATAGGGCAATTATCGCTGGCTGCACATAGAAGGTGATTCCTCTGTCATTACAAATGCCTGTATCCACAAAAAATCACATTCATGGAAATTAAAATATATTTTAATCCAAATTTGGAGGCTTTTAGATGAATTTCAGGATATTTGTATATCACACATGATGAGGGAAGGTAATCAGGTGGCAAATTATTTATCTAACTTGGGATGTGATGGTTTAGAACTCACATCATTAAATCCATCAGCTATGGTTAATGAATTTGTAGAGCTTAAAAGATTAATTCAAGTAGACAAGGATAGCTGTCGTCATAAAATCATTAATTAGATTTGGAAAAGATGGTATTTGATGTGGGAATTTGGAGTTATAGGATTTTGATTTTGGGCCAATTCACTCAATTAGTACTATTCACATGGCTTCCCAGGTGTGAGCGCAAGTGAGATCTGCAACTACATTTTGGGTGTGCATGGAATGGGATCGGCATATCTATTCATTATTACTAGACATCAACAATACATCTTTAGCTTATATATAAGGGGTTTTTCTTACATTTCATCCTCAAGGTTTGAATATGTCGAAGATGTTAGATGTTTCTGCTATGTGCAATTCCTATCACAAGCAACATAGGGGGATTATGCCGAAGAATTATCGCATTTGGATATCACCAAATGTAGATGAAAATGTGCTTCTGGTACCAGTGATGGATTCCACTCTCAATTCCATGTTTATTATCCATTCTCCCACAATTTGGTGGGATGTCAAGCAGTTTCCACAACTCCTTCAGTCTCTGGTGTTCAAGGTAATTCAGCCGATGTTTATTGCAGATAACAAGCTAATTGTGGCGATGCAATCTTACGACCTTTGTCGTGGTATGGCATTAGTGGGGGGCTTGTTTTCTCATGCCCAGTTGCTCTAAAAGCATGAATTCTTAGTGAATTTTGAATCACTGAAAAAAGCAGTGGAAATGTGCAGTTCGTCACACATGAAAGCCGTGCTCCAAGTCACTGTTCGTGCGCTGGGATATCATCTAGAGGATAGAGTGAAAAATCAAGGTTTGCGATATTGGAGTTGTTGAGGTTTTCTAACAATCATCAAGTGCAAGTGCCTTCGAGGGGCTCGACTGATAAGGAGGCCGATTGGAATGCATGGCAGTCTTCATCTCCATTTAAGCCAAAGGGTTCAGGTTAGTCTCCCAAAAGACCAGTGGATGAATGTGTTAGGTGGGGCTCAATGGTGTCTTCAACAGGTGTTCGTGTGGGGGATACAACTTCTCTCGGGTCTTCCCGAGAATAGGGAGATTTAGCTAAAGAGCGGTAGGAAAATTGGCCAGAGGATGATCCCAATGGGTGCACTGGTTCTCAAGGTGGTGATGTCATGGAGGAGTGAAGAGTGAAGAGGTTTTTTGGACTCTATTTGAAGTTTCATGGAATTTTGTAATTGGTATTTGACATGAGGGGAGGTAGTTTATACTCCTTACTGTACACAAGATGTGAAAGTATTCTCCTTTGAAAATGTATTTCCTCGAACTATTGTATATATTAAAGCGACGATGCCGGGTTTTCTTCCTGATTCTTTCCCAGTTGAGCTTTTTGAATCAGTTTTTATTAATATATTATAGTGGCTTGTCCACTTTTGCCTAAAAAAAATAAATATATAATAATACATACATATTATTAAATATTAATAATAATAAAAAAATGAAATTTAAAAAAAAATAAAGTAACCTAAACTAGATGGGGGTACATGCCTCCCCTGGTCGCGCCTCCATGGGCGGTTGTGTTTACACATAGCCGACCACATTAATGGGGCGACTGTGTGTAAACACAGTCATCCAAATGGGACGGTTGGGCGGCAGCGGCGGAAGGGGTGGGAAGTGGGTGCGCACAAGGCGTGGTTCCCCTCACCCGCCTCCCATGGGGGCGCGGTGGGGGTTGAACCCCCTGCGCCATCCCTCTATTTTTTTTTTTTATTCTTTTTTAAATTCTTGTGTAAAAATTTTGGGTTTTCCCCAAAAAAACCAGACCTATTTTTTTGAAAGAAAATTTGATATTTTCATTTTGAAAATGAAAGAAATGGGGGCATGACCTCAACCCCAACATAAACTATTATTTAAATACACATATATTTACATATATATCAATTTTAAAACCAAATTTCCAATGAAGGTAAATGGAGGAGAAGAATTAAATTTTCTTTCAAAGATAGCATGTTGAGACCAAAACAAAACTCCGTTGATTTCTTGGAGAAATTATTATTATTATTTTTTGATGATATTTCTCACTATAAATTCAATTTTCTATATGTGTTTTTTCCTTCCAATTCACAACCAGATTATTGAAAACAATATGCAACCAGGTTTTCAAACATCCACACATTTAAAATTTAAATTTCCAAAATCAATAAAACAAAAGACAAGAACCTGGTAAAATTTGAGTTTGACGAAGACCAGATGATGCTCAACTTTTCCTCTTGCTTCTGAATCCAAATCCTCAAAATTTTGCCACTCCAATCCAAAAACCCACAAATTTGCCAAATTCACCTCTCACAATTTCAAATTTTTCATGCAAAACTCAAGATCCAAAAATTGAGAAGCCAATTCAAACCATAAGGATTTTACCCTAAAAAACTCAACAACCCTCATAAATTCAAAATGGAAAATATCTATTTTTTGAATTTTTTGAATTTTCAATTTTTTTTTGAATTTTCAACTTTTCAAATTTGACTTTGCAATTCATTTCCCTTTAATTTTCAATTTTGCCCACATATGCATAAAATTCCCAAAATGAGAAATTTAACTATTACAACATTATAAATTTAATCAATTAATAACATAAATTTAATCCCCTATTAAATTATTTATTAATTAGATTAAATTAACAATACAATAAATTACATTGCAACATAATCAAACAAGGTATTTGCCAATTTAACTATAAGAGCATATATTTTATCATTTTCCTAACTTGCACATAAAACTTGAAATTTAAAGCCAGAAGACTCAAATAAGACAACTTAACCCAACTAACACCAGATGAAACACTAGGACTAGGGTGACGACTCGGCACGGAAATCCTAGCTACTATCTCCCAATCAGATGTTGTTGGGCAATGGACACGCTCGAACCTGAGAAACCAGGTGGAGTCAATGTCCTGTACCTATCAACCTGCAAACATAGAATATATCCACATGCAATAATATGACATAAATAAGGCACACCGTGAAGAGGAAGTCACAAGATCGCAGGGCACTCACCAGCGAGTGATGCGATACCGTCCTCTTCACCAATACAATAGTTCTAACTGTCGCATCTAACATAGCAGCATAATCGAAAGCATGAAACATCATAAATTAAACATCCACATATGTTAATTCCAAACATGTCATAATAATCACATCAAAAAGGTAGGATCATCAAGTCAAGATACATCATGATAACATAGAGATAAACTATAACCAAGTACAATGTCAAAGTACACCACAATACTAAAGCGTAAAATAGGAACCAATAAAGTTCGTACAATAGACAAAACGGAGGTGTGTTACATCAAATGATGAAATAACTGATGAAATGCTTGAAGAAGCTGAACGAGATCCACATTTTTACATAGTTATGGACAAGATCTTAGAGCGAAATAAAGAAAGATACTTTCTTTTATTGACAAACCAAGGTGCCAAATTTCCCTTTGACTATGATACAAAGAACATCAATGAACATCTGGAAAAGACTAAAATTCCCTTAAACGATCTTAGTGCTCTTACCCAGCAAATAAGAACACTCCTAGGGAAAACCAAGGAAATACAAGGGGGCACAACTAAGAAGTATTATTTGGAGGATATTTGTCCAAATCCTTTTGATAGACATCTCAACATGATCCCATTTCCAAAAAATTATGAATTTCCAAAATTCGATAGATACAATGGGAAGACAAATGCTATCAATCACGTGAGGGAATTTAGAAACATGAGCCTTGAATTTGCACATGAGGACACATAATTGATGAGATTATTCCAATGAAGTTTGGGTGAGCAATCCATGGAATGGATCTCTAAAATCACTCCACCCATCAATACATTTGAGGAGTTGATTAACAAATTTATACCCCAATACTCCTACAACATTTGACATCAAATAAATATGCTTAACTTATGGAGAGAAAATAAAAATACTAGAGAATGATTCATCACATTCCTACAAAGATGGAGAAGATTATTCGCACAATATTCTCATCTAGTTCCTAAAAAGGAAAAGATGGATATCTTTATTGATAGTCTTAATCAAGAAATGAGTTATAGGCTCAACCTTCATTTTCCTCCACATTTTGAGAAGTTGATTGAGAACAAAATCACTATTGAAGGAGCCTTAGTCAAGAGAGGAGTGATAAAACTTAATAAAGATAGTCCAAAATTGTTCAATCATAACAACAACAATGACAAATCAAGATTTTGGACTAGAAAAAGGAATGTTGTCAATGATGTTGTGGTAGATGCAAACAATGTGACAACTAAACCATCCATCTTAAATCTATCAAGTACCCCACACAATAACACCAATCAAGGAAATTGAACCAATCAGGGCAATAATAACACCAATCAAGGAACCAACACCAACCAAGAAAATTTGAACAATCCCTGGATTTTCAGCCTATTCAAGTTGACTCCCAAGGAAATTTGCAAAATTTGGTTTTATCGCAAAAATTTAGAGATGAGGCTAAGGAGTCAATGCTGGTCCAAACTCCATTAAATTCTTTGGTGAAGAAATATCCTGGGAAGAGTGGTAGAAAGTCAAACTTCACTAAAATGCAAGAACAAATTGAGTCAAGGATACAAAAGACAATTCATGAGTCTTTGTCAAATAAAAGACCGAGGAGATTTTTCTGCTCTCCTCGGGCCCAATGAAGATATCATCTTGGAATGTCAGGGGCATCAATGCCCCTGACAAGCGTGCCTGAATCAAGAATTTGATAGATGCTTGTGGGGCAGATATATTTTTACTTCAAGAAACCAAAACCTCAATAGAATTGTATGAATCTACAATTTTGAAATGGAAAAGATGGGATTCTGCACACTCTCCTACTCAAGGGGCTTTAGGAGGTCTATTGGTATTATGGAACCCTAAATCAGTGCAAGTGAAGTCTTATAGAAACCAACATTCATGACAGTTAGTTGAAGTATCAAAGTTTAATCTACATTTCTGTTAGTAAATGTGTATGGGCCCACTCCCACAATAGACAAGAAGGCTCTATGGGATGAAATATCCAGGGAAATTTATGTAATACATAATGATAAGTTCATTATAGTAGGAGATTTCAATGCAATAACTTCTTTGGAGGAGAAAAGTGGTGGTATTATTCCTCCAGCTAGGGTTATGGCTGATTTGAGTCATTTCATTTTATCAAATTCCCTTAGAGATATTCAGCCTAAATCTAGCAAATTCACATGGAATAATAAAAGAAAGGGCTTCTTACAAATAGATGTGAGGCTAGATAGATTTTTGGTCTCTTCCAAATGGTTTATTTCTCTGCAAAAGCTAGCTTCTAAAATCTTGCCTTACCCAAAATCTGATCACTATGCAATTTTCTTAGACATCTCAAACATATCTACTTCAAGGGTTAAATCTTCTTTTTAAGTTTGAGAGTATTTGGTTGAGGCATCCTCAATTTTTATATTTTCTAAAATAATGGTGGAAAAATGCTCCATATGAGGAAGGGACTAAATTTTTTCAATTTTTTAAGAAATTGGTTTATGTAAAAAAAAATAAAAAAATTGGAATAAGCAAGTTTTTGGAAACATTTTTCAGCAGAAGGACATAGTGTTTAAAGAGTTATCAACTATTCATGAGTGCATAATTCATAATGGTCTATATGTTGATTTATATGAAAAATAGAGGTCATTGCAGGCAGAATGGGCAGAGTTATGTGCAAGGGAAGAATCATATTGGAGACATAAATCCTGGGAGTTATGGCTAAGAGAAGGAGATCATAACACAAAGTTATTTCCTACTTCTACACAAATTAAAAAAGCTACAAATTCAATTCAAGAATTAGCTATAGGTAACTGGTTAACAAAGGAGGAGGATATCAATAATGAGGGCATTAAATTATTTTCAGAACTTCTCTCTACTCCACAATCAAGTGATGTGGTTAAGGTCAATAATGAAAATGATATTCTCCCCCCAATCCCTCATCTTATAACCAATGATGATAATATCCAATTGATGAAGTCGTTCACTTTGGAGGAGTTGAGATATGTAGCATTCTCATTATCACCTAAAAAAGCCCCTAGTCTAGATGGTTACACAACTTTATTCTTTCAGAAATGTTGGGATTTCATTTGTTTTGAACTTTTATGGGCACTTGAAGAGTCTAGAAGAATAGGAATTATGTTTAAACAATTTAATGTTACCAATATATTCATTCTTCCCAAAATCAAGGAACCTAAATGATTTGCAAACTTTAGGCCTATTTCTTTGTGCAATATAGTTTACAAAATATTTGCAAAAGAAATTTATCTGAGATTGCAACCTCTTATCGCTAAAATAATTTCCTCAGAACAAGGAGGTTTTGTCCCCATAAGGGAAACTCATGAAGGGGAAATAATTGTACCTGAAGTGTTACATTCAATAAGAACATCAAAACTGCCTTCTTTCATTGTAAAACTAGACATGATGAAGGCTTATGATAGAGTAAATTGGGAGTTTTTAAACAAGGTCCTATTAAAATTTGGGTTTTCTTCTCAATGGTGAAGATGGATAATGCCATGTCTTTCTGGGGATAAATTTTCTATGATAATTAATGGGAGTCTAGTGGGTTTTTTTAGTTCTTCTCAAGGTGTTCATCAGGGAGATCCCCTTTCTCCTTTCCTCTTCATTCTTATGGCTGAAACTTTAAGTAGACTCATTCTTTTGAGGCATAATCAGATGTATTCGCATGGAATGCAAATTCCAAATACTACCATCTCAATAAAAAACAATCTTTTTGCAGATGATACCTTATTATTAATAAATCCTCTGTAATGGAAGATGAGCAAGTAAAAGAAGTATTGGACGAATATTCATCAACATTTGGGAAAAAAATAAAAGTTGCTAAATCAAAACTTTATGTTCTAAATACTCCTGAAGAGTTGAGGAAGAAAATTGTGAAGATTTTAGGATTTCAAGAAGCAGAACTGCCTTGTTCTTATTTGGGAATACCTTTTTTCAAGGGTGAAAATTTAGCTTTTTATTGGGATACGATTATAGATAGATTAAAATCAAGAATTCCCTCCTAGAAAGCCAGGTGGTTGTCGTTAACAAGCATAATTCCTCTCATAAATTTAGTCTTATCTTCAATCCCTAATTACTTTTTAGCAGTTCTTAAAGCACTTGCATCCGTCATTCTAGAAATTGAAAAGATAATAAGAACATTCTTATGGAAAGGCAATATTGATGAAAAGATGAAAGTTCCTCTAATATCCTTAGAAGGGTTGGCAAAAGGGAAAAAGCAAGGTGGTGAAGAGGTTCAAAATCTCTCATGGAGAAATATACCATTTGGGGCCAAGATTGCATGAAAAATGTATACAAATCCATATGCAAAATGGGTCAAAATATTGTAGTCAAAGTACCTTGATAATGAAAACCCAACCAGAATATTTATAGTTGAAGATCCCCTAAAGGGATCTGCAATCTGGAACTTTATCATAAGCAGCAGAAGCCTCATCACTAAACATTATTCTTAGGAGATAAATGATGGTAGAAGTGTCAATTTTTGGGTAGAATCATGGCTAGGTAAACCTCCATTGGCACTTAATCATGATTTGCAACAAGTTAAAATTATTTTATGTAATGCTTGGGGTGAAAATAATTTAGACTATGTTCAATCTTCAAACCCAATATCGGGCAAAGTAATCTGGAAATCACCCCCATCTTCTTTATTGAATAACCAACAATGGGACCTTTTTAACAAGTGTTTAAATGAAAGAAAAATCTAATTTTCTTCAAAAGCTGATAGAATAATATGGTCAGTTTCTAAAGCAGGAACCTATTCAGTTAAAGAAGGCTATGCAGTTCTAGAAAAGTCAAAATATTCCATTGAACCTCCACGAGCCTTTTCATTTTGTTGGAATAATAAAGTTTTTCCAAAGGCTGGTAGCTTCGTGTGGCTTAATTTGCAAAAAAGAATTTTAACTAGTGATCGGCTAGTTAAAATGAAAATTATTGATCCTTTCAAGTGTCCATTATGTGATTTGGAACTTGAAACTATGGATCATCTATTTGTGCAATGCCAAGTGGCTGACCAATGCTAAAATTTTGTTAGAAGCAAGTTGCAAATCTATTTTCCTCTACCAAATTCAATTTGGGAGTTATTTCAAGCTTGCCTGATTTTGTTTAAGTCCTCTTTTTTTGCATGCATATGGCTCATTATTCCATCAATTGTAATTTGGAATATTTGATGGGAATGAAACATGAGAATTTTTAGGAAAATCAATTCACCAGTTGAATTAGTGTTGTTAAAAATTGAGAGAGCTATTTTAGAGGGTGTCAATACATGTGTCCAAAGAGAGAAAGCCATAAACTCTTCCTTCACAAGCTATGATAGCTTAATCCTTCAAAACTGGGAACACATTAGATTTCCTTTTGATGGCAATCTTCTCAAAAATGACTCTACAAATGTTGATAGAACTTCAGTTTCATAAGATCCTCCTCAAAAGGGTTTTGTAAAGTTAAATTTTAATGATGCATCTAAAGGCAACCCAAGCCTATCAGGTGCAAGAATATGCTTCAGAAATGATAAAGGAGAAATATTAGCAACTTATTCTTTTCATTTGGTAATTGGAATAAATAATTATGCAGAAGCACAAGCTTTGTTTTGTGGTATGGAATTAGCAATACAATTGGGGTTTTCAAAATTACACATTGAAGGGGATTCTTTAATTATTATTAATGCTCTTAGACTGAGAAAAAATCAAAATTGGAACATGTAGTATGTGCTTAATAAAGTTTGGTCTTTAATAGATAAATTGGAAATGTCAATCATTTCACATATCTACTGTGAAGGGAAAAAAGTAGTGGATTTTTAGTAGTGTTGGGAAGTGATCAAGCTAAGTTAATGGTTTCAAATCCTCCAATTGATATTAATGTAGTTCCATAGATTTTTTATTTAGTCAAATAGGATATGCAAGGCAGTTAATCATTAAAGCACATTTGTTTTCATTTCAATTTTTCTTCTAATCTCTAATGCTTTTATTCAGCTATCACTTTGTTTTTCCAACCATTGTTACGTACCATGAGTACACTTGCTGGTCATCCAAAGTTTCGTATTTCATAAACAAGTGCTTCTATTTCCGTTTTGTGTTCAACATGCAAGATTTTATATCAGGTCGCAAAATTCATCAATACGACTGCATGCGTGGTTAAGGGAATCATGG
This sequence comes from Sequoiadendron giganteum, assembly GCA_007115665.2. Taxonomy (NCBI): domain Eukaryota; kingdom Viridiplantae; phylum Streptophyta; class Pinopsida; order Cupressales; family Cupressaceae; genus Sequoiadendron; species Sequoiadendron giganteum. Next base: position 807,814,114 of record CM021100.1, on the reverse strand, counting down.
CACCAAAAGTACTCAACTCACACATGCCATATGAAAAACATGGAAATCTAAAATATGTGGTTTTAGGGTATCATGGCAATAAAAGTACTATCATCACACATTCAATTTGAAAGAAATGGGAATTCTTATCCAATTGCATCTGTTATGAATTTTGATGTAGATCCTACATGGATAACATGTTTGGAAGAGACATTATCATAAATTTAAGCCTATTATATTGAGGTTTAAAATACTTCTATTTTTAGCTGAATCTATAAATGGTATTGTTGCTATATTTGTGTGAATCGCACCTAGTATATCGACAACAATATTAGTACAATGTTGGAAATACAAGGTATATTTCAATGTGTTTTTTTGCTTTCACTCGTGTTATCCCTCCAGGGTCTTCTTTGCAATGAATTTTTGTTGGGTTAAGCATGTGAAGCAAATTTTTGTCTATGATTTGCAAGTTTCAACTGCTTCACAAGCTTCAAAAGGGAAGTTTTGTTATCATTACATCCTAGATATCAACAAATCAATTCCCTCATATGATTATAATCACAAGAAAAAAGTTCACTAAATGGTTTTTAGAGAGCAGGTAGCGAATCGACCTTTTTCTAATTCTATCTCTTCTTTTTATAGTCAAGAAAAAATATTTTGTAAAAAAGTTTAAATATCTCTATATTGTAAAGGGTTTGGTTTCTAAGTGGGTGATTAGAATTTTGTAAGTTGTGTAATTAGTCAGTTTTTGTTGTCTTGGTCCAGCTCTGGAATTGTAAAGTCTTAAAGAAATCCTCTATTTTTGGTATTCTTTTGTAATTGGTCAGGAAATGGGAATGCATTAGTCTAATGTAACAACCATTTTTTGACTGTATTGGTCCAATTTCTGAATTTTAAAGGTCAGTTACTCTAACTATAACTGGGGTTTTCTTCCTAGTTCTTTCCAGCTAGTATGTCCACCTGAACTAAGGCCTTGTATAAAATATATATTTCATTATTAATAAAATTATAGTGGCTTACCACTTTTGATTAAAAAAACAATAATCATGGTAACTTCAACAATAATCTTGGCAACACTCAAAATGAAAATCCACCCAACTCACAATTTTCTCAAATCGACGGAGTTTCACTCCCTCGGGCTAATCTTTTGAGTCGTCTTTCAAAGAGCTTATGGATAAAAATTCCATTAGTTTACTACCTCAAAGAGATTATGAGCCACGAGTCAAGCCACCATCATGGAATGAGTCATATTACTGTGACTACCATAGATGGAAGGGACATAGGACAAATAATTGTCAAGGATTGAAAAATTTAGTCCAAGATTTGATAGAAAATGGCACAATAAAAATTGAGGGACATCATCCAAAATAACTGTCCCTCCCCCAAGTCAATATAATTTAGTTGAGATTCTCAAGATATCCCCAAATCGGCCCAAATCTCTATCTTAGAGATTCTCAAGATATCCCCAACACATAAAGACATTTTAGAGAAGGCTCTCATCGACACAACCGTATCCACAAATTTGGATATTAACAAGTTTCAAGCCATGGTGGGACACTTTTCCTCACCCACTTGCCTATCATTTTCCAAAAAATTGGCCCAAATCTCTATCTTAGAGATTCTCAATATATCCCCAACACATAAAGACATTTTAGAGAAGGCTCTCATCGACACAACTATATCCACCAATTTGGATATTATCAAGTTTCAAGACATAGTGGGACACTTTTCCTCGCCCACTTGCCTATCATTTTCTAAAAAATATGATGCCTCCATGTCTCATCCACACAACTCCCTACTTTATCTAGAATTCATGATCCATAAAAATCTAATTAGGTGTGTCTTAATAGATGGAGGAGCTGGCTTGAATATTTGTACTTTAAAGTTGATACGTGCCTTAGAATTTTTTGAAGATGCTATTGATCCAAGAAGGAAGATAACAATTAAAGCATATGATGATGAAGATCGAGCTTCCAAGGGTCTTACTGGATGCTACCTATTAGAGTGGGACCTATTCTAAAAAATAATTTATGCTAAGTTTTGGATCAAGACCTTTCTTACAACATACTTTTGGGTCGTCCTTGGATCCATGAGATGCAGGTGTACCATCAACGTACCATCAATGTCTCAAATTTTCCTATGAAAGATAGGAGATAACTATACCAACAGATCACAACAACAACCAAATTTGTTCTAATCTCAGAGCAACCCAAGACACTTTTGTACCACATAATAAAGAGGCTCTTGTTGTTTCCCCTTCAAATCATAATTACCAACCAAAAGAGTTGATAAAGAGCTTTGGCAAAAAAAAGCAGTTGAAGGATAAAAGGGTGGGAGAATATTCATTATGTATCTCTAACTTGCCTATTTCTCCAAGATCATATGGCCAACCCACAATATCCAAACAAAAGGTTGCAGTAGCCTCCACATTAGGAGCACAATCTTCAGTACCCATCACAATGTTTGACGATGTTTTTTATCAAAGCTAATACTCAAGTAAATGAAGCTGAAGATGGAGACATTATCAAGTGGCTATATAAGGATGAAGATGAATCCATTCTACATATCAAATTACCTACAAAAAAATATGGTAAAGGCTATACTATAATGCAAAGGATGGGCTATGAAGGAACTAGTCCCATAGGTACAAGAAAGGAAGGAATTGTAGAGCCCATTCAGACTACAATAACACATCCAAAGGATAAAACAAAATGTGGGTATAGTGAGGATACAAATGAAGCAACTTTAAAGAAAACCCATGAATAAATAGCTTTAACAATTATTAGATTACAGGATAACTCCGACACTGATGCAAATGAATATGAATGGGATACAATTTATGGGGATGAATTTTGGAGTGATAAAAAGGTTGATTTCATACAAATATATACACCCATACTTACACAGGGAGAAAGTTCAAGGACTCAACCACTTGAATATGAACCTCAATATGACCATGACTCGAGTAAGGATGATTCAGTTCAAAATGAGATTGATAATCAATAGGAGGATACCATCATAGACCTTTCCTATAGCGAGAATATTAACCATGTCTATGTCATGACCTTAATAGCCTTTGACATCACTCAACTAGATGATAATTTTCCTTTAATCCATCTTGAGCTTATTGGCTGGGGTCAAACTAAACTTGTTGATATCCCTATATTCCAAGATGATGAGGCCATTGTAAATTTCCTTCGCTCTTCCAATCCTGAAACAGATTCCACCAGTGAATCTCATGATCAAGTTTTCAATCAAGAGAGTGCCAAGTTTCTGAGTTGCAAAATCAATAATATAAAAGATCGATCTATGGTGAAAACCGAAAAATGAAAGTGTTAGATCATGAAACAAGAAAAAGAAAGAGCATATCCGATGGTGAAAACCTTTCAAAGGAACTGAAGGATGAGAAACTTGACACTCTCCCAGGACACTACTAAGAGAGACCTTCTATTTTGATCGATCCAATGGAAGCAATCAACATAAACACTATAGAACAAACAAAGATCCTACAACTTGTTGCTTCATTAACAGAGGAAGAGTTACCAAAGTTGACAAAATTATTGAAAGCCAATCAAATCAACTTTGCTTGGTCATATGTGGATATTCCTAGACTGGATCCTAATCTCATGATGCATCATTTGTCTATAATGCTGGGGGAAAAACCAGTAAAGAAAAAACTTAGAAAGATGCATCCGCACATCACATTGTTGGTCAAAGAGGAATTAAAGAAACTATTGGATGTAGGGTTCATTTGGTCCATTGACTATGCAAAATGGATCTCTAAAATTGTACCAATATCAAAATTGGATGGGCATGTCAAAATTTGTACATATTTTCAAGATCTGAATAAAGCATGTCTAAAAGATGGTTTTCCTCTACCTAACATTGACACAATTGTGGACTTGATAGCCGGACACGCCATGTATTCACTTATGGATGGATTCTCAGGATATAATTAGATCAAGATGATGCATGAGGATCAAGACAAGATTGCTTTAACATGTCCTTGGGGTACCTATTATTGGAATGTGATGCCATTTGGACTCAAAAATGTAAGTGCAACCTATCAACGAGCTATGACCACTATTACACAAGAGATGAACATATGGAAATATTATCTAAAATCTTTCTCAAAATGGAGAAATTCAAGGTTAGACTCAATCCAAAGAAGTGTGTCTTTGGGGTCAAATCTAGAAAGATTTTAGGACACATTGTTTCAGAAAAGGGAATAGAGGTAGATCTAGAAAAATTCCCAGCCATAATGTAGATGTCACCACCAAGAAATATCAATCAACTTTGATCCCTTCAATGAAAATTAAAATCTATTAGGAGGTTTATTGTGCAACTAGCAGACAAGAGTTTGCCTTTCATGCATCTCTTACACAAAAAAATTCCTTTGAAATAGGAAGAAAAGTGTGAAGTGATGTTCAATCAAATCAAGCAATATCTGATGAGTCCACCAATCTTGGTTCCACTAGTACCAGAGGAGCCACTCATACTTTACATTTCAGCCACAAAGGTATCCTTGGGGGCATTGTTGGCACAAGAGGATAAAAAAGGAAAATAACGAGTTGTATATTACATTAGCAGGACCTTGAAAAGTCATGAGCTCAACTATACTTTTTTTGAAAAGGACTTTTTAGCAGTAGTGTTTGCTTCCCAAAAGTTGTGGTACTATATGTTAGCCCACACAGTTAAACTTGTGGCCAAAATTGATCCATGAAATTACCTCTTGAACAAAGCTTCCTTAATGGGTAGGCTAGCCAAATGGGTAATGATCTTGAGTGAGTTTGATATCCACTATGTAGATCAAGAAGCATCAAAGAACAAGTCATAGCAGACTAGCTGGCCGAAGCACCCTTCCAATTAGATCATCCAATGCACAACAAAGCAGTCATGGACACTGTATTTTGATGGATCCTATACACAACATGTCTCAGGGGAAGGAATTCTATTTGTCACACCTTAGTGGCATACTATTTCACAATCCTATCAGCTAATGTTTCCTTGCACCAATAACATAGCTGAATATGAAGCACTGATTACTGGAATGGAGGATCATAGAGTTGCAAGTATATGGCGATTCACAACTTGTCATTAACCAAATAAATGATGATTATCAGAGCAAGGATGAAAAGTTGATACCTTATAAGAACATGGTTGATGATTTTAAGAAATATTTTGTTTAAATCAAGTTCACACAGATTTTGAGAATTGACAACAAAGTTGCAGACGCCATGGATACAATTGCTTGGCTACTAAAACTATCAGAAAATCAAACTCGATATGAATTCCTAGTGGAATAATTGTTTACCCCTGCATATGATAATCCCAAGACCCAAATCATCTATCATCTAGTTGGTTTTGATTCCCCTTTATATGGCAAGATCTATACCTACTTGAAATATAATATGTTACCCCTAGATTTGTCCTAGAATCAAAAGAGAAAAATTATAGGCCAATCTTCTCAATATTCCTTAATCATTGACACCCTTTACCGACATGGTCTTGATGGTATACTTCTTAGATATCTTGAATGTGACGAATCCGAAAAATCCTTATAAGAATTTCATGGAGGTATCTATGGAACTCATTCAAGTGGATTGACCTTAGCTAAGAAACTTGTTAGAATGGTTTATTATTGGCCAACTATGGAAAGGGAATCTTTTATCTTTGTAAAAAAAAATCCAAAGTGTCAGATCCATGGGAACCTTATACATGCGCCTACACAAGAGTTGCATCCTTTCACTACAACATGGCCTTTTACTTAGTGGAGACTTGATCTTGTTGGAAAAATGCATCCCTCTTCATCAAATGGACATAATTTTAATATAATGGCTATGAAATATTTTACCAAGTGGATTGAAGCTATCCCTTTGACAATAGTAATCGACAAGCAAATTTGATCCTTTATCATGAATTACATCATATGTCGGTATGGCATTCCCAGCTCCAATATCAATGATAATGGGAGACCTTTTAAGAATCAAGATGTTGATGAAATTTGTGAAATATTCCACATCCAACATACGTTATCTACACCCTATTATCCATGGGGAAATGACAAAGTAGAGGCTTCAAATAAAACAATCTTGAAAATCCTGAAGAAGAAGGTAAATGATGCCAGTCGTGATTGGCATGTTTAGTTGAATCCAACTTTGTGGGCCTATAGAACTATCATTCACACACTAACAAGAGCCACCCTATATACCTTGGTGTATGAATTTGAATAAATCTTACCATTAGAGGTTGAAATACCTTCCCTCAAAGTCTCATTGAAGGGACTCATACCTGATGAAGACTACAGAGTTTCCTGACTACTAGATGAGAGAAAACAACGTGCAGCTGATCACTTGAAGGGTTATCAAAAAATCATGGCCCGTGGCTACAATCATAGATTCAAACCACAAACATTTCAAGTGGGTGATCTGGTCTTGAAGGAAAACCCCCACAATCAATAAGATAGGGAGAAGAAAGGAAATTTTGAACCAAACTAGCTTGGTCCATTTGTCATTGTTGCAATATATGGTTTTGGAGCTTATCAATTGTCTACACCTAAAGGGGACCTATTTGAAGATCCAATCAATAGAATTCATCTTAAGAAGTTATATGTCTAATAAAAAATAAGAAAAAGTCTTGAAAAAATCCATAAAAATAAAAAAAAATCCTGAAAAAAATCCATAAAAAAAAGTCCTCAAGAAATCCATAAAAATCAGAAAATATCCTAGAAAAATGGTCGTCCTATTGAAAGCCTGGAAAATAGGCATCTTGGTGACAACACAAATAAAAATGAAAATAAAATTAAAAAAAGCAAAAAAAGAGAAAAAAAGAAGTGAAAAACCAAAAAATTGTTACCTTGATGAAAACCTAGAAAACAATCGTCTTGGTAACAGCGAAAAAATCTAAAAATCTGAAAAAGTGCAATAAAAACAAATGGTGAAAACCTGACAATCAGGCACTATTTGTGAACAATTTGTCTCTTTCATCTATTAGTTCATGTCCTCCATCATATCAACATAACCATCATAACAACATCATGTCTATCCATCATTTGCACATCATGGAGGCAATCGTGTTTCATCTTGGTTTCGTAAACATTGTACAAATCCATAATAATTGGTTGTGTCTAAATTAGGAGCAACTAAATTTGGAGTTATCACAACGGACAAAGGCCAGTACAACAAAAACATCAAACAAAAACCCAAAACACAATGACAAGACAACATTGGGAAATCAATCATACATGATCAAAACACTTATCAAACAAGATAACATTAGGTTTTCAAATAAAAATGGATGATATAATCTGAATAATGATTTAAATACATTGATCAAAGGTTGACTTGTTGTTTTATGGATTTTTGTTATCATACCTCTAGAGAAACTTTATGATGTCCTAGACTAGAGAAGCAAGGAAAGAGTATGATTTTCTTTGTCTGTTGTCTATGAGTTGATCATTATTCCTGTGCAAATTTTTCATGGGATGTGCTCTACAATGTATCATTCATGACATTTCAAAATTTGCATAGAAAAAAGGTTAACTTTTGTCTGTTTATGCAAAAAATACTCAAATAATCTCAGTTCAATTCTACCTAGATGCTTGTATTACCTTGCTATGTCAAAAATCATGAAAGTTGTACTTAGGTCATCATCGGTGTGAATATCCCCTTTGATGCTTGTACAAACTTCTAACATTTCAAAAGTTCAATGATGATAAACAAGCATAAAATAGCTCTCAGAATGAAAATTTTGCATGGTTAATATAGATTGCATTCATGCTAGTTCTACATCTACATTATAGATTTTCCAACGTGGAAAAACATCAAACACAACATATCTCTTTAACAAAGGATTGAGTACATTTGACATTACAAAAAAACATCATTAATTCACTTAAGTTGTATTATCATTTTCATATCATTCATTCACTTAAGTTGCATTATCATTTTCATATCATTCATTTACTTAAGTCACATTATCATTTTCATATGATTCATTCACTTAAGTTTCATTCTCATTTTTCATATCATTTACAGTGTGCTATCATTTTTCATATCACAACATTTATTTAGATTGCATTTTCATATCATCCATACATCTAGGGACATAACCATTTTACATTACATTGTCATTTTCACATCATGTATATGTCCATTTACAAAGAATTTATAAAGCGTTATCACATCATATCATCATCATACATCCATGCATTAGATTATATATGTAAGCATCAACAAAATACACAAATACACATCGTATTGCATTTGCATCCATCTCATATAGCATTAAAAAATCATTCACATGACATAAACAACATCATAAGCATTACGTAATGCATCACAATAGAAAGTAAATGCATACATCATAAACATCCATCATATAAACATAAATCACACATACATCCATCATAAATACATCCATCATAGAGAAACATGTAGACAATGCATAGATCAACAATATCTGCTACATCTCATAATATCAAATGTACAAGGATATCGAAACAAGGAGAGATAAAAAATCATAATGTGGCATGAAATATCATAAAAGTGTATACTTCGGCATCATAAAAAATGGTACATAATCATGGTAAAAATGCATCAAGGCACTGTACATCAATAATATCTAGCTAGTGCTACCACCTGATGTTGTTGGTCTCACACCACTTGCTCCTCTTGTATTAGATGTACCTGCCCCTAGGGCTTCGCCTGCTAGCCCTCTCGAAGGTGGTTGCATAACAACTCCACTCATACTCTAGGAATGACTCCTAGAGTGGCTCTGTGACTTGTTGGCTATGTAGGGAACTCGTTGCTTGGGAGGTACTGCCTCCTCATATCTCAGCCTATAGTGCTTGACCTCCCAAGATAGCTCTAGTGTCTTGGCAAACATATCCCTCATGGATGTACCCTCTACAACACTCAAAACCCTCTCTGTAATAGCCTCAACCTACTGACATCGCTACCTAGTGGTATCTCTCTTGGTAGTAACTTGGGTAACTTGTAGTTATAACTATGCTACCAAAGCCTGAGCCTATGCTAGCTAACCATGTAAGCTCTGTACATTAGTATGTAGGATGGATATCTAAATATGATATGAGGGGTCTATCATATTAGGCCCAAAAGCTACAATGGAGGGTCTCCTATGTGGTCTCCTCATTGCTGCCAAGGCAGCCCTATCACCCCCATTTCCATCTCCATCATCATCATCATCATCACCATCGCCATCATCACTCTCCTCCTCACTCCCACTCTCCTCCATATCCTCTCTCCTTTGCCTCTGCCTAGGTCTCTGTGCTCTGGCCTCATCTAGTGGTACAATAGGCTACTCACGACTAGATAGCCATGGTGCTAGATGTGTTGTAATATACTATGCATAGTTTGTAGTCATACCCTCATCAAGAATATCTTCTTTATAATCCCATAAATGTGCCCCTAAAGCAATGAACTCTATAGCGGCTGCATAAATCTCTCAATGATATATGGGGTGCAACCGATCAAGTATCGAGACACAAAAACATAAGGCATCTCCCTGGTATCCTCTGACCACTACTCACAATATAAATACAGATGCCATGTAACCATATCTTGATCATCTAGTACTCTCTGCCAATAGTCTAATTTTCCCAACCTTGCTTCGACAACAATACCTACATATGCAAATATATATGGTCGCCCAATTGGATTTTGTTTATCCCCCACAAGCCGTGTAACTTCTATATGTTCCCATGCCCAGACTTGGAGCAAAGAACATCCAATGGCCATGATCCTAGCTCCACAGTAAACTATCTGATGTAGCTCATGGTATAAATGGGTGAGCATGCATGATCCCCAAGCATATCCTGTACCCTTCATGAGCATGCCCTCAAGCACTCGACCCCATTCAACAACCAGTCCCTTTGACCTATGGTCAGGACATAGGAAACCACCGATGAATCCTGCTAGTATGCAAGGCAATGTTGCATACGTCTCAACCATCTCAGCCCATGGAATCTCATATCCAAAAATATGATCATCTGCAAAAACTCTCCTCAAGGCATTAGTGGCCCCTTCTCTCTGGTATCATATGTCACGATCTCTCCCATCATTGGAATCTACAGAATTTGATAGACATCCTCAGGAGTAATCATCATCTCCCCTATAGCTAAGTGGAAGGTCTTTGTATCACTATGCCACCTCTTGGCAAGCGCAATCAACAAACCCCTGTTGAGCCTCATCTTTGGCATCTCTAGCAATGAAGTCAACCCGCATGCATCAATGGAATCTCTATCTTCCTAAACAAGAAGTGGAATCAAGCTCCAGGTCTTCAAGAATCACTCCTCCACCTGAAGAATCCCTAATCTCTCATATCAATTTGAAACATATCAAATCAGCGTTTGTGATCAAATCAATCACTCAAAGAAATCAATTTTACTATTTTTTTTCAACAATGAAAGCAAATTTATCAATCTTACTATTTATTTGTCAACCATGAAAGAAAATTTATCAATCTTACTATTTGTTTTTCAACCATGAAAGAAAATTTATCAATCTTACTATTATATTTTCAACCATGAAATCAAATTTATCAATCTTACTATTTGTTTTTCAATCATGAGGACAAATTTATCAATCTTACTATTTGTTTTCTCATCAATCATGAGGAAAAATTTATCAATTATCCTATCAGTGAGGCTCTTTCATCCTGAGGTCACTTTATCAATCATCCTATGAGTCCTATCAGTTATCATCAGTCAATCATCAAAAACTTCACTATCACATGCCGAATTAATCGACAGAAAATATCAATCACGGAGAAAATCATGCAAACTAGCTAAAATTCAAGCATATGTGCTACCAAAATCTTTAGATGTGCTACAAATCCTCATATACGCTATTAAACTCATCAGATGCACTATGGAATCTAATGTGCTACTTAGATTGTCAAATGCACTACACAAAGTGCCATATGCGCTACAGAATTATATGTGCTACATTTTTTGTCATATGCGCTAAGCAATTTGTCATATGTGCTACTCTACATAGAAAAGTGTGAAAAAAAAGGAAAAACGTGTCAAAAACATTTCAAATTTTGATGAATCAAATCAAAAGGAGGTTTTCGCAATACGTTCCAGAGGTCCATAATGTGTCAGGTGCTGGTGTCGTCGAATCCGCTCAAATTTGTGTTGGTGGATGGGAAGTGCCATTTTTCTCACTCTAGAGCTCAAATTTTTAAAAATTCTTTAAGGTAACAATGCACAAATGATTTCAAAAGTTACTTTTTACCTATTTAAGGGTGAATGAGAGGGTAATTTTATGACATTGTTTCATCCATGGGGCAAAACCAAAGTTGTTCGTCTTCATATCAATATTTCAATAGAGGTTTCCATCCAATCATCTTTATTGGTCGATGAATCAGACAACAAATCAATAACAATTTTTAAAAATCATCAAAAAAATCACAAGAATCTAAGAAAATCAAAATTTTATCTGACTCATCACTCGAGGGGGCATGCAAGCATCAGTTTTCCAAAGTTCACATCTTGGGTAAATTTTTTAATTCTTTGAAGCAATGCATAAAACACATCACTTCAAAGAGGGGCAAAATGTATACACCTAAAAATGGTCAAATTATAATAAGTCTGGTAATTAATTAAATACAAGTTATTTAATTAAAATCTCTAATTCAATATACATATGAATGAATTTATATAATTTATTTATATTGTTCATTTTCTACATTCTTCTATCTTAATTAAATAAGTTTAGTTACTTATTTAATCACTTTTTCATTTCTTGTTAATTAATTAAATAAGTTTTACAATTTATTTAATTTAATTATCACATTGCTTTATTTTGAATAAAGTAAATATTCTTCTTTTTCCAAAATCATAAAATCACTCTTAAATTTTCTAAATATTCTTCTTTTCCAAAAATCATAAAATCACTCTTAAATCTTCTAAATCTTCTTCTTTTTTCAAAATCATAAAATCACTCCTGAAAGTCATTAATTAATATTTTAATACTTAATTAGAATCTTCTTATCCACATTTCACACATAATTAAATATTTTTTAATATTTAATTAGAAGTTTCCAAAGACCACATGTCACATGAAATTAAATAATTTTATTATTTAATTGTTGAATTATCTTCAACCACCAAAACTAACTCATAACTAAAAATGACAAATGGCAAGTTGCCTTCATTTTTGAGTGAAAATGTTTTGTGGGAAGGAAACATATTCTTGCTTTCTCTCTAGCCTCCATCTTTTTTTCCAACTTCTCCATCTTTCACCATTCATCTTACCAGAATGAATCTCAATCATTGATCTTTTCCAACTAAGCTTTTTCCTCCAAAAATCTATAAATAAGACCTCTTGGCTCTTTGAAAAGGGAGAACTATTTGCCTAACGTGAGAACTATAGTTTAGTATTCAAGAATTCAAGCATCTTAGCACAAAATTATAGTTTCATTATCTTAGCATTATCATATCCATTAGTTGCATATCTACTATTTCATTTCATAATCATTTAGCATAGGAAATTAGTTTCTTGCACTTTTGAATATTTACTCATTCTCTAGGTTGTCATTTTGCTCGGCTTTTTCTTATACAATCTTAGGGAAAATAGCTTTAAACGAATCTTTGGAGATATAGAACAATGAGATGGTTTCAATGAATCTGTTTGGTTTGAAGTGTTTTACTCTTTTAGATTTTTTAATATAATGTTTCATTGGTGTGTTATTGAGTTTAATAGTTGACATTATTTCACACACACAAGTATCTCAACCAATCCTCTATTTGACATAGTTAAGCCTCCATAGTAGTACATAAAGACCTATTTTTGTGTGTGTGAGACCTAAGTGTCGCATTTTAATTTTGTGTGAAAGGTTTTGTAGCTACAAGATAAACCCAAGGAGGATATCTAGTGCTAAAAAGATGTAGATCTCGACATTAAAATCTCTAATATACTAATAAAGAGATATTTTTTTGTCTATTGTAATCATGGATTTTAGCAGAGATATTTAAAATAATGGAGTATTTTTCAAGGACATTTGGAAGAGAAAATCCTTGTGAGTGTAGAAAAGGTTGTAAATTAGTTACATATCTTAAGATGAGGAAAAGAAATGGATATAAAGGAGAATTTGATAATGGTTGATTTGTGTTGAGAATTTGTTGAGATGATTTAGCATCGAAGTAAACAACTTGGATCCAGAAGGTTGTGCCCCGAATGATGTACAAACTTGATCTATCATATCATATGTTATGATGTTGCATTGTGTGGAGATAATCCTTGATCTAGATATGGTAGTATTCCTTTTTGGGACATCTATTGAATTTAGTTGATGTAGTACAATGAAGACTAATCCTTTGATGATGGATTTTGTATTGAAAGCTTACTTCGCATAACCTTGTTATCTAGAACTTCATGTATCATGTTACAAGTTCTTGTATGTAAAATTGTGTTTTGTTGGCAAAACTAGGATAGACAACTGAGACGGGGGGGGGGAGGGGGTGAATAAGTTGTTACCAAAATAAAACTTATACAACTTTAACCAATCCTTATATCATAGATCTGATAATTAATAATGCAAGCATAAGAACAACACATCAGAGACACATGAACACAAATATTTTATACGTGGAAACCCTATGAGGGGAAAAACCACGACGGATGTTAGTCCACAAGATTATACCATGTTAGAAGTATAATGAAGAATAAAAAGATAATTCACTTGCATTCAGGCACATTGCTCAAAGGGAAGGCTCACTGCCTTACATACAATAATTAGATTAAATCCATTTGATGAATTTGAACTGAGAAAATAGCTTCTGCAAAAGCCTAATTACAATTCCAGTTAGGCACACTACAACATATTCAAACTTTTCCACACTTTGCTCTGAATGATCCAACCTTTATTTGCACTTGTATACTTGACCACACTCTAAATGATGAGAAACATATTGTAGATATATCTGCTACACGGATTTGCATCCAATAATCAGTCGACCACAAATAAGGAATAAATTACAACTGTCAAACTTAATACATGAATGAATTTCATTACATACCAACACAAGTCATCCATAACATAGTGACAACCCAAAAAAACATCTCCAAACATGCGAAACAATAAAATATCAATCCTCATGGATCCACGACATGCTAACACCACAATGTCAGCCAGGAACATGAACACTACAACACATATCGGAAAAATATCTGATCACGAACACTCCAATCACTACGGGCATACACCAAGGATAGAGAAAGATCTAGACTCATCCATGAAAATCATAGGCACATGAGCAACACATGATATTACCATACTTTCATCCGCTTTGACCAAGAACTCCATCTATAGAGATTGAATAACTGTAGGTATACAAATAATCATAACTTCCACAAAACTTCATGTGCACCACTAAAAAATTTAGACAACATAATAGAAAGGTTCAACACAAAACCCTTTGAAGCACACCCTCAAATCTTCAATACACAGAGCTTTCCAACATTCTGACCTTCTCAGCTCCACTGACTTCCTGTACTATATTTTTACAATTTTCTCAATTTCCTCAACATATACTACCTTAAGAAGATTAAAATGCTAATAGTGTTGACATCAATGAGAAAAATATATTAGCAACACAACCACAACATCCAACAATCTCCCCCTTTGGTATTGATGGTAACACATGATGTGAAAAATAATACCATCAACCCATCTAACTCTTCTTCAACAATCTCCCCCTGAGATTATGCACATTTTGTTTCCTTCTTCTTTCCCATTTTTTCACATTTCTTCTCTCCCCCTTTGACATCAATGGAAAATGTAGATATGCTCTAATTTCAATCTTGAAAACATCTAACTACTCACCCTGAGTAGCAATCACCACAACATCGATATGGAATATGATATAGAAATAAATTCATAGACTAATGCAAATACTTGCATCTTATTTCTAATTAGGAGGGGAAATTACTCCTAACTTGCCTCTAAGGTACTCAAAAGTATCCTTAGGAAATTTTTTTGTAAAGATATCTGAAATTTCTCTTTGGTAGGTATGTACTCCAATCTGACTTCTTTGTCACTTACTTTGTCTCTCAAAAAGTGATACTTGATAAATATATGCTTTGTCTTTGAATGCAATACTAGATTCTTAGAATTGTTAATGGTGCTTGAATTGTCATAGAGTATAGCAATGGGTTCTTCATACTCAATTCTGACATCTCTCAACATTTTCTTCATCCATAATACTTGGGTACAATTGTTTGCAGCAACAATGTACTCTTCCTCAGATGTAGATAATGAAATTGAGTTTTTCCTTTTGCTTAACCAAGATACCAACTTCTTACCTAATAAGAATACACCACCACTAGTACTCTTCCTATCATCTATATCTATTGCCTAATTAGCATCAGTAAATTCACTTAGAGTAAGATCATCATTCTTAGGATACCAAATGTAGACATGGAAAATGAACAAGTTCGGTTCGACACACTTGATCCTGATTATTAACGACATTTCCTCCTAAATCACACTCTTAACACTTCATCATATTCTATCCCTTAATATAATAAATCATTATTTATTTGATTGTCTCTCTCCGCTAGTGATTAAATTAATCAATTTAATTTAATTAACCTTATATTAATGTTTAATTAAATAAATCATTTTATTTAAGTAAAGCCTCTAAAGTCCTCTTATTAAATTAAATAAATTAAACCTTATTTGATTTAATCTAACATTATCCCACTTAGTTAAATAAATCAAAATCATTTATTTAATTAAGCATTTCCTCTCAGTTCTGATTTAAATCAATTCATTGATTTGAGTCAAAATTGTCAAATCATCTAATCCCTCATTAAATTAATCAAATTCTTGATTAAGTTAATCCCAATCACTAAAATATTCTAGAGAATGAAAGTTGCACATGAAAATAGATTTAATTCATTTATTAAATCTCTATTTTCCCTCACATGGCATCAAAAGGGAATATTCCCTCAAATTTGAATTCAAAAATTTCAAGTGGCCTTGTACATCCAACAAGGCATTCACTCCTCTTACATGTACTTGTGCATTGAGCCAAGTGGCATTTATTTCATTATTTTTTCCCTCTCACATGTCATTTCTTCAAATTCAAATTCTACCTAATTGCATTTATTGGCACCTTGGCCAAAATGTGCACAACCATCAACCATTCACATCTTGACAAGTGGCACTTGGCCATTGGATGTTGAATGATCCCACATTGCTTGTTTTCACTCTCTTTTCAATTTTGGAAATCTATAAATTAGAGGTTTCTCTCCTCATTTATCATCCATAATTTTGAGTAAACTTACTATAATCAAATTCATCTTCATTCCACATATTTCATGCAAAGTTACTCTCTTGAATTGAGAGCTAATTTTAATCATTCCACTCAAGCAACTAATCTCACCATCAACAATCACAAAGCTTACAACATGAATTGGGAAAGGGCTGATTTCGACACATCACTCAGCACCAATTCCCCCATGGGATTGATAGTTGTTCATTAAAATAGGATTTATTTTCTTTTATTTGAATTGTCCTTCATTTTCCTCCTATATTAATGTTTCAATCTAATTTCATGGGGAATCCTCATTTCACCTTGCACATTGATCTAATGCTATGTTTGCTTCTTGCTTGTGTGCAGGTCCGAAATTAAAGGGTTCACACCAAAGACCAAGATTAGTTGTCCCTTTCATATATTTGAATATTATTTTCATAGAAGTCACATGGGACTCTTTAGGATCAGCTTGAAATCTAGCAACCATGCACACAAAATTCATTATCTATGGCCTTGTCTGAGTCAAGTACAACAACCCATCAATCATCAATCTATACCTTGTTTGATTTTCTTTAGGGGATTCATCATTCTGTGTGATTTCACATCCATTCACCATAGGTGTACCAAGATGCTTTGCTTCTTTCATGCCAAAAAATTTCAGTAACTCTTTTACATATTTGGACTGAGATATAAAGATCCCATCTTCTAACTGAGTGATTTACAATCCCAAAAATAATTTTAGCTCTCCTATCATTGACATTTCAAATTCAATTTTCATTTCATCAAAATACTTCATACACAAATCATCATCTCATTCAAAGATAATATTATCACAAATTACTTCAATGATCAATTCTTTGTTCTCATCCAACTTGAAATAAAAATTGCTATCAACAGTACCTTTACTAAATCCAAGCTTCTATAAATATTTTTCCAATCTAGCATTCCAAGCTCTAGGAGCTTGCTTTAGTCCATACAAAGCTTTCTTCAATCGACATACCATGTCCTTTTCATCGGGCAACTAAAATACATTTGGTTTTTCAACATAAACTTCTTGTTCTAGTTCTCCATTCAGAAATGTTGATTTCGCATCCATCTAATAAAATTTGTAGCTCTTGAAAGTAGCATAAGAAAGAAGTAGTCTAACAGCCTCAATTCTAGCAACAAGAGGAAAAGTTTCTTCAAAATCAATACCTTCCATCTGTGAGTAACCTTTTCAAACCAATCTTGCTTTGTTTGTAACCACATCACCTTGTTCATTTAGCTTATTCTGGAACACCCACTTGATTCTAATAAAAATTTTGTTCCGAGGTCTAGGAACAAGATCCCATGTATTATTCTTCTATATCTGCAACAGTTCTTCTTTCATGGCTTTCATCCAATGTTCATCCTTGCATGCTTCACTTATATTTCTAGCTTCAACTTTATAAGTTAGACAATATTCTTCTAGTTTGCACACCTTTGGTTTTGTCTCCTATGATCTGACTATCATAATGATTTCTTCTCACATACTTAGGAGTTTTGAAGTTTTCTCTTACCTCTTGTTCTTGTGATCTTTCTTCAACACTTTCACTTGTTTCTGCTTCTTGATTTTCTTGCTTCACCGGAACAATCTGAAGTTGATTATGTGTCTGAGCATTATTGTCAGCATCATCATGTTGATCATCTTAATCGTAATCACCAACTTAGGATGATTTACCAATATCCTCATCAACCTTAACATTTTCACTTTCAACCATTTTCTACAACATTTTATTAAAGCACCAGCAATCTTTTCATTTAGTAGAGTATCATAGGAAGATTCTTTCATCACTTCTAGCATCAAAATTACCTATATCATCTCTCTTGATGTAGCATTTGCTTCCAATTTTTTTTAAGTATTTGACAGTAGGCTTATAACCAAACCATAGCTCAAAAGGGGTGTTACCTAAATTACTATTGACATTCACCCTATTAATAGTATACACAACAATACTTACAACTTATCTCCAGTAGAAATGAGGAAACTTTTCTTCCAACATCATGGTTCTAGTAGTGTCTAGAATGGTTATGTTCTTTCTTTGACCAACTTCATTCTTTTGAGGGGTCCGGGGAGCAAACAGTTGTCTTTGAATACCATGCTCTTCACAAAAAGAATTGAATTCCCATGAAGTAAATGCATCACCTTTATCTGACCTTAGTCATTTGATCTTTTGACCTGTCTCATTATTTTATATAGCTTTAAAACTTTTGAACCTTTCTAGTGCTTCATGTTTTTCTCTTAAGAAAGCGACCCATATCATTCTATAAAAATCATCAATGAGTAACATAAAGTACATTTCACCTTGTATGCTTCTGATTCTAGAAAGACCATGTAGATCACTATGTATCAAATCCAGTACTCCATTAGAGATGTACTGTTTGCTTCGGAAGGAATTTATTGTTTTCTTTCCCATCTGACATTCCTTGCACATAGTGTTAGTAGGCTTCACTAACTTAGGTAAATATCTGACTTCTTGAGTAGAACTTATCTTGACAATGTTATCAAAGTTCACATGACATAACCAACTTACATCAATTTGAGCAATCAAACAACTTTGACTAGCAGTACTTAAATGAAAGATATTACCTATTATCTTTGTTCCTGAAGAAATTATATTTCCTGAACTTCCTATTATTCTATGCTTACCATTCTTGAACTTTAGATTGTAGCCTTTGTCTACCATTTGTCCAACACTCAACAAGTTATGCTTTAGGCCTTCTACATAAAGAATATCATCAGTATTGTGCTTACCACCAAAAGAAATAGTGTCTCTGCCACGAATCACACCAAAAGTGTTATCAGCAAACCTCACTACACAACCGCCATAGTTTTCCAAGCTTACAAATTTTCTTTTGTCACCAGTCATATGATGTGAGCATCTGTTATCAATTACCCACCCATCTTTCTCTTCAACTTTGGCTGCAAGATATTTCTCAACATTTAAATTACTAGTAGATTCAGTGGACACCTAACCATTTTCTTTGATAGCAATAAATACCCATTCATCTTTATTTCCAATTTCTTTATCAGACTCTTCATCAGTTACACATTCTTTAGCATAATAGCATTTTCTTTGAAATCTAATATTCTCAGGCTTATATTTTGAAACTCTTTTAGGACATCTAGAAGAAAAATGACCTATCTTATTGCAAGAAAATCATTTAATAGGTAACTTTCCTTTGTACTTACCATGACCTCTTAATTCTCTTTTCACAATCAATGCTTCAAGTTCTTCCAATTCTCTTTCTTCATCTCCAATCCACTTCATCTCATCTTCATATCTGAATGTTCTTTGGGAACTCTCTCATGAATCATATCTCTTTTTCTCGAATAAAGTTGCCTTGAAAACAGATTCAGTCTTAGGAGCAGACTCACTAAATTCACTTAATTCAAATGCAAAAAGTTTTCCAATCAACATGTATTTTGTAATATTCATCATCATTCTGAGTTCATCAATAGCATGAGTTGTTGTATTGTAGGAAGGGGGCATAGATCTAAGCATCTTAGCCACAATTTCATCATCATTCATAGTTCCACCAACACATCTAATGTCCATCACCAATTCATTTATCTTACGTGAGAAGGAAAAGATGTTCTCATCTTCACTCATCTTCAAGTTATCCCATTTTCCTTTTAGACTTTGTAGCTTAGCACTTTTCACTAGTGCATCTCCTTCATACAATGTTTCCATATTTTTCCAAATCTGATATGAAGTCTTCAAACCCATCACATTTGTCATTTCCGAGTCTGTCAAAGCACTCACCAATGTTTCTACTGACCTAGTATTAATTTATGCTTGCTTGATCTCATCTTCAGAGGAGGGACCGTTCTGAGGAATATTATATGTAATTTGTGTCATCTGCTAGAAAGGTTCACCAATGCACCTCAAATGATATTCCATCCTGACTTTCCATAGAGAGTAGTTTGTACCATTCAAATCTAGGACTATACTTTTTAAATGATACCATCTCGGATCATGTCAAGCTATTAGGCTTCTTTCAAAGGAACTAGCTCTGATACCAATTGTTGGCGAAACAAGCATAGGCAACTAAGAGGGGGGGTGAATCATTTACCACAATAAAATTTATACAACTTTAACCAATCCTTATATCACAGATCTGATAATTAATAATGAAAGCATAAGAGCAACACATCAGAGACACATGAACACAAATATTTTATATGTGGAAACCCTTTGAGGGGAAAAACCATAGTGGATGTTAGTCCACAAGATTATACCTTGTTAGAAGTATAATGAAGAATAAAAAGAGAATGCACTTGCATTCAGGCACACTGCCTAGAGCACACTGATCAAAGGGAAGGCTCATTGCCTTACATACAATAATCAGATTAAATCCATCTGATGAATTTGAACTGAGAAAATAGCTTCGGCAAATTCCTGATTATAGTTCCAGTTAGGCACACTACAACCTCTTCAAACTCTTCCACACTCTGCTCTGAATGATCTAACCTCGATTCACACTTGTACATCACTTGTACACTTGAGCACACTCTAAATGAGGAAAAAAATCTTTTATATTTATCCGCTACATGGATTTGCATCCACTAATCAATTGGCCACAAATAAGGAATAAATTACAACTATTGGCCTTGATACATGAATAAATTTCGATGCGTACCAGCACAAGTCAGCCATAACATAGTGAGGACCCAAACAAACACCTCCAAACCAGGGCAAAATTTAGTGGTGAATCTTCGCCAATTGGCGAATAACAGAAATCGGGAGCTCCAAAAATGGTGAATAGTACAAGCTAAAACAAAGACTGAATTGCTAGGTTTTTTACAAAAATATAGTTTCATCTTGATTAATTTTCCATGTAAACAATGCGTCATTGGCATTGATTCGCCAATAGTTTATATAGTAAAATTTAAAAATATTAATAATATTCGCCAGTACTATTGTGTAATTTTGGAGAATCAAGAAGGGAATCTACTATATTTGCACCAAGCTCCTGGACAGATGTTTGATCAAAGCTCTTTTTGATCTCCACCGGTCATTGTTTCCAATAGTTCATGACATATGTCATCATCGTTGTATCGGCGGGACATCCCTAAGTGTCCCACCAATGATGTTCACTCACGCCGATAAGGCTTCCATACTCCACCTAGGGTCCACCAAGGCATAGGTACACCACTTGTGTAATTTCAGAGAACCATGAATGGAATATACAATATTTATGCGAAGCTCCCGGAAAGACATCTGATCAAAGCTCTGTTTGATCTCCACTGTTCATTGTTGCCAATAGTTCATGACATACGTCATCATCATTGTATCAGCAAGACATCCCTAAGTGTACCATTGATGATGTTCACTCACATTGATATTCTCTCATAGAATGAACTTACAGTCATCCAATTTAAAAGCTAATCGATGGTAAAATTTTCAAGTTTCATTTAGTCTTACTTTTCAAGTGAGATATTTTAAAAACACTTCATCTATGTGTGTTCCAATGCATTTTCAGTAGTACCCAGATCCCATGAGGGGGAGTTTCCCCCTCGACCCCCACAAGGGGGCTCTACCCCCTTGAACCCTACAAGGGGCACTACTCCTTGACCTCACTGGTGGCTTCTGCCCCCGAGCACCTACTTCAATATTAAGAAAACAAAAAAATATATGGTGCAACTGTGTCGACCAACTATGAAATTTTTTGAGATATTTTCCATTGTAATTAATCTTTTTAGTGATTATTCACTAGGATTCACCACTGTGATTATTATTTTTACCAATTATTCATGAATATTTTCCATGATTTAACAAATTTTTTAATACTGAGCATAAGATTCGCCAAGAAAATTAATTTTTTTTTTCAAATAAAAGGAAAGATTCACCCAGATTTTACACCTTTGTCAAGGGGGGGGGGGGGGTTTCTTAAATTTATCCCTTCTCTAAACATGGCAAACAATAAAATATTAATCCTCATGGATCCGTGACATGCTAACACCACAATGTTGTCCAAGAACATGAACACTCTGGCACATATCAGATAAATCTCTGATCACGAACACTCCAATCACTGCGGGCATACACCAAGGATAGAGTAGGATCTAGACTCATCCATGAACATCATAGGCACATGAGAAAAACATGATATTACCATTCTTTCATCTAGTTTTACCAAGAACACCATCTATAGATATTGAATAACTATAGGTATACAAATCATCATAACTTCCACAAAACTTCATGTGCACCACTAAAACTTTTAGAAAACATAATAGAAAGGTTCAACACAAAACCCTTTGAAGCACACCCTCAGATCTTCAATACAAAGTGCTTTCCAACATTCTAACCTTCTCAACTCCACTGGCTTCTTGTAGTATAGTGTTGATAGTGTTGACATCAATGACAACAATATATCAGCAACACAACCACAACATCCAACATGTTTCTCCGGTTGACATTGAAATTAATGATAATCAATATTTGGTTTTGGTTGTGGCGTTCTCATCAGCTCCATAATATATTTCATGTAATTCAAATGTGCTATATTTTGGTGATTATGCTATCTTATGTATGACCTATTTTTGGTCCCTTAGCAATGTGGTAAGAAGATATTTATGTGCGACCTACCTTTTGGGTCTAGTGTTAGTGTGCAAGGTCTTATTGAATATTTTAAACTTTCTCTTCATACTAGCATTCTTTGTGGTGATCTAAATTCAAATGGTTGTTGGCTGACTTAGAAGACTATGAAGATACTATGTGGCCAACTTTTTTTTTGTACGGGTATACATGCATATATATAGAGACCATCTTTTTGATTGAAGAGAGAGGTGCATGGAAGTAGTATGATGTGAGTGAATAGATAGAAGAGTGCAAAGGAAGGAGTAATCTATTTTGGAAAAAAAATATGTGAAGGTTGTGGAAGGAAGGTGTGCAGAAGATTCTTGACCAGATTTTTTATGGACAAAAATTGTGCTCTTAACCGAAACTAAATTCATGCATATGTAGATGAAACTTCATTAGTTAACTTTTGTCAGTGAGAATATTTTGTAATATATATTTTTTTATTTGGGCAATGAGCCCATCAAAATTGAGCTACCCTACAGTGAGCAACTTGATAGTGAGCCTTTGTAAAAATCACCTTAATCGGTGCTTTATAATTGATAATTAGCATTCTTCGTGGTTTTTCCCTTCTTGGGTTTCCATGTAAATTATGGTGTTCATTGTGCTTGGTGTTGTTATGTGTATTCATTTTATTATCTATTTGATTATTTTCTAATTGGTATAAGTCTTCTCCAGATTAAATAAAGAAAATAAAATTATTTTAAGATAACTGATTCTTCCCCCCTCTCAGTTATCCGGACTGTTCAATGATTTGTATTAGAGCTTGGTTCCTTGCAAATAGAGCTTAATTGCTTGAGGTAGATCTTGGTAGTTTGAACAGATGGAAAGAGATTATTACTTTGAGGAAGAACTAAAGTAAATATTGAGTGACATGGAAAGTACAAAATCTAAGAATGAATAATTGAAAGAAAACCTCAAGGAGCAAAATGCTTGCATCTCAAAGCTCAGGGAGAAAATCCAGAAATTCAAAGCAAGACTCAAAGAGGTCAATCATGAATTAAAAGAGTCAAAGGAAATTAATGAGAACTTAAAGCTATGATTGGATGAATGCAAAAAGACTGATGAAAATTTCAAGAATACCATCAAATGGAAATCAAAAGAAAATGAGAAGTTAGATCAAGAGTATGTGAAAGTAGCACAGTTTTGGATCAACTTATATCCCTAAATAAATGTCACAAAGATAAAGGAGGAATTGGATTCACCAAGGAAAGCTCAAATAAGAACACTAAGGGTGAGGAAAAAGTAGTTGAAGCTGAAGCAAGATCAGTCATAACAAGCAAGGTCTGGATCTCTAATGCGCCTACAAAAAGACATTTGGTTAAGCAACCAAATTCTCAAAGGTACTTATCATTCAATGGTCACTATTTTCTATGCAAGAAGTTTGGAAAAAAGGTTGTGGAATGTAGAAGTAGGAAGGAACCAAGTATTCAATGATTTAATTGTCACAAGTTTGGTCACAAAGCAAGTCAATGCAGAAATGAATTATCTAATTTGGAAAGAAGGAATGGAATGACCAATCAATTTCATGGTTATTGCTATTTGTGCTATGGTTATGGTCACAAAGATAATCAGTCTAGACATAAGGTTCACTCAACAAAGTTAGAACAAAGATGTTACAAGTGTAGTCAACCCAAAAATTATTCTAACACATGTAGATATGTTGCTCCAAAAAGGACTAAAGACAAAAAGAAGGTTGCAGAATCAGATGAATCTAAGAAGAAGGTGACCACAGTGTGGAAGAAAAAGGAAACAAGTGTGGAGAACACTTTTGTGGTACCAGATCTCGATACGTACCCTACTGGTAATTGATCCAAGCTGCCTTGGCTCAGGGGGAGTTTTACAATGTATATCCTATTAGGTCCCCCTGTCTAAAGAAAGATTGATGTGTTTCTAGCATGACTAAGCTGGATCTGGGTGATATTGCAAAATTAAGGTTAATCCAATTGATTGAAAAGAGAAGTAAAATTGTTGGCATCATCGATACATGTTTTGGTAGTGAAATCATCATGAGAAGTTAAGGATAAAAGGTGGAGTATTTAAAATCATTTCTTACAGTTTGCAAAGAAGGAGAAGAAGAATTTTTGTAGAGCGATAAAATTTTGAAGAAAGTAAGTGTGACAAGTAATCCATTGAAAGAGAATCGTATGGAAGTATTCCTCTAAGGCTGAAGGGAGTAGATTTGGATGAGTTTGATCATTAGAAGATGAAAGAAGCAAAAGTAGGGTTGAAGACAGATGAGCTGCGAAATGTAAGTACTCTAGGTATGGATTTATCAAGAGAATTTCCCTAGTTTTCCAAGAGAGAGTCTATCTTGTTCCTATTAATTTGATTCAAGGATGGCAACATTATGTTGGACAAACCCTATCTAATCACGAAGGAAGCCATAGAAGCTATTACTCATTTGTGCAGTATTGGTGACCAACCTAGGAAGAAAATGGTGAAATATAGAGATGTGGAGGAACTTACTAGTATCGAAAAAGACCCTCGAGCTATATTGATAAATACCATTGTTGATCCTAAAATAAGTTATATTTCTTACATCATCACTTATAAAATATATTTTAGAAATTGTGAAGGTTCTACTTCAACATTTTGTTGTATATCTTGCACACATGATGGTGAATGAAAATGAGCAGTGCGATTTGTGTATCCTAGTAATGGGAAACCTAATTGAGAATGTTATAATGTATTTGGCTAAGAGTTATCCTTTTTGATTTGGGTCTCTCCTCACATGTTTGGTATTTTACTTTCTAAGTTCATTACCAGCAAACAAGAATGTTAAGTGGAAGTCTAACATCCCTATTGAAAAGTAAGTTTATAGGTATTTGGAATGTATGGAGGATAAATCAAGTGCATGCAAAGTATATTTCTCATCCCTATAGATGAATTTGTGCTCTGATGTGATAGTATCCAATCTGTTTGAGGAGGGTTCCTCCTCCGATAAGGAGTTGGAAGTTGTCATTGGTGGTTCCCCTTCGAACCTAAAAGGAGGAAAGTTAACACATAAGATATCTT
Source organism: Sequoiadendron giganteum (assembly GCA_007115665.2). Lineage (NCBI taxonomy): Eukaryota > Viridiplantae > Streptophyta > Pinopsida > Cupressales > Cupressaceae > Sequoiadendron > Sequoiadendron giganteum. Next base: position 807,788,227 of record CM021100.1, on the reverse strand, counting down.
AGAAGAAAAGGGAAAGGAATATGAATCTCTACCTGGATCTAACTCTCTCAATCTAGATGAAATTCAATTGATGTTGGATGAAGGTTATATGAAGAAGGTTGATGAAATGTGGTGTGCTTTCCCTTCAATGGATATGATTATAATTGATGATGCTTTGGTTGATTAACTACTCAAGAAGGGTATTACTATTTCAGATGTTTTTGACTCATTACTGAATGATCTAGTAGAATTAGTTGAAGAAAGAATATTCCTAGAAGGAACTAAAGGACATATGTTTGAAGCTATGATTGAGAGAATAAGAGTTGGTGAGTTCAAAGAGAATCTGTTGATTATTCAGAGACATATGGAAGACTTGGTTAGAAATGTTTGGCTGGTCAAAGAAATTGTTGAGGTCTGATTGGATCATCTCACAGGGATAATTTCTGATGCAAAAGATTGTGAATGACAATGCTATCTCCAGACTAGTCATCCTCATTTACGTTTTTGACTTTTTTGGATAGTATGAGTGCTAGATTGGTTTTTTTGATGCTAGCTTGGAAGAGGATTCTTCCAAATGTGAGATAAAGGTACAATAAAAAAATTTAGGTGAAAAGTGTTATTTTTACTTGAGTTTCTGAATGTTCAAAATTTGGCCCTTTTACTTTATGGAAAAAAAGGGGAGGAAAATGAAAAGTAAAATGAAAAAAAAAAGAATAATTGAATTGTTTAACAAAGGGGGAGTTTTGGAGTTTGCAACTTTAGAGTTGGAGATTTTTGAGTTTTTTTTCTCAGTTTTTGTTTTTTTTCCATCAATGCCAAAGGGGGGGATTGTTGAGAAGTTGTTGAGATGATTTAGCATTGTTGTCATTGATGTCAAAACCTTGGATCTGAGAGGTTGTGCTCTGGATGATGTAAAAAATTGATTTATCCTATCGTATGCTATGATGTTGCATTGTGTGGAGATTATCCTTGATCTAGATATGGCAGTATTCCTTTTTGGGACATCTATTTAATTTATTTGATACATAGTATAATAAAGACTAATCCTTTGATGATGGTTGATGTACTCAAAGCTTACTCTAAGTAGCCTTGCTATCTAAAAATTCATGTATCATGTTACAAGTTCTTATATGTCAAATTGTGTTTCTCCGATGGACACTGAAATTAAAGATAATCAATATTTGGTCTTTGTTGTAGTGTTCACATCAGCTCCAAAATATATTTCATGTAATTGAAATGTGATATATTTTGGTGATTATGCTATCTTATGTATGACCTATTTTTGGTCCCTTGGTAATGTGGTAAGAAGATCTTTATGTGTGACCTACATTTTGGGTCCAGTGTTAGCATGCAAGATCTTATTGAATATTTCAAGCTTTCTCTTCATGTCGACATGCTTTGTGGTGATCTAAATTCAAATGGTGGTTGGCTGACTTAGAAGACTATGAAGATATTCTGTGGTTGACTTAATTTTGTTCTATGGGTATACATGCATACATATAGAGAACATCTTTTTGATTGAAGAGAGAGATGCATGGAAGTAGTATGATGTCTGCGAACAGATAGAAGAGTGTGAAGGAAGGAGTAATCTGTTTTGGTAGAAATTTTTGTGAAGGTTGTGGAAGGAAGATGTGCTAAAGATTCTTGACCGGATCAGTTGTGGATAGAAATTGTGCTCTTAATCAAAACTGAATTCATGCATATGTAGATGTAACTTCATCAGTTCACTTTTCTTAGTGATACTATTTTGTAATCTATTTTTTTTTATTTGGGCAGTGAGCCCACTAACAATGAGCCACCCTGTAGTGAGCCTTTGTAAACATCATCTTAATCGGTGTCACCCTAATCGGTTCCTTATAATTAAGAATTATCAATCTTCATGGTTTTTCCCTTCTTGGTTTTCCACGTAAATATAGGTGTTTATTGTGCTTGGTGTTTTTATGTGCATTCATGTTATTATCTATTTGATTATTTTTTATTGGTATGTCTACTCCGGATTAAATAAAGAAAATAAAATTGTTTTAAGATAATTGATTCAACCCCCCACTTTCAGTTATTTGGTATGTTCAATAGATTTTTATATTACAACCATGAAGTAATGTTGGGATATGGATGAAATTTTAAATCTTAGTACCAATACCTTAGAGTAAATCTTGGAAGAGTGAAGGAAAAAGTGAGAATGAGAGATTTTATAATTTTTTGAATTCCTAAATAGAGTGTTTTAAGTGCAGTATCCATTAGATAAGAACAAATAGTAATGTTAGGTTTTAGAGTTTTAAATGGAGAAAATTAAAAATTTAAATAGTAAATTAGTATTTAAAGTGTTAGCATCATAAAACTTATGTAGATGAGTGATTTTTATCTTTCAACAACTAGGATTTTAAATTTCTAGGGCAGGTTGAGAATAAAAATTTAAGGTGTATATTATCAAATATGAATTTTAAAGTTACATTTTTCCCAAGTCTAGGAAGCTTAGAAAATATTGTGAGGAAGTACACTAAAGTAAATATTATAACATAAAGTTTGATAATAAAAAAATTAGGATAAGTTGTGAAAGGATATAAGAGAGGTATACTCCTTATATTACTTTTATTTTCAGGAACTTATGTAGCCCAATTATCAAACTCCACTTGATCCATTGTATTCAATTGTGATATTGAACAATTTAACTAAATTCCATAAATTTATTCCTCATGGTTTGATAATGTGAATGGAAAGTTTAAATTCCTCAATGCTAAAAATGTTGATTAAAATGATGAGTTAGAATACCCATTTCCTATCTTCATAAACTTAGTTCCCAAGTATCTCACATGCTTAAATAGAGATGAATGTGTGTGTTGAGTGGTCTATTTAGGCCTTTTTAATTGTAGGGTATCTCATCCACTAATTGATATAAAATTAATACAAAATCTAAATATCAACAAGATGTTGTTTCAAGGTGTGTGCCCTTGGTCTCCTTGGTTGTTCAACGCGATGCTTGAGATTTGTGACATGGTTTAACCGCCTTCCGTGGATCTTAACTCTATATTTATCGGGCATTGATAGGTTGATATTTTGGTGCAAAGACAAGGCCAACAATTATTATCAGAGTTGGTCACAGGTTTGAATCCCTCACTTGTATTGGGGGGGATTGTTGCAAGGTGTGCGCCCTTGGTCTCTTGGGTTTTTCAGTGTGACGCTCGAGATTTGTGACATGGTTTAACTACCTCTCATGGATCTTAACTTTAGCTTGTATCGGGAACTTAAACATCGATCTTTTGGTGCAACGGAAATGCCAACAGGTGTAAGGTAAGTAGTGTAATACCGAAAATATATAGTTATGTTAGTTTCCCTCCATTAAGCGTAAAATACATTCATTAGATAAATATAGTTCACAATTTATGAGCATTTGGAGCATTTCAATGCCATGGTCCCTTTCATCTTACATGGAAACACAAATTATTAATAGAAGTAACACCATATCCAACAAATACCCTCCCAAATAAGATGAAAACACAAAATAGTCTACTACTAATATTTGATATAGCATGGTCAGTAAATGTGTTAACCAAAGATCATTATCTAGCATGAAATATGAGGAGATGTTATGAAGTCCTCCATAATACAAAATAAATATGGAATCATGTATTTTGAGCATTGCATGACTAGGATAATGATCCATTGAAAATCAAGAAACACAATATATAAATAAAGAGATAAGGTCCTATTGTATATTATAGTGATGCTACACTTGAGTTGGTAAGAGAGATAATAGAATTGATGTCTAAAGCAATTGGCCTAGAGTCTAATACATGGTGATTTTTTTTTCCATCTATAGAACAAATGTTTGTATTGAATTATTACCTAAAATTTCTTTGGCCTAATTTCACTTTGGGATCTAAGGGACACCCAAATTTGGAAGACTCCAACTTACCAAATATGATAGAAAACACTACGTGATTATCAGAAAAATAAAGGTGATATTTCTAGTTATTTTGGGAGATCAAAAGGATGTATAATTGAATGCAATTTATAAGGGCATGATTCATTACATTGTGGATATTTTATCAAAACATAGAAATGGATGATATTTTTCACAATTTAGATGTTCATTGGGAGCACACAATTTTTAGAACAAAGAAGAAAACAAATTTGATGTATATGTACCTAAGAGGAGTTTTTTGCATCCAAAGAAGGAAATTTGAAAGTGAAAACAAAGGAAATAACTAAAGTGAGATCAAGTAAAGGTGTTCATCATGAAAGAATGATAGAAGATAAGCGATTAGATTTGTCTATATTTTTCTTATATTGTCAAAATTCCTCATTTTTTCTATATATGTAATTGTGCATTAAATCAATAGAAAAGAAGTAGGATTTTCACTAGTGAGGCTTTGATATTTTTTTATTCAATCCTTTTAAGAAATCATTTTATAATAATTTGATCTCTTTAATAATAATTTTGCAACTATGCACTTGGCCTGTTGTATTACTTATTAAATTATTTTAGAAAGTGAAATGGAGTTTTTGTTCAATTGTTCTTCATACTCTCTCATTAATGAATTTATTTCCACTCTTTTATCTTGTGTATGCATCCTCAATTCATGAATTTGAGATCAATTAACTTACAAATGAATATTTTCATGATCTTCACCTTTCATTGTTGCATTTGTGTTTTTTTATTTCATAATTATAGATTATCAGTAGATTAGTCATGTGTAGATAGAAGGTTTCAATTGGCATTTCATCTGTTTGGTTAGGTTTTAGTTTTAATTTTCTCTCTCTTTCCATGAAAAGTATAACTTAAATTATTTGAAGATCCTACAAAGAATAGGCTTCTAAAATCTCAGATTTTATCTTGCAAGCCATGCATCACTTACTTCGAAACACAAATTATTAATAGAAGTAACACCATATTCAACAAATACCATCCCAAATAAGATGAAAACACAAAATAGTCTACTACTAAGATTTGATATAGCATGGTTTGTAAATGTGTTAACCAAAGCTCATTATCTAGCATGAAATATGAGGAGATTTTATGAAGTCCTCCATAATAAAAAATAAATATGGAAGCATGTATTTTGAGCATTGCATGACTAGGATAATGACACATCCATTTAAAATCAGGAAACACAATATACAAATAAAGAAATAAATAAATAAGACTATTGTATATTATAGTGATGCTACACTTGAGTTGGTAAGAGAGTTAATATAATTGATGTCGAAAGCTCTTGGCCTAGAGTCTAATACATGGTGAATTTTGTTTTCAATCTATAGAACAAATGTTTATATTGAATTATTACCTAAAATTTCTTTGGCCTAATTTGACCTTGGGATTTAAGGGATGCCCAAATTTGGAAACTATAACTTTTTTTGTTGTAGGATAAATTTGGAAGACTCCAAGTTAAAAAAATATGATAGAAAAAACTAGGTGATTATGGAAAAAATAAAGGTGATATTTCTAGTTAGTTTGGGAGATCAAAAGGATGTATAATTCAATGCTATTTATAAGGGCATGAGTCATTAAATTGTTGATAATTTTAGCAAAACATAGAAATGGATGATATTTTTCACAATTTAGATGTTAATTGGAAGCACACATTTTTTAGAACAAAGAAGAAAACAAAGTTGATATATACATAGGGAAAGGAGTTTTTTGCACCCAAAGAAGGCAATTTGAAAGTGAAAACAAAGGAAATAACTAAAGTGATGAAGCAAAGGTGTTCATCATGAAAGAACGAGAGAAGATACACGATTAGATTTGTCTATATTTTTCTTATATTGTAAAAATTCCTCATTTTTTCTATATATGTAATTGTCCATTAAATCAATAGAAAAGAAGTAGGATTTTCACTAGTGAGGCTTTGATATTTTTTTATTCAATCCTTTTAAGAAATAATTTTTTAATAATTTTGATCTCTTCAATAATAATTTTGCAACTATGCACTTGGCCTATTGTATTACTTATTAAATTATTTTAAAAAGTGAAATGGATTTTTTGTTCAGTTGTTCTTCATACTCTCTCATTAATGAATTTATTTCTACTATTTTATCTTGTATATGCATCCTCAATTCATGAATTTGAGATCAGTTAACTTACAAATGAATATTTTCACAATCTTCACCTTTCATTGTTGCATTTATGTATTTTTATTTCATAATTATAGATTATGAGTACATTAGTCATGTGTAGATAAAAGGTTTTAATTAAAATTTCACCTTTTTAATTAGGATTTAGTTTTAATTTTCTTTTTCTCTTTCCATGAAAAGTATAAATTAAATTATTTGAAGATCCTACAAAGAGTAAGGTACTAAAATCTCATATGTTATCTTGCAAGCCATGCCCCACTTACTTGGAAACACAAATTATTAATAGAAGTAACACCATATTCAACAAATACCCTCCCAAATAAGATGAAAACACAAAATAGTCTACTACTAAGATTTGATATAGCATGGTCTGTAAATGTGTTAACCGAAGCTCATTATCTAGCATGAAATATGAGGAGATTTGATGAAGTCGTGGATGATCCCACAATAGTGGTTTACAATTTTTGGCCAAACTGGACACTGAAATTATTATTTTTAACTAAATCTTCACATTCAGGCACCTATAGCGGCAAAACCGTGAGGAATTTGGAGATGATGCAAACTAGAATCTCATCACATGTTGTCTATAGATTCTAAAAATATTTTTTTCAATTTTTTTGGAATAAGATTGCACTTCTTTTTCCATCTCCCATGAAAACTGGTTTGTTTCAAAAAAATAAAAATTTAAAAAGTGACACTCACCGCATACAACATAACATTTTTCGTATGAAGGATAAAATTCTAATTTTTTAGAATTTAGATTTGTAACTATGATGTCTAGCACTTTCATTTGGTCTCATATTTTTTTATTGAATATTTTTTCCTTAATAGAGTTTCAAAGTCAAACCAATTGAAATTTACACATAGGCGGACTGTATACAACATAACTTTTTATGTATGTATCAAAATTCAAATTTTCTTTTTTTAATGGATCAAGGACATCAATACCCAGCACGAACATATTTTAAAAAAAATATATTTTGATAATTTTATATTTTTCCACATGTGCAAAACAAAGAGCTTGATTTTCGGTGAAAAACCTATGTTTAATAAAACTTTAAAAACACATACATAATAAAACGAAAACATATTAAAATTATATTTGTGGGATAGCTCATTTTGAGGACTACCATAATCATTTAAAATAAATTTGAAATGAATTCATTTGATCCCCCAAAAGGTAAATCAAAAGTGATTTTTTACTAGCATTTTGATAGGTGTAAAGGAGACTCATTTATAGGTATGGTTTAAAACTAGCGAGGTTCTATCCAAGGGGGTTTGATCTAAGGTGGTTTGATCAAACCCTCTTCAATTGGAATCCTTAAAATGGAACTTTTAAAGCTTAAATCATTATATTTTCTAAAAATATGTGATTTCAGCTAAAATTAGTTCCTCTCAGAAATTGTAAACCAGCTTTGTGGGATCACCCTCGTCCATAATAAAAAATAAATATGGAAGCATGTATTTTGAGCATTGCATGAATAGGATAATGACACATCCATTGAAAATCAGGAAACACAATATACAAATAGAGAAATAAGACTATTATATATTATAGTGATGCTACACTTGAGTTGGTAAGAGAGATAACAGAATTGATGTCTAAAGCTCTTGGCCTAGAGTCTAATGCATGGTGATTTTTTTTTTCAATCTATAGAAAAAATGTTTGTATTGAATTATTACCTTAAATTTCTTTGGCCTAATTTGACTTTGGGATTTAAGGGACGCCCAAATTTGGAAACTATAACTTTTTTGTTGTAGGATAAATTTGGAAGACTCCAAGTTACCAAATATGATAGAAAAAACTAGGTGATTATGGAAAAAATAAAGGTGATATTTCTAGTTAGTTTGGGACATCAAAAGGATGTATAATTCAATGCTATTTATAAGGGCACTAGTCACTAAATTGTGGATAATTGTAGCAAAACATAGAAATGGATGATATTGTGCATTAAATCATTAGAAAATAAGTAGGATTTTCACTAGTGAGGCTTTGATATGTTTTTATTCAATCCTTTTAAGAAATTTTTTATAATAATTTGATCTCTTCAATAATAATTTTGCAACTATGCACTTGGCCTATTGTATTACTTATTAAATTATTTTAGAAAGTGAAATGGATTTTTTGTTCAATTGTTCTTCATACTCTCTCATTAATGAATTTATTTCCACTCTTTTATCTTGTATATGCATCCTCAATTCATGAATTTGAGATCAATTAACTTACAAATGAATATTTTCATGATCTTCACCAAGTTTATTGTTGTATTTTGTGTTTTTTTATTTCATAATTATAGATTATGAATAGATTAGTCATGTGTAGATAAAAGATTTCAATTGAAATTTCACCCTTTTAGTTAGGATTTAGTTTTAATTTTCTCTTTCTCTTTCCATGAAAAGTATAAATTAAATTCTTTGAAGATCCTATAAAGAGTAAGCTTCTAAACTCTCATATGTTATCTTGCAAGCCATGCCCCACTTACTTGGAAACACAAATTATTAATAGAAGTAACACCATATTCAACAAATACCCTTCCAAATAAGATGAAAACACGAAATAGTCTACTACTAAGATTGTGACGCCCCGCCGTGCAAACCCCAAAGGATAACCAATTACCGCACAATTTTTTTTTGGAAAGTAGAACAATACATAAGATGAACATGAAATTAGATTACATATAAGGCAATTATATGATTACAAATAACATTACATCCTCTGGGGTACACACGATGACATCATAAAATCCTAAACTAATACCATAATGATAACAAAGATATCAAGATTACATAAAGATAACATACAACCATCCATGATCAAAAGGAATGAAAAGATATATACAACATTTTATTACATTTCAATTCATAGTTCCAAATAACAGTAGTGGAGTATATTTCCATAGATACAACACATTAGGTAAAGACTACCACAAAAAGGTTTACAAAAGTAAAATAATACATTACAACTATTTCAGAAGTACATTACATCACTTCAGGAGTACATTACATCACTTCAAGAGTACATGTGCATCTTGTCAGGGAGAGGAAAAAGATACATCAAATACAAGAATGTTACATAAATGAACATGGTACAATAGAACTAAGATGGAGTTCTAGATCAGCTGCATCGACGTGAACTCAGACTAGGGACCCAATGGGGTGCATAGCACATTCCACCTGACCATGTGGACTCGAAGGTCCACCCCCCGTGCTAGGAGATGACAAGAAAAGATCCACATCAAACAACGTCAAGTAGACAAGGCTAACATAAATACTGACATAAAGCATCATCAAACAAGTACATCAACACTTCTAGAGGCTTCCAAGCAAAGGAAAGTAGATGGGTATTGTGGGAGAGTGTCATCGTATGGTCTTTCATGGATTATCCAGACAACCTATCACAAGGTGCCGCCTCCATCTATGGTTGTCCTGACTGCCTATCTCAAGGCGCCGCTCCATAGGGTGACTCATGCAGGATCTCTTACCTTTCGTGAGGACAAGGCAATGATCTCACCGACCAGATCTTCTCACTCCATCCTTAGCCTGAGAAAGCACTAACGGTATGGGTGAGGCACATAATTAATCTTGATTAAATGTTAACTACCCAAAACCCACTAGTTTATTAATTAGATTATCACTTGTTTAGGAAACTCTTCCATGGGTTACCCTAACAGCCCCTTTGTGCGCCGACCCCCATGAAGAGCCACCCTCCCCAACATTTTTCAAAAATAAGACTCATAACCACTAGGGGGGTACCAAACATAAAATCCATAAACGAATGCACATGTGAGGCATGAACCATACCACTCAAAGCCACATCAAATTCAACACCATGGTATAAGGTAACACCCACAAGAACTCAAAATCAAAAATTAGATCAATGAATTACAAAGTTCCAATTGTAGAAAATCAATACAATTCAAGTTTCTGCTTTGCCTCTAGAAGCCTAAAATACCAAAAATCCACAATTTCCCACAAAAGGTAATTCAACATTTCGAGTTCCCAATCATCTCAAAATATGACTAAGAGAAAGTCATTGTATAAAGTCTTCTTAATCAAAATAACACAAAAGAGGTACTCACAAAATGACTAAACAAATTTTATAATCACAAAATGATAAGTGTAGAATAATAGTAGCAACATCTTTATAAAAATATTGAACTCAAATAAGGCTAATATAAATAAGTACAATATCAACAGTAAACTCATCAAACAAGGCATCCAAAGGAGACCTCAATTTTCTCCCACACGATACCCTAACATCTAACATTTTAGATCAAACCCACTTAGACCCATAAACCCAACAAAATTAGAAGCCCAACACTTTAAAAGGTTATCATCTTTATGCAAGATTGAACACAATAATCTAATAGCAGAGCCAAATGACAGAACATCCAAGATAGACACGACGAAAAATCAAACAAGCAATATGAATTCACCCAAAATCTCAAACTAAAGATTGCGAATGAGCTCAACCTTATAATACGTTATTTACTTGATCAAAATTAAAAGATTAGAATTCTAGAATACTCTAATTACTTACCAACTATTAGATCTCATGGAACATCTTGCTAGAATAATTCGTTAAATCCTTACTTTTCCATGAGGTCTTAATATCATTAAATAAAAACTTGTTTATGTGACCATAAGGAGTCAATCTCTTACAACCCCTTTACAAAAGAACATTTATATTTGACAAATAATAACATTCCACTAATTTACCATCTCTATTGATCCAATAATATTAATCATTTTCCAAATAGAATTAATTCTATTTAAATTATTTTTGCTAACTGAATTAAAAGAGTCATTAATAAATTAATACAATTTAACATCTTACTAACTTAATTGATAAAATTATTAATGAAATTACTTAATATTACTCATATTAGTAACTTTATAATTATTTTTGTTCCTTTAAAAAGGAGGTTACTAAAGGAGTTAGTTTTCATTTTAGACTCCCTTAAAATAATTTAACTTCTTAAGATTAGTATTTCCAAATTTACCTATTCAATTTAACTTCTTAAAGTAAATCAATATTTGTTTTAAATTTAACTTCTCGTAAAAAAATAATAATGAATATTGTTTTCCTTATAAATTAGTATTTTCAAATTTACCTATTCACTTTAACTTCTTAAAGTAAATCCATATTTTTAAATTTAACCTCTCAGTAAAAATAATAATGAATATTGATTTCTTTACATCTTAATTACCACTGTTTTTTGAGGTATTTAACTTACTTCAGAATTAATATCCTTTTAAATTATATTCTATTTTGAAAGCATTATCTCCTAAATTTTATATTTTCTTTTTAACTTAACTTAATTAACTAATTCTCTTAAAGGATATTTACTTGAATATTAAATAAAAAGACTAAATTTACTCATATTTTCTAAAAATGCAACTCTTTAATTTTAATCCATAAAATAATTATATTTAACCGAATTAATTAAACAACCCTAGGTTTAAAACTAACAAAATACTTATTTATAAAATACCACACATATACATATACGTACGGTTATTTTATATTAATTGAAACATCAATTTCACTTAAGCTAATAATCATTGTTTTAAAAACATCAATTTACTCAAAACACATAATCATATATATTTTATATTTATATAAATACACCAAATTTTAACCTAAACTACTATCTCAAACAACCAACATGCTTAAACCAGTTATAAGCAACTTTATATTCATATATATATTTTTATAAATGAACAGAGGGGATAATGTATGACTAAGTAACCATTTTAAATCTTATATGTTAAAACCTACTGTTGTGGTTAAAATAATTAGCACATAATAAAAATATAGCATAGTAAATGCCTAAATTTTCAATGAAATAATACACATATAATTATATGTATATATATATATATATATATTTAATTTAAAATAAAATAAATTATTGTTTAAACACAAAAACATATATATCATATATTTATATAGATATATAAAATTTTAGGCTAATCTACTCAAGTGTTGTGGCTTTGACGATGGGAACAGGGAGATTATTTAAACCTCTACAACATTATATTTTCAAGAATTGTTTGCCAATAGTATCGGGAGGTTGTTTAAACTTATACACTCTCTAGAGCCTAAATACTTAAGCTGTGATAGGTTGAGAATGGTATCAGGGACATTATTTAAATTTATACACCCTGCAAAGCCTAAACATGACAATATGGTAGGTTGTTGTAGGTAGCAGGGATATTACATATATATATATACTTATTGATTAAAAGAAATAACCCAACGCCATTGGTGAAAGGAATAAAAGATTGGAAGCCATTGAATAACAATGAAAGGGATTAAATTAAAATAGCGTAGGAAGCATTAAAAAAGAAAAAATAGAAATTACCTTCACACTTTTGTGGTTTCCTCAAGCTCCTCTGTTACTCCCATTAACCTCCTCCCTTCTAGACCCGCTATCCTCTTCCCCCTTTTCTCTCTTCCTCCTCCCTTTTCTTTTTGGCCAGAGTGTGTTTTTCGTTTACTCCGTTCCTCCCCCCTCCTGTAATGCCCCGCCAAATAACCTTAAAAGAAGTTGCAATTAACATCATAAACGAACCAATTTTTTTTTTTATAAAGTGCATTTAACATACACATTCACTTACTAGTTCACAACAACCTCTAAGGCTACAAGGTTAGGATTACTTAAACCCACACATACATATTACATATAACCATAGTAATATGAACCTTATGATATAAACATCATACATCATAAGAATACCACATAACATAATAAGATAATCAACCAAGATACAATCTCATAAACATTATCTTAAACCAATAGTTATATCACTCATTCCCAGAATGAGGCAATAGTACTCAAGGTTACAATTACAAAATTCCACCTTATAATCATAAGAGGGATAAAATAACTTATACAAATTAAAATATTATAATGCAAGATAATACAACAAGAACCGCGAGCTGTCCATCTGGATGTCTCGCCACCAAGTACTGAAGATCGATGGGGACCCAACGGTTTTGGTGCATGTTCCACCCAACCAATGTGGTACCCGAAGGCCCACCCCCCATGCTAGGAGATAGTAACAAAGTAACATGGACTAAGATCTACAACCACTAACCAAAGGCAGACTCATACTGACTCATACTGTTATAACCAACCAAATGAATTAACAAGTACAACTCATTCACCATACAAGTACGAATCAAGTACAACTCAAGTACAATACAAGTACAAATCAAATACAATACAAGTACAACTCCAACATCACTAACATAGGTCACATTGCTTCCAGACATAAAGTAGATCAAGTATGTTCAAATAACCATACACATAAAATAATTAACAACAGTTGTCATAGATAGAGTGTCATCGCAAGGTTTGTCATGAGATCTCCTCTGGGCATTCTTCATAGGCTCCGACACAAGTAATCCTGGTGGCCTCAACCGAATCCCGACACTCATACTCACTCATGCGAATCAACTACCTCTCGCAAGAACAAGATAGTTGATCTTGCCATTCCAGGCCTTCTCACTCATCCCAAGTCTAAACAAGCCCTTGTGTCTATGAGTGAGGATTAAATTATCTTGATTAATGTGAAGTTAATCCTAATCTTCTAAGTACATTATTTTAATTATCACTTGTTTAAATCACTCCTGAAGGTTATCCAGTTTACCTCTTTGGGCTCTGGCGCCTAACAAAAGCCACTCTTCTATTCGACAACACACATCCAAACAATCCACCAAGGGAACCACAAGTGCATACCAACTAGGCATCATAATCCACTCCAACACAAGGAGGATACAAATAATAGAAACTCACTCCAACATCTTGGAGGAAACAATCACATAGTCCACTCCTTTCACAGGAGGTACAAAAGATCTCACTCCAAACATCTTGGAGGCAACAACACATAGTCCACTCCTTTCATAGGAGGAAACAAGATGAAACCACATAACAAGGTCACTCCATACAAGGAGACACGGATCCCATAATCCGCTCCTAAACCAAGGAGGTGCAAACATCCCCATTCATGAAAACCGAGTAAAACTGAAAAGACGCCATGCACTACCCAAGGGAAAACAACTGGATGGCATAAAGGTTCAACAACCCTTATCCTATAAGATTTTTTGGAAGACTTATAATTTAGGACTAACACTAAATCCCAAAACCAACAATGCAACTTGACGACATAGCAACAAAAGCATTCAAGTCATTAATCAAATCTAATATTTGGATTTCCTAAATCCATATTCATTCAATAGGTAGTATTGACAAAATCAAAGACACGATAACTAGATCATCTAAAATAATCATAACCCCTATTTCCATTTTCATTATTGGAAATCTAAAACAATTAAACCTACTTCTCTTTATTGAATATAGAGAATTAAATCCTTTAAGATAATCATGAGGAAGATACTACTTTTGGATATACTAAATCCATATCTCTTTCATAATCCAATCACAATGATTCAATTAATCTAAATAGAAATGAATAAATCACATAATTTATTGCCTCATCAATAAAACAACTTCTTAATTTACTTTTAAATCGACACAAATCCATGTAAGTAAACTCTTTCCATTTCCTAACCAAATCTTACATCTCATTCAATTTTCTATTTAACACATTCAATCACTTTACTATAATAACATATTGTTTCTCTATCCATTTTCCATATACACTAATCAATCCAATTTTAAATCTCTATTCAATAATATATTGCATTCTTTAAATCAAATATTTAACTCTTTCAATTAAACTTTAACAAGCCATTTTAAAATAACAATAATTTCCCATATGTTTATAATTTTAATTCCACTAATCTAATATACAAATTTTATTTAAAATAATATAAATAAATATAATACTTTAATATTATAAATTATAATATAAAATATTATTAAATAATATTTTAATATTATAATAACAATACATAAAATATTAATATTTATAAATATCAATTTATTATTATTTTATTTTCAGAACAGCCATGGGAAAAATAACTTAACAGCAGCCTCATGTTTTAAGTATAACTCAAAAACTATGATCTGGGTATTTATGATTTTTGGACAGGGGTAAGAAAATTTCAAAATGCAAAAACTCTTTAAATTTCCTGAAAACCCAATTTGTAAAAGTGAAGTTATAGGCGATGCAACCATACCATTTTACCATGAAAAATATAACTACACTGTAGATTTTAAAATCCATTTTTTAATAATAAATAGAAGGTTTCATTTTCTGAAAACATTCTAAATGCATTGTTCAATCTCTATGTTTGATTTTCAATAACAACAAAATCAATTTCCCCAAATAATTTAAATTCAACTAAAGTTTTCACAATTTTCACTCAAGAATTTTCACAAGCAAAGGCTGTAAATTTGTTTAATTCTTTTCTTCTAATATCAAATTTATTTTCTAAAACAGATTTAACAAACAAATCTTTAATCATTACTATTTTAAAGAAAACAATCAAGAACAATAAAACACAAAGAGGAAAACCTGGTACAAGAAGCTACAGGAAGAGATGAATTTCTGATGCAAGCCTCCTCCAAAGATTTCCTGAATTTTCTTCAATCCTCCAATGAATCCAATCCAAAATCCAACAAATGCAAACAATCTTTCCTTCAATCAATTCTACAATCAAACTTTCTTCAAACCCTTGTGCAAATTTTCCAAAATTTCTTCCCTGCTGTAAAAATGTATTTTTCTAAAAACTTTCTGCCCTAAAATTAAAACATGTATTCTTATAAATCAAAAATACCTAATTCAACCCTAATTCACATTACATGCAAATTAGATATTTCAATTTCAATTTTTACAACCCTAATTCACATTGCATGCAAATTAGATATTTCAATTTCAATTTCAATTTCCAATTTCAATTTCAATTTCAATTTCAATTTCACTTTTGGAAAACCCACTTTCAATTTAAAATGCAATTTCAAATAATAAATTAATTTCCAAAGTTGCAACCAATTTCCCAAATAAACATTTAATTACAATTTCTAATTTAATTCCCACACGTTGGAATTAAATTCCAAAATTAATTCTAATTCTTTTATTTCCTTTCATTCTCTTGCATCACGTTTAATTAATTAATTTAATTATTTAATAACTAAATTCAACCCCTTGGATCAAATTTAATTAATTAAATAAACTAAATATAATTAATTAATTTAAGTATAAACTTTTATCCACATTGCATTATTTAAATTAAATAATCATCAACATGATTTAAATGCAATTATTCTAAGTATCTATTTCCAAATCAATAATCCTTCAGAAATAAATAACATTAAAACAAGACAGACAATAACTCGACACACACAACTGACGACACACTAAGGCTAGGGCATAGATTTGACACATGTTACCTAGCTAATATCTCCCATTCAACTTAACCGTTGGATCGACACACTCAAACCTGTGAAGCTAGGTGAAGTCGGTGTCATGTACCTGCAATCCTGCAACCAAGTAAACAACATCATACAATATACTAGCATATAATACACACCGTGAAGAAGGAATTACGGATTCGCAGGGCGCTCGCAAGCGAGTGATGCGAACTCGTCCTCTTCACCCATACACTCATTGAAACTGACACTTCCTTCATAATTTCAATAATCTCATAATAATATCTCAAGTTAACTCTACAACAACATTAATCTATAATGCATGTGAAACAATAATCAGATAACTACATCCCACAATAATGGTTGTCGCTCAATGGTAGCGATCAAATCATCATAACAAAATGTATCCAGTATCAAAGTAACTGCAACCAAACATAGCATAAAGCAAACCAAACAAGAAGCAAAACGGAGGGGTATTACACCTCCCAATGCAATTGCCAGCCGTCCAGAAATAAAAGCTTTTGCAAATGTTTAAGCATATGCAAATGACAGGTGTAAAGTAGATTTTCATGCATTGGATAGGTGTAGAGTAAATTTCCATGTTAGAAGACAAGTGTACAACATGTGACTTTATTTGCCTTTCTTCTATTCAATTATTTTTACCACCTTTATTCATTTACTTTTGACTATTCTTTCCTTCCTTTATAATTTTTTTTTTTCTTACTAATTATACTTTCACTACTCCATTAACTCTTTTTCCATACCTCCTCTATGCATACAAATTATTCAACTAGCATTCCCCTTTTTACTTCACTTCATTACTTAATTCACATGTTCATTTATTTAATTTAATTTTCTTGTTTTTTATAATCTTTAAATAAAATAATAATAATTTGCACAATATATTTATTAAAGACAATATTATTTATTAATATTGTAGTATTTATTTATTTATTAATATTAATTACACAAAAGCAATATATATATATATATATATATATATATATATTGTAATTAAACAATTATCCTCCCAAATGATAAATTGTCAATTAAAATATAATTTTAAAATAACACTTTTTATCATGATAATTTAATCCAATTATTTAATACTAAAACATTACTTTTAACAAAGCAATTTAAATTTAATTATTTGCTAATCCAAATCCTTTATGTTTCGCAAAACCAATTAATTAACTTGTTATTTCAATTTCCCCGACTTTAATTTGGATTACCTTGTCAACCAAAGTTAATTTAATTAACTCGCTAAATGAAGTCATTATGTTAACCATGCAATTCAATGACACCGTAAACAACATAGCACAAATAAATACTTACACCGATATCCAAAGAGGCCACAACGAAGGGGCACTACAAAGATTTGATATAGCATGGTCTGTAAATGTGTTAACCAAAGCTCATTATCTAGCATGAAATATGAGGAGATGTTATGAAGTCCACCATAATACAAAATAAATTTGAAAGCATGTATTTTGAGCATTGCATGACTAGGATAATGACACATCCATTGAAAATCAAGAAACACAATACACAAATAAAGAAATAAGACTATTGTATATTATAGTGATGCTACACTTGAGTTGGTAAGAGAGATAATAGAATTGATGTCTAAAGCTCTTGGCCTAGAGTCTAATACATGGTGAATTTTTTTTTCAATCTATAGAACAAATGTTTGTATTGAATTATTACCTAAAATTTCTTTGGTGTAATTTGACCTTGGGATTTAAGGGATGCCCAAATTTGGAAACTATACCATTTTTTGTAGGATAAATTTGGAAGACTCCAAGTTACCAAATATGATAGAAAAAACTGGGTGATTATGGAAAAAATAAAGGTGATATTTCTAGTTAGTTTGGGAGATCAAAAGGATGTATAATTCAATGCTATTTCTAAGGGCACAAGTCATTAAATTGTGGATAATTTTAGCAAAACATAGAAATGGATGATATTTTTCACAATTTAGATGTTAATTGGAAGCACACATTTTTCTGAACAAAGAAGAAAACAAAGTTGATGTATACGTAGGGAAAGGAGTTTTTTGCATCCAAAGAAGGCAATTTGAAAGTGAAAACAAAGGAACTAAGTAAAGTGATCAAGCAAAGTTGTTCATCATGAAAGAATGAGAGAAGATAAGCGATTAGATTTTTCTATTTTTTTCTATATATGTAATTGTGTATTAAATCAATAGAAAAGAATTAGGATTTTCACTAGTGAGGCTTTGATATTTTTTTATTCAATCCTTTTAAGAAATAATTTTTTCATAATTTGATCTCTTCAATAATAATTTTGCAACTATGCACTTGACCTATTGTATTACTTATTAAATTATTTTAGAAAGTGAAATGGATTTTTTGTTCAGTTGTTCTTCATACTCTCTCATTAATGAATTTATTTCCACTCTTTTATCTTGTATATGCATCCTCAAGTCATGAATTTGAGATCAATTAACTTACAAATGAATATTTTCACGATATTCACCTTTCATTGTTGCATTTGTGTTTTTTAATTTCATAATTATAGATTATGAGTACATTAGTCATGTGTAGATATAAGGTTTCAATTAGAATTTCACCTTTTTAATTACGATTTACTTTTAATTTTCTATTTCTCTTTCCATGAAAAGTATAAATTAAATTATTTGAAGATCCTACAAAGAGTAATCTACTAAAATCTCATATGTTATCTTGCAAGCCATGCCCCACATACCTAGAAACACAAATTATTAATAGAAGTAACACCATATTCAACAAATACCCTCCCAAATAAGATGAAAACACATAATAGTCTACTAATAATATTTGATATAGCATGGTCTATAATTATGTTAACCAAAGCTCATTATCTAGGATGAAATATGAGGAGATGTTATGAAGTCCTCCATAATAAAAAATAAATATGGAAGCATTTATTTTGAGCATTGCATGACTAGGATAATGACACATCCATTGAAAATCAGGAAACACAATACACAAATAAAGAAATAAGACTATTGTATATTATACTGATGCTACACTTGAGTTGGTAAGAGAGAATAGAATTGATGTCTAAAGCTCTTGGCCTAGATTCTAATGCATGGTGAAATTTTCTTTCAATCTATACAACAAATGTTTCTATTGAATTATATTACCTGAAATGTCTTTGGCCTAATTTGACCTTGGGATTTAAGGGACGCCCAAATTTGGAAACTATAACTTTATGTTGTAGGATAAATTTGGAAGACTCCAAGTTACCAAATATGATAGAAAAAACTAGGTGATTATGCAAAGAAAAAAGGTGATATTTCTAGTTAGTTTGGGAGATCAGAAGGATGTATAATTCAATGCTATTTATAAGGGCAGTAGTCATTAAATTGTGGATAATTGTAGCAAAACATAGAAATGGATGATATTGTGCATTAAATCAATAGAAAAGAAGTAGGATTCTCACTAGTGAGGCTTTGATATTTTTTTATTCAATCCTTTTAAGAAATCATTTTGTAATAATTTGATCTCTTCAATAATAATTTTGCAACTATGCACTTGGCCTATTGTATTACTTATTAAATTATTTTAGAAAGTGAAATGGATTTTTTGTTCAGTTGTTCTTCATACTCTCTCATTAATGAATTTATTTCCACTCTTTTATCTTGTATATGCATCCTCAATTCATGAATTTGAGATCAATTAACTTACAAATGAATATTTTCACAATCTTCACCTTTCATTGTTGCATTTGTGTTTTTTAATTTCATAATTATAGATTATGAGTACATTAGTCATGTGTAGATAAAAGGTTTCAATTAGAATTTCACCTTTTTAATTACGATTTACTTTTAATTTTCTATTTCTCTTTCCATGAAAAGTATAAATTAAATTATTTAAAGATCCTACAAAAAGTAAACTACTAAAATCTCATATGTTATCTTGCAAGCCATGCCCTACTTACCTAGAAACACAAATTATTAATAGAAGTAACACCATATTCAAAAAATACCCTCCCAAACAAGATGAAAACACAAAATAGTCTACTACTAAGATTTGATATAGCATGGTCTGTAAATGTGTTAACCAAAGCTCATTGTCTAGCATAAAATATGAGTAGATGTTATGAAGTCCTCCATAATACAAAATAAATTTGGAAGCATGTATTTTGAGCATTGCATGACTAGGATAGTGACACATCCATTGAAAATCAAGAAACATAATACACAAATAAAGAAATAAGACTATTGTATATTATAGTGATGCTACACTTGAGTTGGTAAGAGAGATAATAGAATTGATGTCTAAAGCTCTTGGCCTAGAGTCTAATAGATGGTAAATTTTTTTTTCAATCTATAGAACAAATGTTTGTATTGAATTATTACCTAAAATTTCTTTGGCATAATTTGACCTTGGGATTTAAGGGATGCCCAAATTTGGAAACTATAACATTTTTTGTAGGATAAATTTGGAAGACTTCAAGTTACCAAATATGATAGAAAAAACTAGGTGATTATGGAAAAAATAAAGGTGATATTTATAGTTAGTTTGGGAGATCAAAAGGATGTATAATTCAATGGTATTTCTAAGGGCACGAGTCATTAAATTGTGGATAATTTTAGCAAAACATAGAAATGGATGATATTTTTCACAATTTAGATGTTAATTGGAAGCACACATTTTTTAGAACAAAGAAGAAAACAAAGTTGATGTATACATAGGGAAAGGAGTTTTTTGCATCTAAAGAAGGCAATTTGAAAGTGAAAACAAAGGAAATAACTAAAGTGATCAAGCAAAGTTGTTCATCATGAAAGAATGAGAGAAGGTAAGCGATTATATTTTTCTATATATGTCATTTTGCATTAAATCAATAGAAAAGAAGTAGGATTTTCACTAGTGAGGCTTTGATATTTTTTTATTCAATCCTTTTAAGAAATAATTTTTTAATAATTTGATCTCTTCAATAATAATTTTGCAACTATGCAATTGGCCTATTTTATTACTTATTAAATTATTTTAGAAAGTGAAATGAATTTTTTGTTTAGTTGTTCTTCATACTCTATAATTAATGAATTTATTTGCACACTTTTATCTTGTATATGCATCCTCAATTCATGAATTTGAGATCAATTAACTTACAAATGAATATTTTTATGATCTTCACCTTCCATTGTTGCATTTGTGTATTTTTATTTCATAATTATAGATTATGAGTACATTAGTCATGTGTAGATAAAAGGTTTCAATTAGCATTTCACCTTTTTAATTACGATTTAGTTTTAATTTTCTCTTTCTCTTTCCATGAAAAGTATAAATTAAATTATTTGAAGATCCTACAAAGAGTAGGCTACTAAAATCTTAGATGTTATCTTGCAAGCCATGCCCCACTTACTTCGAAACACAAATTATTAATAGAAGTAACACCATATTCAACAAATACCGTCCCAAATAAGATGAAAACACAAAATAGTCTATTACTAAGATTTGATATAGCATGGTCTGTAAATGTGATAACCAAAGTTGATTCTCTAGGATGAAATATGAGGAGATGTTATGAAGTCCTCCATAATAAAAAATAAAGATGGAAGCATGTATTTTGAGAATTGCATGACTAGGATAATGACACATCCATTGAAAATCAGGAAACATAATATACAAATAAAGAAATAAGACTATTGTATATTATAGTGATGCTACTCTTGAGTTGGTAAGAGAGATAATAGAATTGATGTCTAAAGCTCTTGGCCTACAATCTAATGCATGGTGATTTTTTTTTTTAATCTATAGAGCAAATGTTTGTATTGAATTATTACCTGAAATTTCTTTGGCCTAATTTAACCTTGGGATTTAAGGGACGCCCAAATTTGGAAACTATAACTTTTTTGTTGTAGGATAAATTTTGAAGACTCCAAGTTACCAAATATGACAGAAATAACTAGGTGATTATGGGAAAAAAAAGGGTGATATTTCTAGTTAGTTTGGGAGATCAATAGGATGTAAAATTCCTTGCTATTTATAAGGGCACTAGTCATTAAATTGTGGATAATTGTAGCAAAACATAGAAATGGATGATATTGTGCATTAAATCAATAGAAAAGAAGTAGAATTTTCACTAGTGAGGCTTTGATATTTTTTTATTCAATCCTTTTAAGAAATCATTTTATAATAATTTGATCTCTTCAATAATAATTTTGCAACTATGCACTTGGCCTATTGTATTACTTATTAAATTATTTTAGAAAGTGAAATGGATTTTTTGTTCAATTGTTCTTCATACTCTCTGATTAATGAATTTATTTCCACTCTTTTGTCTTGTATATGCATCCTCAATTCATGAATTTGAGATCCATTAACTTACAAATGAATATTTTCACGATCTTCACCTTTCATTGTTGCATTTGTGTTTTTTTATTTCACAATTATAGATTATCAGGAGATTAGTCATGTGTAGATAAAAGATTTCAATTGACATTTCACCCTTTTAGTTAGGATTTAGTTTTAATTTTCTCTTTCTATTTTCATGAAAAGTATAAATTAAATTCTTTGAAGATCTTATAAAGAGTAAGCTTCTAAAATCTCAGATGTTATATTGCAAGCCATGCCCCACTTACTTGGAAACACAAATTATTAATAGAAGTAACACCATATTCAACAAATACCCTCCCAAATAAGATGAAAACACAAAATAGTCTACTGCTAAGATTTGATATAGCATGATCTCTAAATGTGTTAACCAAAGCTCATTAGCTGGCATGATATATGAGGAGATGTTATGAATTCCTCCATAATACAAAATAATTTTTGAAGAATGTATTTTGAGCATTGCATGACTAGGATAATGACACATCCTTTGAAAATTAGGAAACACAATACACAAATAAAGAAATAAGACTATTGTATATTATACTGATGCTACACTTGAGTTGGTAAGAGAGATAATAGAATTGATGTCTAAAGCTCTTGGCCTAGAGCCTAATACATGGTGAATTTTTTTTTCAATCTATAGAACAAATATTTGAATCGAATTATTACCTAAAATTTCTTTGGCATAATTTGACCTTGGGATTGAAGGGATGCCCAAATTTGGAAACTATAACATTTTTTGTTGGATAAATTTGGAAGACTCCAAGTTACCAAATATGATAGAAAAAACTAGGTGATTATGGAAAAAATAAAGGTGATATTTATAGTTAGTTTGGGAGATCAAAAGGATGTATAATTCAATGCTATTTATAAGGGCAGTAGTCATTAAATTGTCGATAATTGAAGCAAAACATAGAAATGGATGATATTGTGCATTAAATCAATAGAAAAGAAGTAGGATTTTCACTAGTGAGGCTTTGATATTTTTTTATTCAATCCCTTTAAGAAATTATTTTTATAATAATTTGATCTCTCCAATAATAATTTTGCAACTATGCACTTGGCCTATTGTATTACTTATTAAATTATTTTAGAAAGTAAAATGGGTTTTTTGTTAAGTTGTTCTTCATACTCTCTCATTAATGAATTTATCTCCACTTTTTTATCTTGTATATGCATCCTCAATTCATGAATTTGAGATCAATTAACTTACAAATGAATATTTTCACGATCTTCACCTTTCATTGTTGCATTTGTGTTTTTTTATTTCATAATTATAGATTATAAGTAGATTAGTCATGTGTAGATAAAAGATTGCAATTGACATTTCACCCTTTTGGTTAGGATTTAGTTTTAATTTTCTCTTTCTCTTTCCATGAAAAGTATAATTTAAATTCTTTGAAGATCCTATAAAGAGTAAGCTTCTAAAATCTCAGATGTTATCTTGCAAGCCTTGGCCCACTTACTTGGAAACACACATTATTAATAGAAGTAACACCATATTCAACAAATACCCTCTCAAATAAGATGAAAACACAAAATATTCTACTACTAAGATCTGATATAGCATGGTCTGTAAATGTGTTAACCAAAGCTCATTATCTAGCATGAAATATGAGGAGATGTTATGAAGTCCTCCATAATACAAAATAAATTTGGAAGCATGTATTTTGAGCATTGCATGACTAGGATAATGACACATCCACTGAAAATCGGGAAACACAATTCACAAATAAAGAAATAAGACTATTGTATATTATAGTGATGCTACCCTTGATTTGGTAAGAGAGATAATAGAATTGATGTCTAAAGCTCTTGGCCTAGAATCTAATACATGGTGAATTTTTTTTTCAATCTATAGAACAAATGTTTGAATCGAATTATTACCTAAAATTTCTTTGGCATAATTTGATCTTGGGATTTAAGGGATGCCCAAATTTGGAAACTATAACATTTTTTGTAGGATAAATTTGGAAGACTCCAAGTTACCAAATATGATAGAAAAAACTAGGTGATTATGGAAAAAATAAAGGTGATATTTATAGTTAGTTTGGGAGATCAAAAGGATGTATAATTCAATGCTATTTCTAAGGGCACGAGTCACTAAATTGTGGATAATTATTGCAAAACATAGAAATGGATGATATTTTTCATAATTTAGATGTTAATTGGAAGCACACATTTTTTAGAACAAAGAATAAAACAAAGTTGATGTATACATAGGGAAATCAGTTTTATGCATCCAAAGAAGGCAATTTGAAAGTGAAATCAAAGGAAATAACTAAAGTGATCCAGCAAAGTTGTTCGTCATGAAATATTGAGAGAAGATAAGTGATTAGATTTTTTTATATTTTTCTATATATGCAATTGTGCATTAAATCAATAGAAAATAAGTAGGATTTTCACTAGTGAGGCTTTGATATTTTTCTATTCAATCCTTTTAAGAAATAAGTTTTTAATAATTTGATCTCTTCAATAATAATTTTGGAACTATGCACTTGGCCTATTGTATTACTTATTAAATTATTTTAGAAAGTGAAATGGATTTTTTGTTCAGTTGTTCTTCATACTCTCTCATTAATGAATTTATTTCCACTCTTTTATCTTGTATATGCATCCTCAATTCATGAATTTGAGATCAATTAACTTACAAATGAATATTTTTACGATCTTCACCTTTCAATGTTGCATTTGTGTTTTTTGATTTCATAATTATAGATTATGAGTACATTAGTCATGTGTAGATAAAAGGTTTCAATTAGCATTTCATGTTTTTAATTAGGATTTAGTTTTAATTTTCTCTTTCTCTTTCCATGAAAAGTATAAATTAAATTATTTGAAGATCCTACAAAGAATAAGCTACTAAAATCTCAGATGTTATCTTGCAAGCCATGCCCCACTTACTTCGAAACACAAATTATTAATAGAAGTAACACCATATTCAACAAATACCATCCCAAATAAGATGAAAACACAAAATAGTCTACTACTAAGATTTGATATAGCATGGTCTGTAAATGTGTTACCCAAAGCTCATTATCTAGCATGAAATATGAGGAGATTTTATGAAGTTCTCCATAGTAAAAAATAAATATGGAAGCATGTGTTTTGAGCATTGCATGACTAGGATAATGACACATCCATTGAAAATTAGGAAACACAATATACAAATAAAGAAATAAGAATATTGTATATTATAGTGATGCTACACTTGAGTTGGTAAGAGAGATAATAGAATTGATGTCTAAAGCTCTTGGCCTAGAGTCTAATACATGGTGAATTTTTTTTTCAATCTATAGAACAAATGTTTGTATTGAATTATTAGCTGAATTTTCTTTGGCCTAATTTGACCTTGGGATTTAAGGGATGCCCAAATTTGGAAACTATAACTTTTTTTTTGTAGGATAAATTTGGAAGACTCCAAGTTACCAAATATGATAGAAAAAACTAAGTGATTATGGAAAAAATAAAAGTGATATTTCTAGTTAGTTTGGGAGATCAAAAGGATGTATAATTCAAAGCTATTTATAAGGGCACTAATCATTAAATTATGGATAATTGTAGCAAATCATAGAAATGGATGATATTGTGCATTAAATCAATAGAAAAGAAGTAGGATTTTCGCTAGTGAGGCTTTGATATTTTTTTATTCAATCCTTTTAAGAAATCATTTTATAGTAATTTTGCAACTATGCACTTGGCCTATTGTATTACTTATTAAATTATTTTAGAAAGTGAAATGGATTTTTTGTTCAATTGTTCTTCATACTCTCTCATTAATGAATTTATTTTCACTCTTTTGTCTTGTATATGCATCCTCAATTCATGAATTTTAGATCAATTAACTTACAAATGAAAATTTTCACGATCTTTACCTTTCATCGTTGCATTTGTGTTTTTTTATTTCATAATTATAGATTATGAGTAGATTAGTCATGTGTGAATAAAAGGTTTCAATTGGAATTTCAGCTTTTTAGTTATGATTTAGTTTTAATTTTATCTTTTTCTTTCCATGAAAAGTATTTAAATTAAATTCTTTGAAGATCCTACAAAGAGTAAGGTTCTAAAATCTCAGATGTTATCTTGCACGCCATGCCCCATGTTTGTGAAATTTTTAATGTTAATTCAAGCTTACATGCAGGTGGAAATTTGAACATCTATAGTTTTGGAATCCATGACGGGACATGATTTAAATGCTTCATTTTATATTTTATTTGATTATTGATCTTTATTTTATGATTTTGGTTGTAAATCACATAAATATTAACTTGTAGGGGCATGTATATTCCACCTATTGAATCCGTAGACACTCAAAATTTTTCCTTACAATCATCCTATTTTCGTAGATATTAATTACATGGATATTGTTATCTATTTAATTAATTCATTAATTCATTTAAATCAATAACATATTATAAGCATTTGACCGTTTGTATAATTAATCATTTATTCATAAATTATTTTATATTATTCCATTTGCACAATTATTAAATTATCCATACATTAAAACCATTAAATCATTTGCCAATATAAATCCATTTATATCATCCATTATTTCACAAATTCACTTTATTCTAAACTTCTAAACCTCCATCATATCATAAATCCACCCATGTATCTTTTTCATTTCAATCAATGGCATTTGATTAAAGAATATGGGATAATAATTCATTCCTCCACTTCACTCTTTTATCCCACATTTCTCCTATAACTCAAGTTTACCCCATAAGAACATCTATAAAAAGCCTGATCTTCTCACCAAAAATCCATACCTTAAATCTTGCTCATGCGATCCTCTCTTTCATTCATTAGAGCTTCTTGTTGCATTTGTGCTTGTAAAAATTTGAGAGCACCAAATGCATAATTAAGGATCATGGTGAATAGGAGAACAATGGAGTTGATTTTTTTTGAATGCATATGTTTGATTTCACATAGTTTAGTTTTATGTTTTTGTATGTTCTTTCATTTAATAAAGACTTCATTAGAGTTATGCTGAATTTTTGATTTGAGTTTATAGTTTAAAATCGGTTTTTCAATTTTCAGCATAAACAAAATGGTGAACCTGACGTGAACTTTTAAATCAGGTTTTCTCATAGTTTTAAATCTGTCCTAGGTCCAAGTTGAGATTTTTTCCATTATTCATATTTATCTCCATTGAAGTTTTGATATATGACCTCAATCTCAAAGGCGATGGCTTGGTAGATGAATATTCCCATGCCGAGATTTGTAGAGCATAAAATATTCAAATTAATTTCTTATTTTATATTAATATTTAGATTTTTTACCTTGTTAGAATAATTTCTTCTTTCATATAGTTTGAGCTTTCAGCTTAATAAATCACAATGAAGGTTAAAGAGGAAATTTCACTTAATTCTATGGAGCTTAAACATTTGTATTCGAATCATATTTGTGTGATTTGTGAATAAACAAATAGAAGCAAATAGCAACTTCCTGCACAAAATTAAAATTATAACTCCATTTTCTATTAGTTTCAATCGATTAGAGAGAATTTTGATTCTGCCTCTATACAATAAAAAAAATGGTGTAACCATGCAAGGGGCTCAAATACATTGGTTCGGAATAGAAAGATTTAAATAGGTTAAGAAAAGTAAAAATAAATAAAAAATTATTCAACAAAAAATGAATTTTAAATTTTTTGAATGCCTAAAACTCAAAATAACTTTTTTCTGGCTTGTTGTAAGATTCTATTGTGAGATTGTGAGGCTCAAGAAATACTGAAACTTGGTAGGAAAATTCCTATGTTTACCCTTCGTACATTCATTCATGTTTGTAGTATTTGATTCCAATGCACCTTCACCTAAGCTTTCATGTTTGCCTTTGATCTACAACTTTCCAATGCCCTGAATAGTTATTGGTAGAATTTTTGATAAGGAGTCCTTCCTTCTAGAAATAGTCACAAAATTTTTACTTTCAACGCATCCTACAATCACAACATTTCCACTTTCAATGCATCTTGCAGTCACAACATTTCCATTTTCAACATATTCTACAACCAAGGCATTTTCAGAAGATTTCATTCACATCAATTTATCCTACCAATTATCCTGCAACCATTGTCGTTTCATTCTACAATCAACATATGCTTGCATGAAGTTTCCTTTTAGTTTAGATCTAATTTTAGAATTAATTTTAATTTAGATTTAGTTTTTTAAATTTTAATTTAGCTTTTAACTTTTAATTTAGATTTAGCTTTTAACTTCTAGTTTAGATTTAGATTTTAAATTTTAATTTATATTTAGCTTTTAGCTTTTAACTTTTAATTTAGATTTAGATTTAACTTTTAATTTAGATTTATCTTTTAATTTCTAATTTAGATGTAGATTTTAACTTTTAATTTAGATTTAGCTTTTAGATTTTAATTTAGATTTTAACTTTTAATTTAGATTTAGCTTTTAACTTCTAATTTAGATTTAGAATTTAACTTTTAATTTAGATTTAGATTTTAACTTATAATTTACATTTAGATTTTAACTTTTAATTTATATTTATATTTTAGTTTTTAATTTATATTTCTACTTTTAATTTAGAATTAGCTCTTAACTTCTAATATAGATTTAACTTTTTAGCTTTTAATTTAAATTTAGCTTTTAAATTAGATTTTTTATTTTTTTAATCTAGATTTAATCTAAGAATGTAGATTTATTTATTTTTATGCATAATAATGAGTATTTATATTAACGTTCCAAAAAAATACAATTCTTCCATGAGAGTTGTAGGGTACCACCTGTGCTAGAGAAAAATAACACCCACCTTAGCAGTAAAGGCATGGAATTCAAGAACAACATCACCGCCAAAGGAGTGCTCCACTTTAAACACCTTCAAGAGATAGCTCACACCAACCCCTGCAACCTGCTTGTGCTAAACCAAAGCCATCCCCTTCAAATCTAGGA
Organism: Sequoiadendron giganteum; assembly: GCA_007115665.2. Taxonomy (NCBI): domain Eukaryota; kingdom Viridiplantae; phylum Streptophyta; class Pinopsida; order Cupressales; family Cupressaceae; genus Sequoiadendron; species Sequoiadendron giganteum. The sequence goes on along the minus strand of CM021100.1, from coordinate 807,758,581 downwards.
TGTATGGATAGTACTTCACCACCTCCCTAGGTTTGTAGAAAGTTGGAAAATTATGGGGCCAAGGGACACCCATTCTTGAGATGGACATTGTGAGCACCTCCTCCAACGTGACCAAGTGATTAGAAATGAAAATCCTATGCATCAGAGACTCGACATCCGTTTTGCACAATCTAATCTCCAACAAGACAACGAGGAACTGAGAGGTGATATGTGTTCCAAACCGCTTAAATTTTCCATTTTGGATAAAGCACTTCTCTAGAACCATTTTCACTGCCACCATTCTAAAAGAGTTATATTTCTTCAAAATCTATTTCAAGTGTTGCTCCATGACCATGCCACAAAAATCCATCTCCTAGACCAACCTATCCAACTGGATAGGAGTATTAACGACACCCATATTGGTTAAAGATTCTATAGATATTTTAACCACAAATTTCGAGTGCTCGCCCATTGTGGTCGATCACCACCACTACCACCAAAAGCACTCAAACACCACAATGCGAGAATATGACTACGAATGCAGAATACCGCTTAATCAACACAACCCAAACAAACAAATGCAAGTATGGAAATGAACTACCATTAGGAAGATATGGAAGGCCAATGGAGGTGGGGGTCACATCAAGAATAATTAGAGTGACATGAAGTTAAAGCTAGATGTACCAAGTTCGCAATTCAAACACATGAAGACATCCAATTGGCATGGTTATGATCAACCATTATATCTCCAAGAAAATCATGGTAGATAGCCCAAACAAGAGAAAAGTGGGCTTTGTAAAACCCCCTCAATTATCATGATTGCACTGATAGTAAGGCCCATGAGAAGGAAGGATTAACCACATCTCCCAACACCCCAGCTAAGTTACAATTGCAACATCCAACATGGCACTAACTGCCAACAAATAACTCCATCCCAACACACCTAAGTGTGGGGAGAGCACTCACCCAACCACCCACAGGACCACCTAGCTAGTGGTTCTCACCTTTATTATTTCACCATCGACCCCCAAGTTTGAGAGAGCATCCGCTTCCACATTCCCTTCCCTAAATATATGATTCATGGTAACCAATTCAAACCTATCTGCCAACCCCAAAGAAATATCTAATTGCACAACCAGTTTCCAATTAATCAAGTTGTGAGTGTGCAAAGAATTAATAAGAAACAAATATTTTTCTTCAATCACAACGTTCTTGAGATTAAGCTCATCGCATAATCTTAGCCCCAAGATCAAGGCTTGCATCTCCACCGTATTTTTGTGCCTAATGGAAGAATTTTGGCTAGTTTCCCTATACATTTTCCATCACAATGCTGAACAATGCACCTCACACCTGAAGTGTTGGGGTTGCCATGAGAGGCACCATCAAAATTTAATTTATACCACCCTGAATCTAGTAGGCTCCATTTAACCTGCTTCCTTTTAGCTTCAGTTTCTAATTTTCCATCTCAAAAAATTATTGAAATGTTTAGGCCATGCCAACTGTGTTGCATGCATGCATCCTAAGTAGAGAAAGTTGAGTTTTTGAGTGAAGGGGCCTCCAGCCTAGCGTTTACCAACTCGACTAGGCTAGCCTCAATCTTATTTTGAAGGGATTTGATAGGTATTTCCTTGTCCCTAAATAATCACCTATTATGCTCTTTCTAGATCTCCTAGATGAGCAAAGATGGATTGGACACCCAAAGAGTGTGGAATGTGGCATGTATATGGAGGGTGGGCCACCCTTGCAACCAATCAAGTAGTTTGTTGGGAATTGGTGCTTTCCACTATAATTTGGCAATGAGCCAAGACCAACACTATTGTGAAAAGAGATAATTTAGGAATAAATGGTCACTTGTTTCCTCTGCATTCCTACACAAGATGCACCTAGACGACCCATAGAAGCCCATTCAAACAAATCTATCAGTAGTAAGAGCCTAGCCTTGCATAGAAATCCAAGTGAATATGTTCACCTTGGGAAGGAAAGCAACATTCCACCAAAGATTTCTTGGTGATTTTGGCTCCTCCACCCTATGAGCCAAGAGGTACTTGTATCTTTCCTTGAATGAGTAGTTCCCATCAGGAGAGGCATTCCACCAAAGCACATCCTGACCATTCCTTATAAAAATTTTATGATCATCCAACAACCTTCCAAACTGCTCCACATCCTACTACGCCAACCCAAGATTTCCAATACTCTTCGACGGAGTATTAAATCCACCATCCATAGGAATAACTATTAGATAGTCTCTTACCTTATCTCCCCATGCTTGCTTTATTGCCTCTTTGATATTGTAAAATTCAGCTTTATTCACCGAAATGGGATAACCCTCCCACGAGTCCTCCCAAAAATCAATATCCTTACCATCCTTAACTTCCCAAGTTAGGTAATCCAAGATCAAGTCCATGCAGAAATAAATGAAGTTCCATATTCGAGAGCCTTTTAGAAGCACCCTCGAGGAAGAGATGTTGTTTGCGTTGTCATCAAGATATTTGGCTCTCAAGATTTTGACCCAAATGAGGTTTTTTTTTGGTGAATTTCCCAAACAAGCTTTGCCCCAAGAGCCCAATTTTGAAGTAGAAGGTCCTTCAAACTAGTACCATGTCCCGCTCTTTACTCTCACAAATTTGTTTCCATTTTACCTAGGGTTGTTTGTGTTGATCCAACATGCCTTTCCAAAATAAGTTTTTCATCTTCCTATCCAATTCTTTGCAAGCACCAACCAACAGAGGTAAGCACAAGAGTAGGTGAGTTGGAATAGAAGATATAACTTATTTTATCTTGGTCAAGAGGTTGACCAAAGAAATTCAACATTTCTTCTAGGATGCAATTTTGTTTCTCACCTTGTTCAAAAAGTCATCCCAGAGCTTCGCAAATTGCAAGCCTTATGCCAAAGGTATCCCTTGATATTTACAAGGGACATAACCTTTCTTGAATTTTACAATCTTCATAATCTAATTTTCCCGCCTGGGAGAGGTGTTGAAGAAAAACACCTCTAACTTAGCTAAAATCACCTCCTACCCTGAAGCCCCTGAGTAGTTGTTTATAATTTCCTTGAAATAATGTGCTTCTCTTTCCAAAGATGAGCCCAAAAGCATAGTGTCATCCATGAACTACTAGTGAGTAATTTCTGGTAGACTAGAAGTCACCTGAATCCCATTGATCAAACCATTCAACCAAGCCCTTGAGATTGACCAACCAAGTGCCTCTACCATCAATATTTTAAGACAGGGGGTGAGGGGATCCCCTTGGTGAAGACCCTGATAATAATTGAATTAGCCTTCTTGGGAACCATTAAGAAGCACAAAGAACCTAGGAAAAGCAATCCAACCAAATCTTGCAAAATCCAAAGCCCTCTAAAAATTTGAATAAGAAGAACCTATTCACCTAGTCATAGACCTTCTTGATATCGAGCTTGATGAGCATTTCCATCTTTTTCAATTTATGAATGGAATGAATAGATTCCTTAACAATGATTACCCTTTCAAAAATTGATCTTCCTAGTACAAAATCGGTTTGCTCCTTAGAGATTAGATCTAGTAGGACCTTCTTTAGTTTATTCACCACAAACTTTACCATAATTTTGTAAATGGTATTGTGTAGGGAATTATGCCTATAATCATCCATTGACTCAAGATTTTTTTTTTTTGGAATAAGCACAATAAAGGTGTTGTTGAGTTCTTTAAGGATTTGTCCAGTTGATCTTCCTTCCTCAATTTCCTCAATGATATCAAACCCCATAAAATTCCAACATTATTGGAAAAAACCAATGGGAAATCCATCCAGCCCCAAGGCTTTGTCCGAATGGAGCTGAAAGAGATCTATCTTTATCTCCTTCTCAAGGAATCTACTATTCAACGACTCATTTTATGCATCAAAGATCAATCGTGGTATGCCTTCCAAAAGGTCACACTAAGCCTCAAGGTTGGAACTTGACCAATCATTCAATAGGTTCTGAAAATACTCCATAACTACGAGCTTGACATCCTCAACCTTCTCCAAGGTCATGTTGTCATTTTTCTTCCTTCAAGTAATTTTGTTAACTTCCCTATGAATCTGTGTGGAGTTGTGAAAGAATTTCATGTTCATGTCTCCAACCTTGTGCCAAAATTCCCTTGATTTTTGTCTCCAGAAGACATCCTCTTTTGCCAAGAGATCATTCACTTCCTTTAAAATATCCTTCTCCTCCAAATACAACTTGTTGTCCATACCATCCACAATTATCCTCTCTAAGAGCTCCTTCAAATATGCTTTTGAAATTTTCCTTGTTTCATCTTTTCAGGTTTTGTTTGATAAGCTTCAATCTAGACACGATCCAAAATAGCTACAAACCACCTGGTTGACATCCAACCCAACAAGAATTTATCAAATGAGGGAATTTTGGATCCCTATACCACTAATTCTCAAACTTGAAGGGTCATCTGATGGGTCCCCTTTCTCCCAAAATTTCTAGCACCATAGGAAGGTGGTCAAAACCATATCTAGGTAGAATCCTACAGTCCATTATATATGGAAATAGTATGATATCACCCCTATATAGAAATCTACCAAGTTTATTTGCAATGTTGCAAACGTTGAACCTCTTGTTTTTCCATGTGAAGTGTCCATTCACAGTTTGAATGCCCACTAACAAGTTTTGCTCCACAAATTTTTCAAAATCCAGATGTGATTGCAGTTTCCTACTCACTCAACCTCTTTTGTCTGATGAATTCAATATTGCATTGAAATCCCCTCCTAAAATATAGAATTCAAAGGACGAGGAGCCACAAATGGTATTAAATTCCCCCCCACACATTCCTTTTCTGAATACAATTGATGGGGTTATAGACATTAATTAACAAGAAACACAAGTTTGAGGCTAAACTTGTTACCTCACATGCAATCCAACATCGCTTTCAACCGCCTCTTCTATAATAATTGTTTGTGGCTTCAATAAGATCAATATCCCACTAGAGGGACCATCCATGTTGACCCTAATCTAATTCCAAGACTTCATTTTATAACCAAAATTTAACTTTTCTTGCTCTCCTATTTTAGTTTCTTGAATTAAGCAAATATCATATTGCATAGAGTTTACTTGATGCCTGATTAGGCACCATCTATTAGGGGCATTAAGGCCCCTAACATTCCAATTTAATATTTTCATGGTTTTTCAAGAAGGGGCTCCACCTTCCCTACTTTGAGCATAGAGTTGATCTTCAGCTCACTACTAGCTTCCTTGTCCCATTTTAGTTTCTCTTGGTTTTGGATTTTGCCTCTCTTCTTAGTTTCCCCACAATCTGGTGATACCCTAAGGGAATATCTTTGATAGATTCCCAACTTTCCCTTCTTTGTAGGCCTCAAAAAAGCTGTCCTCTATCTTTTGTTCAAATTTTCCCAAGATCATCCATCACAGAGTTGGGATCCAGGTTTTCTTGGTCCTAATCATTAATCCAATATTCAAGCCCTTCCTTAGTTTGCAAGTTGAAGCATCCATTTTTGGCAGCTTCCACCAAATCTACAAGTTCATTTTCAACTTCAATTAGCGAGTTTAGCTATTCCTCACTAGCCTTATTTCCTAGCATTTCATTCCTTCTAGTGGTCCCAAGCATGTCTATTGCTTCAAAGAGCTTTTGATCTAAGGAGTTAGCTCTTCCTTGGACACTCGAATTATCCACCATCACTTCCTCTCCTTGAGGATCAACCTCCAATTCACGATCAGCCTCCAAGTCCTTATCCAATTCCCTTGCCTCATTTGATTCTGCTTATAGGGACTCCTATTGTGATATATCACAGGCGATATTTTGTGGGACGCAATCCTATCTTCCTCCGCCTTGAGGAAATGATCTCCAATCCACAATTTTGACCAAGGGATTAGTAGTGAAGGGGTCATAAAAAAGGTTCTGCATCTATTCACCATGCTCTGAAGCAAGCCTAATTTTCTTCCATACCACACAATTCAGATCATTTTCCACACAAATCCTTATGTGGGTACCCAAGCCATCTTTATCACTCCTTTATTTTGCACAAAGGAAGGAGCCCAAGCTATTTTCGATTTCCTATAGAACATCAGGGTCCCAATATTCCAGCAGTAGATTTGGAAGGGTATACTAGTCCTGCACACTATCCACCCAATAGTGAAGTGGATCAAAGCTTGCCTTCTAGCAACATAGATAAAAACTATAGCCATCCATCATCCAAATTTTGTTCATTATCTTCTCCCAGATGTCCATGATTGGGCATATCACCACAAAAAAACAATTGGCTAGACATTTGAATTCAAGATCCGACCCCCATTTTCCCTTCTACCAACCTTTCAAGCTTTTTGAATTTAGGGTTCTTCCATACCATTTAGCAACTAGGGCAACATTTTCCAATCTAGCGATCTCCGCTTGGAGCTTGGGAAAGCTCAATTTTATTGTTTTCTTGTTATTTCCATTTGAGACCAAACCCTCTAAATTCATTTCTTTATGCCTTCATGTAGGATTCTATGGTGGAGGATTCTGCCAACCATTCTGACTCCTATTTCTTCTCCTCCTAGGAATATAACCGCCTCTATGAACCCTGACACCACCACTCAAACCCTAATAGTTTCACTACCTTTGATCTTAAGGTCTGGGATGTCAAAATTCAGGGTTGGCATATCAGTTATGATTTTGGTGCCCGCATACAACAGGATTTCTCCTTTCCTGAGGATGCCTCCCATGACCATGCCATTGCTCATAGTTCGCCTACTATTGGATTCCTTCCATAGGAATGTTAGCCTCTGCATCCCTTGATGTCAAATTCTTGTGAATTCTACCTCTCGAGGGGCATGCCCTAGCACACCATTCATATCACCATTGATACTCTCTATATCATCCCTTTTTCATTGCTCTTCTTCTGCTCGTGCCATTCGAATATTATTTTTGTCATGATCATTTAATATATTTTTATTAGAATGTAGATTTAATTTAGAACTATTTGAATTTAATTTAATTTATGATTAGTTTACTTTAGAATTAATTCTAATTTAGATTTAATTTAATTTAGTTTTAATTTAATTTAGTTTAGATTTAAAATTTTAATTTAGATTAATTATCTTCTAGATTAAATGTTATTTTTCTTCTTAGTTTACTTTTTAAATTTCGTGGCTAATTTTATTAATTTGGATTTTGTGTAGGTTCGCATGTCAAATAATTGAAAAATGAAAAACACTTGAATATACATTTGTTGAAGACTTGGAGGCTTGAAACTACTATTGAAATTTGGTGTAGGATGTTTCTTGAAGAGTTGATTCTTTAAAATGATTATCTTTTAGTGTAGAAAACATTTCGATTGGTGCTTAAAAAGAACTTTGTTTGTCATGTTTGGTGCTCTCGCACATTAAGTATTACCCAAGCTAGTGTGTGTGTGTCCTCTCCCCTTGTGCACTTGTGCGATCTTGGGTGACGATAAATACCCATTGGTATCCTTTTTATTTTTAGTAGAGGCTTTACTGGGGAATTCAGAGTTTGGTGCACTTGAAAAGCGTGTTTCGTGGATGAGAGCCAGTGCCATAAAAATTCTAAGTTATCTGCTCTAAATAGGTGCCGCTGGAGAAATCCAAGTGGGAACCTAGAAAATATTGTCTCTGCCAGCCTAGGATTGGTGCTTGGATGTTATTTTATTGCAACAATCAAATATTCACAATAAAAAATAAAAAAACATTTTCGACCACGATCAAACACAACACTTGTCCTGTGAATCTCAAAAAATTTCAAAAGATCAAACTAAAAAAAAATTGTCTTCTTGTGTCTTGCATGTGTGTTTAAAACAAATCTCAACCAAGCATTACACCTAGGAATTCACAACATCTCAACCTTGCAAAACCCAAGAAGCCAAACATTAAAAGCATCTAAAATGTACCTATTATTCAAATCACTGGGGGCATCTATCAAGAAAAACAAGTCAAAGAAAGAGTTTTTTTATCCAAGGTATCCATCTACATCACTCTCACTCATGCCATATACTCCATTCCACCCATTAATTTTCACATATCTTCCATACCACTACATTGGTGATGTCTTTCAATATGTCTTTGACGACGACCCCTTCACGTACTCTAACTCATCTGCCACCCAAGCTCCTTTTCATGTGAAGCCTGATGGCCCATGTAGTGTGCATGTTAGCAATCATGCCCTAACTCCCTCCATCCACTACATCAATCATCCTCTACATCCATTATCGAAATCTTTCATCCAAACCATATCTCTTCATTCAGCATGGTCATAGAGATATGAGCCTAACTGGTTAGGTCCATATGTTATCATTGTTGGGTATGAATCCGAGGCATACCAGTTATCTACTCCAAAATGAGAATTGCTCAGTGATCCCATCAATAGTATGCACATTCACATGTTTTATACCTAAGTACTTCAAAGATTACTTTCTTTTAAAATTCCTTAAAAAATTCTAATAAAATAGAAAAATAGTTCAGAAAAAATATAAAAAATGAAAAAAAAAAGTCCTAAAAAAAAATACAAAAAAGAGAAAAAATGATAAAAGTAAAGAGAAACTAATTCATTCAATGGTTAAAACCACTTTGATGGTGCCTTGAGCAAGTACCATGAAGAAAAATGAGAAATATGCGCCATGTGTAGAGGCTTTTCTCCTCTTTCCTTTAGAGCTCCACTTGATCTGTCCATCCCATTTCCATTTACCCTCCACTTCATAATAGCCTTTTCACACTCACCATGGCTTGTGAATTGTTCGACATTCCCCTCGCTTGCTTGCTTCTCCATGCATGCTAGGTTGGTCCTATCCCTCATTGGGGCATTTCCTCAACCTTAGCTATGGGTTGGGATACATAGCATCTTGTAGTTAGAAAACTACCCTCTATGTATCTTTGATCGCTTGAAATTCATCTCATTCTGTCGTAATATCCTAAAAATCCAAAAAAAATCAAATATTTCAAAAATTCAAAAAAATCAAATATTCCTAAAATCCAAAAAATTAAATATTCCAAAAATAAAAAAAAATCAAATAACTTCAAAATTCCAAAAAATAGTCACACTTTCATATCACCACACAATTTTGAACTTCAACAAAATCAAGACATGCTATGATTGACAATCAAACAAACATTATAACATATCTATGAATCCCTCTTCAAACACATAAACTATGACAAGAATCAATTCTACATTGAAACATGATGTTTTTTTGTTCATTGGTCTTTTGATTGATTTATGATTTTTATCTTTGGTGGCATGTATTTTAGCTTCTCAAGGATGTCTCAGACTAGAGAGGTGAGGATGGGGCATGTTCACTTTTTTGTTGTATGTGGATTTTTTCTTATTCACAAGATGACTCATCTTAAGACATAGTTGTCTAAAATCATCGAGGACCTATGAGTCTCATGTGGATGAGAGAATTCGTTGTCTGATAGAGTCTTCCATGCAATAAGTATTCAGGTCATCTAAGGTCCTTATACCTAGATTCTTATACTTCACTGCTAAATAAAAATGCAAACAGTATTCAAGTCATCTAGACATTCATGTTGTGTAGACACTTATACTAATTTGTTACATAATGAGCTCTATGATGATAAAGCACTTTTTAAAGCACAATAAACTTTGTCACTTTCATTTCCTTCATATCTCTTTTCATCCATCATTTCTTCCATCATCCATTTCTTTCATCATTTCATGTTCTTCATGCTCCTTATCTCAAAGGGTAATTAATCGATTTACATAATTGATACTTGTCTTCTAATCCAAATATCAAATCAATCAACTTTATTTTTAGCATGGGAATCTAATGTTCCCTGATCTGTAATGCCCCACAATGCAAACCCCATAGGACACAACTACTAACAATAACAAAACAATTTAAAAAAAAAAAAACAATTACATTAAACATAATTACTTAATTATCCAACATTAATATATCATATAACATCAACCTAGTCCCATGGGGTAACATGGTGCGCTACTCGAAATGAACCCAAACCATCTACAACATTAAACGATACGAAACTAAATAAATGATAGAAGTGTGAATAAGAAATAATATAAATATAACATACATCCAAATATGAATAAGTTAGATAAATAAAAGCATGAATAACATATTCTTACATTAAAATTTCCAAGTTCATAATTACATTTGTGCAACATATTTCCACAAATACAACACATAAGATTCCAATATTACATTACAAAGTTGCTTCCCTTATAATATTGGGAAGTGTACATCATAATCCAAAAGAATACAATAATGAAGAATTGAATACATAATCAGGTACAATCTTCCTCCATGTGAAGCTCAGAGATCATTGCATTTTCTTTTGCGCCACGATCATCACCTGGGAACCCAATGGGTGCTTTACACATTCCACCCAACCTTGTGAACCTAAAGAACACCCCTTATGCAAGGAGTCGATAAGAAAGAACCCTCTTCCACAAAGTCAAAAACATAAAGGAATAACACCACACAACTCAAGACCACATAACAACATAAACAACAATAATAATAAAACTCCAGAGGCAACAAGAGAAAGGGAAAAAAATGGGCACAGTGGGAGAGTGTCATCACATGGCCTTACATGGATTCACAAAACTACCTAACACTAGGATTTTCCTCCATCTATGGTTATCTAGACATCCTATCTCAAGGTGTCGCCCAATAGGGTGATCCATGTAGAGCCACTTACCTTTCATGGAGACAAGGTAGTGACCTTACCAACCAGGTCTTTCCACCTATCCTTAGCCTTTGAGAGCACTAATGGCAAGGGTGAGGTGCATGTTTTAGTCTCGTTATTTGTTTAACTAACCCAACCCACTAGATACATTAATTAGGTTATCACTTATTTAAGGGAACTCTTTCTGTAATGCCCCACCACGCAACCCTAGAGGAAGATTCAATTCACTACAAATGCATACTAAATTTTTTTTTATTAAGATGAATTATACATACATGTTCACCTATAATTGACAACCTCCCCTAAGGCTATGTAACCAAGATTACTTAATTCCCCTTAACATACATCATCTAAATTACATTACATTAAATCTCAAGAATGACATACATTCAACATAAGTAAATACAAGAAGAATAGATTAACCATTACATAATTCCATTACATAAACCATTACAAGATTACAATCCTCATTCCCAGAATGAGTCAAAATACATAAGTATAATAATTACAAGATCCACCTCATAACAACAAGAGGGGTAAATACAACTGATACAAGAAGAATTACAACAGTACAAGAAGAGAATAACAATATCCGCAAGTTGTCCAACTGGGTGTCTCGCTTCCACGAACTGAAGAACAAAGGGGGACCCAACGGTTTTGGTGCATGTTCCACCCAACCTAGTGGTATTCGAAGGTCCACCCCCCATGCTAGGAGATAGTAAAAATGCAACACGAACAAGAAATCTACTACCTCTAACCAAAGGCTGACTAACTAAACAAACCAACTCAACCATACATATGCACAATATAAATCTAACACTAACATTGTTACATTGCTTCTAGACACAATAAAATCAAGTGTGCTAAAGAAACCATACACACAACATATACTCAAGGTTATCCTAGATAGAGTGTCATCGCAAGGTGTGTCATGAGATCTCCTCTGGGCATCCTTCATAGGCTCCGGTAATCCTGGTGACCTCAATCGAATCCTGGCCCTCATACTCACTCAAGTGGAATCAACTACCTTTCGTATGGACAAGCTAGTTGACCTTGCCATTCCAGGCCTTCTCACTCACCCCAAGTCTAAACAAGCCCTTGTGTCTGCGAGTGAGGTTAATTTTATCTTGGTTAATGAGAATGCATCCTAGTCATCTAAGTACTTTGTTTTAATTATCACTTCTTGAAAACACTTTCGAAGGTTACCCGGTTTACCTCTTTGGGCTCTGGCCCCTAACAAAAGCCACTCCTCTAATGGATAACTCACTACTCAAATCTAGACTCCAAGGGTGACTCAAGTGTTATAGAACTAAATAACCCAGTCTCTCCTAATCTAGGAGATGACAAATAAAGAATCTCACTCCAACACTTGGAGGAAAACAACTCAAATAAATCTACCCAAAGAAAAATAAACATTAACTAACATGGGAATGACCCACATACACTGGAAGACTTCTCATGTATAAATACAATTACCCATTCCAAAGCATTCACTAAAAGGGAAAATAATTAACTATTGCATTGATAACGAAAAACACTATGTTCAGATATATTAAATCCACATTTCTACTTAATGCTTCTCACAGAAAATAAATATTATCCTTATAAATCTTCACTAAAACACAATAATTTCATCATTAAAACAAATACTTTTTTTGCAATATTATCCAAACATGTTTAATAAGAGATTTTCATTAAATTTGTTGTCTAACTACATGCATGTGTTAACATGTCTAAACTAATCATCATTTACAGATATATATATTCTCTCAAATATATATATAAAAATAATATTCTAACAATGACTAAACATACTTATATAATTTAAATTTATCCTTTATGTTAAAAGTAATACTTGCATCTTATTCAAATAAAGAAAAAGAAACTTTGGTAAAAAAATATATTACAATCTGAGTATTAAATCATTCTGGAAAAATCTATCACCATTTCTCCTAAAAATACAAATACTAATAAATATATATATTAAATGTATAATATTTATATATATATATATATATATATTTTTATATAATATTAATATAAACATGATTAATATAAACACTATTATACCTGACACATTTCCCGAACTACCTCGGACTATGAACAACACACAGGTGTCCGAATTTAAAAAGTAAATTTACATTCTAGAACAAAACTTATAAACTTAAAGTATTTAATAAAAAATACATACAAAAAAAATACAAATTAAAAAAAAAAAATTTAATGCGGACTGAGCTTACCCGTACCGGCGGACAGAGTTTTGTGGGCGCCGGCGGTACTATGTACCGGTCGAAAGCACCACAGGTCGCATGGGGGCCAACATTGTCATGTGACAGCGTGTCCCCCAAAGGGTGGGTGTGTTGTCCCATGATAGCATCCCTCCCACTGTACCAAGGGTGCGGCCATTGCTTTACTTTATTTTTTATTTTTTATTTTTAAAATTTAACAACTTTTTATTTCATTGTAACATTTTTTTTTTAATTTATTTATTTTTAAAAACACATAACCCCAAAAATGAAAAAGGGGAAAAACACCTTTTTACACAAGCTCATTTTTCGAGACGAAATTTTTAACTCCAGAATTTTAATAGAGATTTAATTTAATAAAAGAAGTTCTATTACTTATATATATAATACACAAATCAAATTCATATATAAATATATATAAATATATATTGATATAAATATACATTTGCCAGAATTTAAAACTGGTTAAATTGAAAAATATATAAACAAAACCCAGAAACTAGAAAATTAATTTATTTTTCTAGATTTTCATTCCAAAATTCAAAAATTATAATATTAGTTTCTCACAATCTATTCTTTCAGATTTTAGAAAAATTTAAACAAAGAACTTTATACTAAACTGAATTTTGTTTGATTTTCAATGTAATTTTCTACAGGGTTTAAATTTGCACTTCAGATCTGATTGTTTTTCAAACTAGATTTTCCACAATAAATCCTAAATGTTTGAGAACATTTTAAATTGAAATTTAAACAATGGATCTATGGTTTTGTATACTAAATAATCTCCTACAGTAAATTTATCAAAATTTCCTCAACCATTAAATTAAAAAGTGAAATAAACATCAAGTATAAAACCTGGAATGTGATGCTACAAAAGATGATGAATTTTCTTGATAGAAGCCTCCTCCAAGCTTTTCCTCAAAAGTGCAACCAATTCCAATTCCAAAATACAAAATTTGTTTCAAACCCTACTTGTGCAATTTCTTCAAAAATTCCCAAATTCCTCTAAAAAATACCAATCCTTCCAAAAACTTCTCTCTCCAAAAATTGAAACATGCATTCACATTAAAACTAAAATATTTAATCTAACCCTAATTTCCTTTTACATGCAAAGTAGAGAATTAGATATTTCTCTTCTTTTTTCATTTTCAAAAACATAACATTGAATTAAAATACAATTTTCATTTCTTTTCAATGTCACATGATTTAATTAATTTAATTTAATTTAATAAACTTAATTAATCAATTTTAATTATTTAATAACTAAATTTAACCCTTTTGAGATTAAAATTTAATTAATTAAATAAATTAAAATTTAATTAAATTAAATTTCATTATAAACTTTTAAACACACATCAAAGCATAATTTTAATTTAATATTAAAATAATCACTACTTTTCCAATGCAATTATTCTAAACATTAAACAAATAATAAAGCATCTAATAAAAATCATATAACATTAAACCAAGTAAACATGACTCACAAAACAGGACTAACGACACACTAAGGCTAGGGCGTAGACCTGACACATGTTACCTAGTTACTATCTCCCTTTCAACTTAACCGTTGGATCGACACGCTCAAACCTATGAAACCAGGTGGAGTCGATGTCATGTACCTACAACCTGAAACCAAGTAAACAACATAATACAATATATCCAGTATATAATACACACCATGAAGAAGAAATCACGGATTCACAGGGCGCTCGCAAGCGAGTGATGCGAAACCGTCCTCTTCACCAATCCACTCATCAAAAACTGACATTACATCATAAACAGAAATCACGTAATACAATATCTCAAGCTAACTCTACTAACATCAATAGTCCATAATGCATGTGAAACAATAGTCAGATAATCCACATCACACAATAATCAATGTCGCTCAATAGTAGCGATCAAAACACAAACAACAAGGTGTGTCCAGTATAATAGTAGCTGCATCCCAAACATAGCATAAAGCAAACACACAAGAAGCAAAACGAAGGGGTATTACACTTTCATGGATGACCACTTGTACACCGGCCCCCATGAAGAGCCACTCTCCCCTACAGTTACCCCAAAACGAAAGACAAGTAAAGGGTGTACCTCAATACACAAACATAAAGGACATTCTATTTAAAACATAACACACGAGGCATGACCATCTCGTGACTACATAAAGTATCAAATCATGAAATAAGGAGGTACCACCCATACACATATTCTCAAGGTAAAATGATAGATAAAAAGGTGCAACAACAAATGCGCAAACGTACAATTTCCCCTAGCCTTTGGAGGTAAGTAAACATCTACCTAGGAACCAAAATAGCATATGTTTCCCTGAAAGCTCAAAAAAAATTAAGTCAAAGTTCCTAGATGTACAATAAATAGCTCTTCACAAATAAATTAATCAACAACTCATTTTCATAATCAAAGACAAAACTCTTATAAATGATACAATATTCCAATTTAAATCATATTTCCAAAATATATAAAATTTTACCCAAATAAAACATATGGCATATCAAATAAAAATCTTCATCATTTTTAAATCCTTTAGCATAGATAAACCACAATATCCACAATCCATTCCAACTCATAAAACATCATTGTAGAATTAAATATTCCAACTTAATCTATGGAAATAACCATTAATATTTTATATCTAATTTCAAAACTTAATTTACATCACATTAACTATCACATCAAATTTATTTTACCGAATTAGAAAATCTGAGTTTCCATAATTGTTTCTAAATGAGAATTTAATAAAGGAGTTTTTTTTAACAAAAAGATAATTTTTGTTCTTTAATTCTAGAATTGAAATTTATTTTGCACTACCACAATATATTTATATCTAAATACACACACACACACACACATATATATGTATATATATGTACATATACTTATCATAAAAAAGAAATATTAAATTAAAATTACTGCTGATGCAACTATAGCATGCCAAAAAGAAGAATTACAAGAATATCTTTCTCCATATAGTACTGGCGTATATATATATATATATATTATCATAAAACAAACTGAATTTAAAAAGTCTATTGCAAATCATAGCGTTCATATTAAAGTACAAAGAATTAAAAGAATGCAAAGCCTTATATATATATAAATGTAAAATATAAACCAAGGTTAACACTATAAGAAGGGGTGCAACCTCTTTGAATGGTTGCACACAACAACCTAGTGGTTTTTGCACAATCATTCAAGGAGAATTCACAACCACACAAGGAGAATAGAGGGTGGAGGGTGGTACACCTATGGCGTCAACACCCCAACCACCACAACATAAAAAAAAAGGCCCAAGTAACAATTTCAACTGTCGGTAGAAATTCAAAGACCACCAAAATTTATAGATCTACATATATATATATATATATATATATATATATATATATATATTTATACACACACACACACACACACATATATATATATTTATATATATGCAAAGATATGTATATATATTTATATAAAAGACGCATAAAAAAAAAAGAGAAACGACATAGCCTAACATATGATATTACTTAGAAAAAAGGAACCAGATTGGCGAATTGCAATAGCCGGAATATGAAATACAACCGAAATGAAAAGAAGATCTCTAGAAAAGGGGAAATTACAATGTAAATGGCTGGAAATAAATCCATAAACGAACGGATTGAAAACAAAGCCAGATATACCAGAATTAAAATATACTTCCAGATGATTTGCCAGTCAAGCTCACACAACAAAATATTAATTTACGATACTGGACAAGAAACGAAGGGGAAAGAAAAATCCAAAGGCTGGAAATGACATTTACACAACAAGGATTTCACAAGAATAACAATTCAAAAGCTTCATAGGAATGCATTATTTATTATACAAAATTTTTTGACAAGAAAGCCTCATGAAATTTCAAAATTCCAATTTTTCTTTTCAACAGGAAATTACAAAGATATTCAAGTTTACAGTGCTACCTGGAGTCCTTCACTTGAAATTAATTCGGAGATGAAATGTTGCATTGTGCGTATCCAGCCAGCTACGTTCTTCACCAAATTCTGAAATCCGCAACTTCTAGAAGCAATTTCGAAGGAACCAATATCCAACACAAATTACGATTCTAAATTATTTTAACTATATTCGAAAGAAAAATTGAGAGATGACAATTTCCAGAAAAACCCCAAAATTACGAATTGCAAAGCAAAAATTTCTTTCCTTCTCTCTCCATTTTTTTGAAAAACACTAGATTGGATATAAAATCCAAGAAAAACAAAAATCAGAAAGTTACTCACAATTTCTGAATTTCACTACACATGGAAAATAGCCACTTGCCTCAAACTTCAGTTTTTACTAATTTTTTAATAAGCATTTTTCCCAAATTTCCTAAACTAGCTATTTCTTCCAAAATTTAAACAATACAATTTCTTTGTTAAAATATAATTACCCTTTTAAAACAAATAAATATTATTAAAATAAATAAATAAACATTATAACTCAAGCAACATTTAAATTTAAAATTTAATGTTAAACTAACTACTTGATGTTAGAATCAGTCATCATAATAATAATTTCAAATGACTTAATTTAAATATTCAATAAAATAATTTACTAATTTATATTTATTTAAATTAAATGGTATTCTCAAGATAATTTAAACTCCACAATATTAATAAAACAATTAATGTCAACATAAAATAAATAATGCAACTAGTACCTTTTCTTTTCTTTTCTTTTCTAAGAGAATTAATGCCATTTACTAACAATGTAATTTAATTACTTAACTATCCACATCGAAGAATAACATTTAATTAAAGCATTTATTTAACGACATCAACATAACCATAATCGAAACCTTTAATAAGCATTACTAAAACCATGAAAGTAAATAACTCAACTAAAACCATACCCACACGAAAAAAGTATAGATAGATAAGATAAACAAACAATGACTGAACCACAGACACAGAGGGGGGTACTTTCTTGTCAACTCCCTAACCACATAAACCATTGGGTATGTAGGGCATGCTCAAATTTGACAATGAGGGCGGAGTCAGCACACAATACCTACAGTTCTGCATAACACCAAACATTGAAAAACATATACATATACACAAAAAATCATAATCCAAATTCACCATGAAATATAATTGCAATGAGGTAGGGCACTCACGGATGAGCGATGCAACACCATCCCTCTCACTGAAATCATAAACATTAATCAAAATATAAACAACATCATCATGATAAAGCAATTAGTAACAACATCATAAGAATAAGTATACAACACATGTGACCAAATATCATAATCAAAGAAACAGAGTTGTCTACCAATCCAAACAACATGACAAAATAGATTTCTATCAAAGTATCAAGTATGCATCAGAACATAACCAGGAATGAAATAGAATCAAAACACACACAAGTAGTATCATAATGTATTAGTAACATGAGAGGAACTAGATGATTAATCAATTTATTAATCAATCATTATTTTGCACTAGCATCAATCTCAATCAGCTTAATCAATCTCATCAACCCAACTATACTGATCATTTCCATCAATTGTTCAGTTATGCCCATGAACTATGCATTTTCATCAAGTATACATTACTGCTTAATCACTTGTGCAATATCAATCATCAAATCATTTTCCCATGATCTATTGAGAGATTAATCTTATCATAGCTTGTTTGATTAATCTCTCGAGGGGGCATATCAAATTTATCATCAACCTTACTAGGATATCCCTGGGGCATGTATTAGTTAATCAATCTTTTTTCTTTGAAACAACGCAACAGGTTACATTGTCTCAAAGAGGGGAAAAATGTAGACACTCAAAATTTGTCCTCACAATCATCCTATTTTTCGTCTATTAATTAAATGGATATTGTTTTATGTTTAATTAATTCATTAATTCTCTTAAATCAATAACATATTATAAATATTTGACGATTTTCATAATCAATCATTTATCTATAAATCATTTCATATTATTCCATTTGCACAATTATTAAATTATCCACTGCATTTTTCATTAAATCATTTACATATATAAATCCATTTATATCATCCATTAATTAACAAATTCACTTTATTCTAAACTTCTAAACCTCCATCATATCATAAAGCCACCCATTTATCTCTCCCATTTCAATGAATGGAATTTGATTAAAGAATATGGGATAATAATTCATTCCTCCACTTCACTCTTTTATCCCACATTTCTCCCATAACTTGAATCTACCTCATAAGGAAATCTATAAAAAACCTTCTCTTCTCACCAAAAAAGCATACATTGAATCTTGATCATGCAATCCTCTCTTACATTCATCAGACCTTCTTGTTGCATTTGTGCTTGTGAAAATTTGAGAGTACCAAATGAATAATAAGATCATGGTTAATAGGAGAACAATGGAGTTGATTTTATTTTGAATGCATATGTTTGATTTCACATAGTTTAGTTTTATGTTTTTGCATTTTCTTTCATTTAAGAAAGGCTTCATTGGAGTTATGCTGAAATTTTGATTTGATTTTATAGTTTAAAATCAATTTTTCAGTTTTCAGCATTAAAAAAATCTATTGCTGACTTCATGAGTTAAAATTTCTAGATTTCTTATTATTGTAGGTTATGAAATCCCACAATACTAGTTTACAATTTTTGGTCAAACTGGACATTGAACTAAATTTTTTTTAACTAAATCTTCACTTTTGGGCATCTATACCGGCTAAACTGCAAGGAATTTGAAGATGATACAAACTAGTGATTTGTGACATTTTGTCTATAGATTCTAAATTAATTATTTTTCAAAAAATTTACAATCAGATTGAACTTATTTTTCCATCTACTTCAAAAACTATGTTTTTACAATAAACACCATTTTTAAAGAGTGGTGTTACTCACTAACACAACCTTTTTTCTATGAAGGATAAAATTCTATTTTTTTCGAATTTAGATTCGTAACTATGATATCTAGTGCATGGAATTGTTTTCATAGAATTTCATCAAATATTTTTTTCTTATTTATGTTTCAAAGTTAAACGAGTTATAATTTAGACATGATTTAGTGGCTAAACCATAAAAAATGTATGTATCGAAATTCAATTTTTTTTTTTGTTGGATCAAGGACATCAATATCTAGTGTATAGATATTTTTCAGATTATTTTAATAATCTTCTACTTTTACATGTGTGAAGAATAGAGAGCTTAATTTTTGGTCAAAAACCTACATTCAAAAGAAATAAAAATAAATATAATAATTAAATTAAATTTATTTAAAATTATAATTTTTGGGAAGCTTATAATAAGTACTACATACTTACAAAAAATAATTTTTAAATGAATTCATTTGACCCCACAAAAGGTAAATCAAAAGTTGTTTTTTATTAGCATTTTGATAGGTGTAAAGGAGACTTTGTTATAGGTATGGTTTAAAAATAGTAGGGTTTTATCCAAGGGGATTTGATATAAGGTTGTTTGATCAAACCCTCTTCAATTGGAATCCTTTAAATGGAACTTTTAAAGGCTTAAATCATTATATTTTCTAAAAATGTGCAATTTCAGCAAAAATTAGGATCTCCGAGAAAGTGTAAACCACTATTGTGGGATTTTTGATTCATATTTTGGTCAAGAATTTACCATTATTGATATTCAAGTGCTATATTGCATCAAGGGTGTTAGTTTTTATAGGCATCTTTGTTTGTATTTTCATATTTCTAAGGATATGTATCCATTTATCCTTTAGATCATATTCAATATGTTGTAAATTTTTGCAACTATAATTATCATATCAATTCTCAAAATATGGCTCTTCAATTGCTTTTCTTTCTCTCAAAGGAAACATGTGAGAATGGTATATAATCTTGCATGGTTTAAGTTCAATTTGGGATAAATTTGGTGATCTCATTTTTAATTTCTTCCAAGAAAATTTAGACACAAGCTTTCTTCATCAAAATATCATCACAATCAAGAGACATCTTATAGAATGCATGCACAATTTTTATACATGATTTGACAAGGCATGGAAGAAGTTTCTAGCTTATATCAAACACATCCAAGTTTCGAATTTTTATATTATTTTTAGAGCTTTAGATTCTAAAAATTCTATAATGATACTAGTTCTAGGAGGTAAAATTATACCACAAGATCATATGATCAAGCTATAAAATCTGTAATAAAATAAGAAACATATAAAATGCTAAAAAAATAGAAAACACAATAATGAAAATGCACACTCGTGTACCTTGAAATAATACAAATACAAATATATCAACAAAGACTCATCAAAATAATGTCCAATAAGAAGTAAATGTACCTAAAAACAATGAAAATATAGATGTGTCAACAAAGATCTATTGAAGTAGAGTCCAAGAATAAGATAGCCTCTCTTCACTTCCTTCTACAAATATGGAAAAATAAATGTTTATTACATTCCAACAAGCCCTACAAAAGAATTAACACAATTTTTTTAGTCTTTATCTATTGTGTGGAATATTGATTAAAAAACTCAAAACCATTTAATAGAAAAAAATGAACAATTGTGTGATGAATTCTCATTGAGTCAAACACAATTAGTGAGAAATTCCAATTCTCTCTAGGGGAAATGACCTAGTAATTGAGCACGTTCCAATAGTTCCCATATCATTGTTGATTTAATGCTAAGTATTTTTAACAATATTGTACCAATAGTTGTTACTTTAAATTTGTTAGTATTGATGATGAGTTCCTTGATCTAAACATCAACAAATTATGTGATGCCACATCAGCACACTAATAAAATATCACTTAGTGCTCAACTATCAATCTAAATTTTTTTGAGGTATTTTCTGACACCTCAACAAAAATCATGTAATGTGACATCATGTTTGATGATGTGTCCTTGAAACCTTAGTTATGAGTAAGGGACTTGCCAAATAACCTGCTATAAAAAATTGGGAGTGATTTCAAATTTCCAAGTAATATTTTGAAAAGCACAAAGTTAGGATGCTCAACTAAGGGACCCTCTCCCTTATAATATAATACATATTTTATAGAAACATGTAAATATTATGAATAAATATATTATTTTTACATTGAAGTTGTTCCCTCTATGAATGAGGTGACCTATAAAAGAGTATCAATGACTATCTTGTGTCTATATCAATGCAAGATTATTAAACAAATCTCAGCCATTCATCATTTTTTTCCATTTTTTGGCTAATTTTTGTTTTTTTCCCTACTGCTATTAGTTTTTTCTCCTTCAAACTCTTCCTCACTAGTATTGACCTTTCACTTCTCCAATTTGGTGATTTACAGCCAGAAAAATAAGGTTTCCATAGGGGTTTTACTATTTTTTTATTAAAATAAAAATTACCATCAAGATCCTAATAATGAGAACATTTACTTGTTTTAACATTACGACATCCTTTACACTACATAGTTAAGTATATATTAGCATATTGATATATAAATATAATAAAAAATAAATAATAAATAATATAATTATATTACTTATTGTTAGTATATATTACTTTGTTTAACAAAACTATTAAATACATATATGAAATTATTATAATTAACAATTATTATATTTTTATATAATACAAAAAATATTATATAAATATAATACAAGGTATAACTAATATATTATATATATTATATAAGACATTAAATTATATATAATACAATTATATTTATTATTATATA
This sequence comes from Sequoiadendron giganteum, assembly GCA_007115665.2. Classification (NCBI taxonomy): domain Eukaryota; kingdom Viridiplantae; phylum Streptophyta; class Pinopsida; order Cupressales; family Cupressaceae; genus Sequoiadendron; species Sequoiadendron giganteum. The sequence continues at coordinate 807,736,050 of CM021100.1, read as the reverse complement.
TAATAGTATACATGTATAAGCTATATTATTATTATTATTATTATATATTATTTTCTATGGTAAAATTAGAAAATATAAATAAGAAATTATTATAATTAATAATTAATATATTTTTATATAGAACAAACTAAATTAATATATAAAAATCTGATAGTTTAATTGATCTTTGGATAGATTAGGAAAAATATAGGGAGATAGAGGGGGAGACAATTATATATAGAGAGAGGTATATATACTAACATTTGCACCTAAAAGGAGGTTCAAGGATTACATTGATAGAAAACTATATCTATGTTAATGAAACAAAGAAAAAATGGTGGTTGCAGTTCAAAATGAGATAAAATGATACACCCTATTTCTCTTAATTTTATTCAAAATATGAGCTATAATATGCAAATGAAGAACAATAATTAAATCTAACCCAACTACCAATCAAAAGGAAGATCTCGAAAGGGTCAAATGTTGTGTACCTATCACCAAAGCTTCTTTTTCAAACCTCACTAAGGACTCATTTTCCCTAAAGCGAATGGGTCTTGGCTAGGGCTCTCGAAAGTTTGTTTTTGGGTTCTATTCTGCTATGTCTACACTTCTGGATTCTAGTCGGACATTGTTGGAAAGCCAAAAATAAAACCTATAGCTCAATTTACGTGATTTGACAACTTTTCTTGCATCTTTGACAGCTTTGCAACTTTCTTCAATTTTTATTTCCAGATGATCTTCAACCTAAAAATTGTAATCACACATCAAAGAGAGAAAAATATTGTTTGTTAGGGAATGGGGGTTTGCCTTGGTCAAACCCCATTTTGGTAATTAAACCTTGAAATAAAATATAAATGCATGAAAGAATGATGAAAGAACAAAAATATGTAAAACTCACCAAACCTTAATTGAAACCTTGGAGTATAAATCAAAAAACTTGCATGCAGTGGCCTCAATGAAATTATATATTGATCATGAAACTTGATTAGAACAATGCATTTGAATATTCTTGAATTGATCTTGAACACTATATCAGCACATTAGCTCAAGCAACATGCATGGCGCAATGTATCTTTGATATGACAATTGGAATCTTGATTACTGCAATAATCTTCTCCAAATCTGCCCTTGAATGCCTTAGAAATTTCTCTTGAATGCTCCTATAATGCTCTCATGAATGTACTCTTGATTGCTTATGAAAATCTTAGGATGAAACTTAGTGAAATTACCTCCTATTTATACATAATTTAAGATTAATTCCTGAAATTTAAATATCACAAACTGACATTGAATTATGGACTTTAAATAATTAAAATACCACCAAATACATATTTCAAAGAGGGGTCCTAGATCTAAGTGAGGACCCATTTTCCATAGGATGAATGGGTCCTAGGCCACTTACCTGGGACACACATCGGGCAAGGTGAAATATCATGTAAAATCAGGATCATAGGACTAGTGCGGACCCATTCACCCTATGGTGAATGGCTCCTAAGTCACCTACCTAGGACACACATCTTCCAAAATTAAGTTTTGTGTAATTGAATTTATGAATGTCGGGTTTTATCCTTTTGAATTTGTATTTAATTAGGCTTGGATTTGAAGTAAAGGGGCCAATTAAGGAAAATTAAGCTCAATTAATTAATAAATCCCTAGACTAGTGTGAAAGTGTAAAGATACACTTTACAACACCCTAAATAAGGCACAATTAAGTCCATTTAGTTTAGAAGGGCCCTAAACTTAATGTGAATATGAAAAAAATATTACAACACTAAATTAAGGCATAATTAAGCTAATTTTAATATTTATTAGTTATTCCCAAATTATGTGTGGAAAATGGGATCATGCTTTTTCTGACACTACATTTTTTCCTCGATTTAGTAAGAGTATGACCCCCTGTCAAACTCACACTAAAGTAGACATTCAAGAAACTTATGTATGTAGCAATGACAAAGATACACAATCATACAACATCAAAGACTAGGAAGAATCAAGCCTAGATTGTCAAACGTGATGTGGAACACATCTAAGCTATCATTTTGTGCTCACTCCAAGGTAGTGGAACTTTAGGGTGTCCACTAGGTGAGTCTTCCAAAAGGGTGGAAAATGAGAGAATCATATTAGGATCCCATACCCTATCAAGTATATCCTCCTGAAAACTTCAATAAGGCACCGCAATTCTAAGCAATGCTCCATAGTCAAGAAAGGTGTGTTATGTTAGGTGGCCTTGAATTTAGAGTTCCAGCTTCATAGGGTTTAACAAGTTGTGTTATGCCAAATAAATATGAACATTATATATAGGTTTTTGTTCAAGGGGATCTTGCTTCATTCATGTAGGGTCTCCTTAGGGATCATCATGCCTAATGTCTCCAAGAGAGGACAAGTGAAGAGTAAAATAATCATAACTTATGGAATGCAATGCATCACATCACCACTAAGAGGAACTTGTCGTATCCTAAGAAATATCACACTCTTGGAGGACATCAAACCCAATGACACCACCAAGAAAAGGATGCATCACAAGAAAAAATAAAATCGCACCATGAAACATGAAAAATATCAAAAGATATTATTGATGTGTGCCCCCACTTTAAAGCGGTTGCTAACACCATTATTGTGAGAAATTGCTTTAAAGTAGCCAATGTTCAATCCTAAGACATGAGAGCTTCCTCAAAAATCCATATGCCAAGTCATATGTTTCCAAAATAAATCTACACAATGAAAAAGGAAGGAGGGGTTGCCCCTAAAAATACATAAGGGATCAATGGGTTTAGGGTTAATATATCTTCCCTACAATATTGTTATTGAGCTCGAAAATGTCATCATTCCCCAAATACTCATAGAACTAGAAGAATGAGACATAGAGATTGAAAACATTGAAAAATACTTTCGATTCAACATGGAAGAGACCTAAATTTCTAGATGTCGTGCTTCATATACAAAAGGAAAGCACAAGAAAAATGAAAAAGGTAAAATGTTTATGACATAGAGAAGGATGTAGATACAAATAAAGGAATTCTCAAGAAGACAGAGAGAGAAAGAGATACATCAAACTAAAAAGCACAAGGGATCACATTAGGTACATACAATCACATAAAGAAACATGAAAAACAAAGGAAAACACTAGTAAGGCACATGCAAGTCAGCCTATAGTAGGTCGTCCACATCCCAATCTTGATCAATATATGTAGAAGGTGGACAACTAGCCAAAGGGATAAATTCGAGTGTTGAACAAGGAGAAGCACCAAGTTCAACATTCTTATTAGTAGAATTTTCATTTAAGTTCATTGAAGAGGAGAACAATGAATTCAACTCATTATGCACTTGTTCATCAATGTTTACAATGTCAATATCATCATCTAAAATAATCATAATGAGGGGTCTAATGACAATATCCATAGAATTTTTTTCATATTTACGTTGTGGTGAGGGTGAAGAGACATCATGCCTTGTAGGAGGCAATTTCATATTTTTATTTTCTATGTTGCTCTTTTATTATTTAGTTTGTAACAGATGAGAAATAACATGACATATACACCTATGCTCTCTAGCATTTCAATTTTGTTTCAATCTATTGTCAATTTATAATTGTGTAGGAGAAGGTTTGTCAACCCTAGGCTTCTTTTCTTCCCTTAGGAGAGGAATGAAAGGAACCATGGCATATTGTTCAACCACTTTCTCTTTAGCTTTGTAAACTTGCTTTATCTTAGGAGGCACAATGGGATTCTTTTGGTTATCTTGTGGTCTCTTGTAGGAAAAGGTAGGAGGATTTGTCATAGGTTTCTCTTGGATATTTGGAATGGCTTTTGGTTTAATCATAGTTTTGTCAAGGATAGTTGGCTCAATCACAAGTTGCGGCATGTTTCTAAGGGATAATTATACTGTGCACTTTTCCTTAAACTTTTGATATGATTTGAAAAAGTAATCCTCACGAGGTCTAATAGGTTCAATAGGTTCAGGCCAAAAGAAATCCAATGAAAAGTTTCCATGGGAAGACACAAGATTAAAGCCACTATAGTGTACAGTAAAGATCTCATTACTAAAGGGAAACTTTAAACATTTATGCATAATTGACAGGATGACATTAATGGAGAAAATCCATGGATAGCCTAACTTCACACCAAATTGGGTCAATGGTGAGATGATGGTGAGTGAAATATTTAATGTTTTTGATCTAACTTTTAGAGGAAGATTTATCGATCCCATCATAGGCAAGCAAAACCATTATACATTTTGATCCATGCTTTCGGTTTTTCATATGTATCTTGATAGATTTCATGTACAACTAGGAATTCTTGAATGATCACGTTATCTACATAGGTGGGATCAATTAATATCCCATTATTAGGCTTGTCATTGTTTCTCCAGCTATGTAAAGAGGACCATTAGGTGCATGTTTGATTGTGTCATTTTGTGAGAAAGCAATATCAAAGGGAACTTTTGTCAAGCCCTTATGAGATTTAGCTTCAATAAATGACACCATTTTAATTGCTTTGTCCATATTTTCATATTTTGTAGTTTCATTATTTGTGTCAACATTCAGGTATATGCAGGATCATCATAAAATAAACAGGCCCTTAAGTGGCAATAAAATTCAAAAAAATCAGAGTTGGGCAACTTGTTAAAATTTGAATAAGTAATCTATATTATTTAAAAAATATGTAAGAATAGAATCTATAGAATATTGAATCTAGTTTCTAAACTACTAGGTTTATTTAAATAAGAAAAAAATATATTTGGTGAAAATTTGAAATTTCAATGCAGTAGTACTTAAATTTCAGGGAAAAAATAAGAAGTTGGAGTCTGTCTAACCACCCTAACCACAATTAAATGCTAATATTTTTTTAGAATATTTTAAGGACTCATTTAAAGATGTGATGCATATTTTTTTGTAATTCTTTTCCAAGTAAATAATTAATTATGAATTTTTTATCACAACTTTTAAAAAATATAAAAACTCATATGTCTGACCACCTTAACTTGGTCAAAACTTCAAAATATTCAATTCTTTTTTTTTTTAATCCTATATTATGTGAAGCATAGAATGTGAAACATGTTTCAGATTCAAAAAATGTGATACCGTTTGAAATCTATAGATTTTTTTCAATCGGCCTATCAATGAAGACTTTAGTCATAATTCAAATATAAAATGAATAATAATTATTTATTAAATTCAAATTAAAGCATAATTTATATTGGTGGAAAGCTGAGAATCTTTTTTAAAAACCCTTGTTGTTTCATCAATTTTGGGTAAATAAAAATTCATTAGCCACATGGTTCATCATATCACTTACATATCGCCACTTTTTGGCCCATCATGATCTTGCACATACCCATTCATCACATCATTCTTTGTTTCACTAGCTTTGACAAATGAAATAGTATGTTTTGGCATGGGATTTGTAAATATTTCTAAGTTTTGGTTTGGAGGAGCTACAAACTTATTACCTTGATCATTCACACCTCCAATCAGAAGATGATTAGAATCAATGAGGTCTTGCACAAGATGTTTAAGATTCTTAGAATATTTTGTATCATGTCCATTATGTTAGTGGTAATTGCAATAAGAATTTGGTCTATAGTTTGCAAGTAATGGTTTATTAGGATTAGGAGGTCTGATAGGAGGCAAGGAAAGTATATTATTTTTCATGAGTTGCAACATGATATTATGAAGGGTGCCAGGTAAAGGGGTAAATTTTCTATTCATATCCCCATAGGAAAAATAATTTTTCATCTTTATAGCAACCACTTCGTTATCAACTAGTTGATTTGGTTGAGGGGAATTAAGTTGTAAAAAGCCCCTATTTTGTTTCTTGAAAGGCCAGTGACTATTTTGAGGTGTAGATTTATAATTTTTAGGATAGCTAGGAGGATTTTTCATATCACGACTTGAAACATAGATAAAATAGTGGAGGTGTGGATAACCTTCCTATTCTATCTTGGTAATTCAATTTTTTCCTAAGAACCCTAATTGGATTGACTATCAACCTCACAAGGTGAGCCAATTCACAATTAGGAGGACCTAGAAGGGGGTTCCTTTTAGCTTTAAGGGGTTCACCACCAAGAAAATTCTTGGAAAAGACAATGTTACAAAACACAATGTGATATGCAAAATAACCTAAAATGAGCTAAATGAGAGATGCAAATACGGAAAATATGTAACACCAAGTTAGATATGTGTACCTAAGAAGTTTGGAGATGCAATGAGGATTCTATAAATGTACAGAAGCTGTCAAAATATGCCTCGGAGGACTAAGATGCCCAAGATGGCATATTAATCCTGCAACTATTTTTGGAGGAAAACATAGAATCTTTGGATGTAAAAATCGGATATGAAAGAAACTCAGAAGGATATTCTTGGGAGGACTAAGATGCCCAAGATGGCATATTAGTCCCACTCTGAATTTCTAAAAATTGTAAATGTGGTCCTAAGCTCACAAGTATGCACTTGCTTTCTTTCGGATCTTAGGTTCTGAAACAGTCGAATCTAAGCTGTAGGTGAGTTTTCGTGAAGATGAAAACTTTGCAACTTTGACAACTTGTCACTCCAAGTGATCTTCAATTATTCAACCTAGATATGTAAACACAAATAAACAAGATGGGAAAAACTTATTGATTGTTAGTGAATGGGGGCTTTCCTTGGTCAAACCCCTTGTTGGTAATTAAACCTTGAAATGAAATAATGAAATGAAGGGAAAGGGTGAATGAACAACATGCAATTCTATAATGTACCAAACCCTTGTAAATTCTACAAACTTGTGTGAAATGGCTACAATGGACATGGATCTTGAAATGCTTGGTAGATCTTGAATTACTTAATTGCTTGAATCAAAACCCAGCATCACAAATGTTATCACAACAACACACATGATCGAATCTAATAGCCTTTGACATAATGCTTCAATCTTGATGATGGATCCAAATTATTGATGAATTAATCTTGAATTCTCTTGTGAACTCAATTATGCTATGATGAATTCTCTCACAAAAGACTTAGATTGATTAGATTGCTTGTTAGCAGAAAATGAGAGAAGGAACCTTGTATTTATACTTATCTATGCTTAATATCTCAAAATCATATCACACCAATCCAACAGATTAATTCATTTAATGAAGGAGGTTAAATCTTCACCAGAATTTGAAATTAAATCCCGAAAATGACTAAAGGAGGAATAAAATGCCCTAGTTGGCATCTTAGTCCCAAGTGATGAAACTTGGGGAACAAACACCAAAAAATGGGCCCAATTAATATACCTCAAAATCAGGGCCTCAAAACCTCTGGGGGACAAAGGCACCCTGGTTGACATTTTAGTCCCAACCAAAAATTAGTGACACACCAATCAGAATCATTACGAGATCATTTATGCATTGGATAATTTCGGGATTAACCAGAAAAATAGGTCATTCATAGGGCTTGTGGACACAAAATAGGACCAATTAAGCCATAAAGAAAGGCGGGCCCAAAAAAGGGTATGCATTTTACTACACTACATTTTCCCCCACCCTAGTGAGAGGATGAGCTTGCTTCAAACTCACACTAAAGTAGCCAACCATGAAATCAAGAGGGGTTCAAATATACAAATGTTAGCAAGATAGGATAACAATAATCAAGAGGGTGACCAAGCCCCCAAGATCAAGATCCTATGTCAAACCAACATAGGAACAAAGTAACACACTTGCGGATGATATATGAAGCCAAAATCAGATTGAAAACATACACCATCAAAGACAAGAAAAAGGAAAAAGGAAAAGAACTGCAAGAAATCATACTTCTATTGGTTGTCCAACGTGGTGGACTGAGTCTAGGCTTGAAGAGGGTTTACAAGTGGAATGCAATGTCTACTATGCAAACAAAACACATGCTCATGAAGGCTAGTGGGAACTAGTTTTCCACCAGGTGAGCCCTGACCAAATCAAAGCCATACCTCCATGACTTTAATAAGTCACAAAGTAATGCATGCACACATGGGCTAGTGAAGCTAGTTGTTCACTAGGTGAGCCCTAGGCTTTCCATATCAAAGCCATATATCCAAGACTTTAATAAAGACAAAAGGAAAATGCACACTCACACAGGCTAGTGAAGCTAGTTGTTCACTAGGTGAGCCCCAGGGGGTCCATATTAAAGCCATACCTCCATGAATTTAATAAGGACAAAAGGAAAATGCACACAACAAGAAAGAGAAATTTTTGAAGGGATTTGACTTAGTTCATGTGAGGTCTTACTCTTATGGGAAATCATTCCTAATGTCTCCAAGAGAGGACCAGTCAAAGGATAAAAGATTCACCACTTAGGGGATGTAATGAATCACATCACCACTAAGGGGAATATAATATGCTAAGATAGGTCACACTCTTGAAGGAAATTACTCTCAATGTCACCACAAAGAGGAAAATGCATCATATTAAGTAATAAAATCACATCAAGGAACATGGAAAATACAAATGAAATCATGCCCAAATAATGCCAGTGTGTGCCCCCACTTTAAAGAAATTGCTAACACCATATTGTGATAAGTTACTTTAAAGTAGCCAAAAGATGAAAAAGGAAAAGAGGGTTGCCCCCTAGAAACACATAAGGGATCTATGGATTCAAGGTTAGTATTTGTCTTTGTTTTAATGATATTAAAGAGCTCAAAGTTGTCATAATTCCTCAAATACACATAGAACTAGAAGAATGAAACAAAGAGAGTGAAAAATAAAGAAAAGCCTTTTGGGTCAACATGGAAGAGACATAGGGTGTCTCAACGCCTTGTGTCATCCCCAAAAGGAAAACATAAGACAAAAAAAATGAAAAGATAAATGAAAAGGCAAAAGATTACGACATAGAGAAGAATGAAGTTACAAATAGAGGAAAGCACAAAGAGAGAGAAACATCAAAAAAAAAATCATAGGGGATCATAATATGCACGTGCAAGTGAAAGAGAAAAGAAACAGAAAAAAACTAGTAAACCACATGTAGATTCACCATCTAGCAAGTCATTTTCATCCCATTCTTCTTCAGTATATATGAAATTCAAATCACTAGCAAGAGGGATCACATCAAGTGTTGTACTAGGACAATCACTGGGTTCAACACATGATGAATCGCTCGGTTTAGGAGGATCATCATGGTTTTTATCGTTTAAGCTCATGGATGAGGAAAATAAAAAATTCAACTCATTATGCACTTCCTCATCGATTTTAGTTGTTTCCTCATCATTATCCAAGTGAACCAAAATAGGAGGACCAATGATAATATCCATAGAAAGTTCTGGTCCATGTTGTGGTGAATTTACAGTTTTTGGTAAGAGAGAAGGCTCATCGTTTATTGCTTCTATCAAGTTTAGATTTTGATTTTCAATTTTGTTCTCATTATTCATCTTTCGAGCAATAGCACAATGCCTATGCTCTCTAGCATTGTGGTTTCTTTTATTACGATTTTCAAATTGTGTTTTTGTAGGACTAGTTTGATCAAGCATAGGTTCCTTTTCTTCTTGTGAGGGAAGAATGGAAGAAACCATGGAAGGTTGATCGACCACTTTCTCTTAGGCTTTATAAATTTTCTTAGGCGATAGATTAGGACTTGTTTGGTTTTCTATGGGTCTCTTGTACAAAATAGGTAAGGGTGTGTTCATGGATGGGTCTTGGATTATTAGAAGGGATTTATGCTTAGGATTGTCTTGTTTAGGTGGAAAAGGTTCAAGCATGGGTGGAGATTCGATCATGGGTGGAGGAAATTTTTCAAGGGATAGCTTGGTTATGCACTTTTCTTTGAACTTTTGGTAGGATAGGAAAAGGAATTCTTTGCATTGTCTTATAGGCTCCATGGGCTTAGGCCATAAATAATCTAAGGATAAATTTCCATGGTAAGATGGTCTAAAGCCACTATGGTTTACGGTGAATATTTCATTGTTGACTAGAAACTTTAAGCACCTATGGACAATGGATGGGACCACATTCATTGATAAAATCCATTTGTAGCCTAACTTCACACGAAATTGGTCTGAATTAGATATAATAGAGAATAATAAAATTTGATTTCTTTGGTCCTACTTGTAAGGGGTGTGTGATCAGGCCCATCGTAGCACGAGCAAAACCATCATGTGTTTTAATCCATGATTTTGGTTTATGATATCTATCTTGAGTGAGTTCATGCACATATAAGATTTCTTTTGGGATCAATTTCTCTCCATAGATGGGATCAATTACAATCCTAGGAGTAGGCTTGTTATTGATTCTATTGGCTATGTATAGAGGACCATCAGGTACATGTTTAATTGTTTCTTCTAAAGAGAAAGTAATGTCAATGGTTTGTTGTTTACAGGGCTTGATGTCAACCACTCCTATCATTGTATCAATAGGACTTTGTTCATTAGTATCCATAGGACTCTGTTCATCATCGTCCATAGGATTTTTTTCTTGATTGCTCATATTTTAATCATCCGTATCAACATTCATCACATTAGGCTTAGTTTTGCTAGCCTTAATAAATGAAATATTATGGTTGGGCATGGGAATGGTAAATATTTGCAAGTTTTGTTTGGGAGGAGTGAAAAACTTATTACCTTTATCATTCACACCTCCAATTAGGATATGATTGGAATCAATGAGGTCTTGCACAAGATGTTTAAGACACTTGCAATGCTCTGTGTCATGTCCTTTTTGTTGGTGATAAAAACAATAGGCATTGTGTATAAAGCTCAGATGTAATGGTTTGCTAGGGTCAAGGGGTCGGATGAGATGTAAGGTAAACATGTTTTTTCTTAAGAGTTGGGTCATGATGTTGTGGAGTATGTAGGGTAAGGGAGTAAATTTCCATTGTCGATCCCCAAATATATAAGGATTACTCTTCTTTATAGCGACTACTTGGGTATCAACTAGTTGGGTAGAATGAGAGGTGGAATTTAGTTGAAGGAAACTCTTATTTTGTCTTCTAAAAGGTTTATAAGTGTTTTGGTTTGAAGTTCTTATTTTGTCTTCTAAAAATTTTATAAGTGTTTTGGTTTGAAGTTTTAGAATTTTCAGGGTGAGTAGGGGTAGCTTTTGGTTCACTAGCACTTATATCATTTTGATAATCTTGAAGGGCAGTGCATAGGTGCATGAAGAAAGTAAATTTCATCATAGTGAGCTTATCCCTTATCATGTTTTATAATTTTTCTATGAACACATTTTGGAGGTGAGAATTAGGAACCTTCACACTGATTTGGGAATAAAGTGACTAATAACATGAAATAAAGTCAGTGACTTTTTCACCCTCATTTTGCTTGCATCTCATCAAATCAACCAATGTCATTTTAGGAACCATGTGCACTTGGAAATGGTTAATAAAGGACATAAAAAGTTCATTGAATGAATGAATTGAGTTGTTTGGTAATGCAGAAAACCAATCCAAGGAAATTTCTTTCAAGGATCGGGGAAAAATTTTAGCCAAAATTTTGTCCCCAAGGATAAATTCACTACACAAAGCAGTCAAGGCATTAACATGATTAGTATGATCTACCTTTCCTCCATATTTCTCAAATATAGGGATCTCTATACCTTATGGCACTAGAGTCCTCAATATCTCCAAGGGTAATGGGTTACTCTTGACATAGTATGAAGGTGGACCATTTTTATTTTGATTTATGGTAGAGACTTCACGTTGAACAGATGAAAATATTTGTAAAAGGTGGTTAATGATAGGATCATTTCTTGCGGTGTGATATGGAGGGGAATATGGTGGTGTGTTGTATGTGCTGGATGGAAAAATGAAAGGATTACTTGTGGGAGGACGTATGAGATTAGATACCACACAGGTATAAGGAGCACTAGTGGAAATGTGTGAGGTAGTAAGGATATTACTAGTTGGTTTCATCATTGTGGTGACTTGAGGAGTTTTTAGGTTGGGATGGATGTTATGGTTGAAGGGGGGGAGTTTGATTTCCTCCTTGCACATTGTTTGAATTTTGAGCACCATTAGTGGTGGAAGGAATATTTTTTCCAAATATGTGACCTATGTTATGCATAACTTCTAGTCCTTCATCACTTTGCATCATGCGGTGAATACTATCTATGGTGGGTACAACATTGTTGGAAATGTTTTCAGTACTCACACTATCTAGTAAATGGGCTAGGTCTTCATGCCTTTTCTTTATGTTTTCTTGAGTACAATATGATTAACCATTATTTCAACACTTGGCATAACACTTGTAGGTAAGGTAGGCATGGAAAAAGAGGTATCAAAGGTATGGTCCACACCTAGTGAGCTAGTGCCAACACCAGAAGTAAGAGAGCTTGATAACCCAAGATCCACAATGAGTGTCTTATCATGGGATGCCATGAGTCTCGCACTTTGTCTAACCATAGTAATAGTAGTAGGACACCAATTACTACAACTCATACAAGGAATAAACCATGGAAAATGCAATGAACAAAATCTCCTATGCTTGCAATTACACTTGAAATGAAAGAAATTGGAATAACAATTCTAGAAGCTGAGATAGAAAATAGAAAACAACCCATAGAAACACAGGAAAATCAATTTCAAACCTTGAAAATTGGAGAGTCAATGTCAATAGGGACTAAGATGTCGGTAAGGGAGTTTTAGTCCTCCTGGTCAGATTTTGAAGTTTTGGAGGTTGAAATAGACAACAAACAACAAAGAGAGGATTCTAAGCAGAAAAAATCTGAGAGGGACTAAGATGCCAAGAACGGAATTTTACTCCTACAATAGGTTTTTCTAAGAAAAATAACAAATTTTGGCTTGATAACAACTTTCTCAGGTTGCCTACCCAGGGACCTAATGTTTGGAAATAGAAAATTTTGTAAATGGATGCATTTGAATGCAAATTTTCAATTTTCAATGCAATAAGAATGTTTCTAAATGCAATTAAGAGAATGAACAATTTAATTTTCAAAACTTCAATGAAATGAAATTATTCAAGAAAGTAATTTAATGCAACCTATATTTGCACTTTCACTAATGGAAGAATAGGAAACCCTAAATACAATTTCACTAATGCAAGATGCAAGAAACCATTGATGCAAAATGCAATGAATGCAATCTAAATCTAGGAATCTAAAGGACTCCAAATCAGAAAAGGAAGAATGCTCAAAGAAGTCAAGTTGACCAAAATGAAATGTAGATAAAATAGGGGAGGTGTGGATAACCTTCCTATTCTATCTAGGTCATTTAATTATGTCTTAAGAACCCTAGTTGGATTGACTATCAACCTCACAAGGTGAGCCTATTCACAATTAGGAGGACCTAGAAGGGGGTTCTTTTCAACTTTAAGGGGTTCACCGCCAAGCAAATGCATGGAAAAGACAATGTTAGAAAACACAATGTGATATGCAAAATAACCTAAAATGAGCTAAATGAGAGATGAAAATACTAAAAATATGTAACACCAAGTTAGGGTATGTGTACTTGGGAATATTGGAGATGCAATGAGTATTTTGGAAATGCAGAGAAGTTATCAAAATATTCCTTCAAGGAATAAGACACCTAAGATGGAATATTAGTCCCACTACTATTTTTTGGGGTAAATAGAGAATCTTTAGATGTCGGAATCAGTTCTGAAAGAATCTCTGAAGGATATTTTTGGTGTTGGATGTTGTGGTTCCATTTTTGATATGTGGTTATCATTGATGTCAACACTATTAACATTGGCGATTCTAAAGGAGATTGAGAAAATTGTAATAAATATATTGCAGGCAACCAATGAAGCTAAGAAGGTCAGAGTGGTGGTAAGTGTTGTAAGTTGATAATCAGGTGGTGCACACTAAAGGGTTTTTTCCTCAGTCTATATGGTGTGTTGTCCAAAATTTTCAGTGGTACGCATCAAGATTTGAGAAAGTTATGAAGTTCTATGTTCCTACAATTATTTTGTTATTGTAGCAGGTGTTCTTGGATGAAGAGGATGAAATTCTAGAAATTTCAGTTGTTGTGCATGTTCCTATGGTGTTTATGGATGAGTCTAGATTGTGCTATATCAGTTATGTACATCTGAATTGATCGGAGGTGTTCGTGATCAAATATTTTTCCAATGTGTGCTCGAGTTTTCATGTTCTTGGCAGACATGATGGTGGTAGCATGTTGCGGATCCATGAGGATTAAAATTTTATTGTTTGAAATGTTCTAAGGTGTTTATTTGAGTCCTCACTATGTTGTGACCAACTTGTGTTGGTCTGCATTAAGATTTATATAAGTATTGAGGCCGATAGTTGTAATTTATTCTTTATTTGTGGCTAACATAATAGTTGATATAAATCCGTGTAGCGGATATATAAGATTGGTTTTTTTCCTCATTTTGATGTATGCTCGATGTGTGTATGTGAAGTACATATGTGAATAAAGGTCAAATCATTCATGATCATAGCAGAGTGTGAAGAAGGTTTATTTAAGTGTATTTGTGCCTAACCGAAATTGTAATCAAGCTTGTGAAGAAGCTAATTTCTTAGTTCATGTTCATCAAATGGATTTAATCTAATTATTGAATGTAAGGCAGTGAGCCTTTCTCTCAGAAGTGTGTTCTTGGCAGTGTACCTGAATGCAAGTGCATTCCTTATTCATTCTTCATTATACTTCTCATAGGGTATAATCTTGTGGACTAACATCCACCGTGATTTTTCCCCTAATAGGGTTTCCATGTATAAAATCTTGGTGTTCATGTGTTTTTGATGTGTTATTGATTTATTCTTGCACTATTAATTATCATATCTGAGATTAAAGGTTGATTAAAGTTGAATAAGTTTGATTTTGGTAACAACTGATTCACCCCCTATTTGAGTTGTTTGTCCTTGTTTTTCCAACAATTGGTATCAAAGCTAGTTCCTCTGAAGAAGCCTGACAACTTGAGGTGATCTAAAATGGCATCATACGAGAAGGAGAATCCTAGATTCAATGGTAGAAACTACTCTTTATGGAAAGTCATAATGGAGTGTCATTTGAAGTGCATTGGAGAACCTTTTTGGAAGATCACATAGAGTGCATATAATATTCCTTAAAATGGTTTGTCCTTTTAAGATGGGATCAAGCAAGCAGAAGCTAATACCAGGGCTATTGAAGCATTGTTGAGTTCTTTGACAGATTCAGAGATGACAAATGTGATAGGATTGAAGACTGCACATGAGATTTGGAAAATTTTGGAGACATTGTATGAAGGAGATGCACTAGTAAAAAGTGTTAAGCTACAAAGTTTAAAAGGAAAGTGGGAAGACATGAATATGAGTGAAGATGAGAACATCCTCTCTTTCTCTCAAAATATAAATGAACTAGTGATGAGCATTAGATGTGTCAGTGGAACCTTGGATGAAGAATAAATTGTTGCTAAGATACTTAGATTTGTGCCTACCTCCTACAAAATAAGATCTCACACTATTGATGAACTCAAGACAGTGGAAAATGTGACAAGAGACATGCTGATTGCAAAACTTTTTGCCTTTCAGTTAAGTGAATTTGGAGAATATACTCCTAAGATAGAATCTGCATTCAAAGCTACTATATTTGGGAAAAACAAGCAGAGATATGATTTGGGAGAGAGTTCCAGAAATACATTCAAGTATCAAGATGAGATGAAATGAATTGAAGATGAAGAAAGCGAATTAGAAGAACTAGAAGTATTGATTGTGAAAAGAGAAGCCAAAGGTCACGGTAAGTACAAAGGAAAGTTACCTATTAAATGTTTTTCTTTTAGTAAGATGGATCATTTTGCATCAATATGTTCTAAAAAATTTTCTAAGTACAAACCTGAGAAGACTAGATTTCAAAAGAAATGTTATTATATTGAAGAAGGTGTTACTGATGATGAATCTAATAAAGAAACTGGAAATGAAGATGAATGGGTATTTATTTCTATCAAATAAAATAGTCAAGTGTCCACTAAATCTACTAGTAATGTGATTGTTGAGAAAGCTCTTGCAGCAAAAAATAAAGAAAATGATGAGTGGGTAATTGGCATCGGATGTTCACATCATATGACTGGTGACAAAAGAAAGTTTGTAAGCTTGGAAAACTATGATGGTGGTGTTGTAAGATTTGGAGACAACACTTTTGGTGTGATTCATGGCAGAGGCACTATTTCATTTTGTGGTAAGCACAATACTAATGATGTTCTTTTATGTAAAAGGTTTAAATCATAACTTGTTGAGAGTTGGAAAGATGATTGATAAAGGTTACAATCTTCAAATGGAGTACTGGATTTGCTACATACTAGTCTATGTGGTCCATCTAGAATTAGAAGTCTACAAGGAGAAAGGTACTTTATGTTGCTTATTGATGATTATTATAGAATGATATGGGTTTCTTTTTTAAGAGAGAAACATGAAACATTAGAAAAATCCAAAAGGTTCAAAGCTATGGCAGAAAATGAGACAAGTCAAAAGATCAAATTCCTAAGGTCGGATAGAGGTGGTGAATTCACTTCTCGGGAATTCAATCTTTCTATGAAGAGCATGGAATCCAAAGATAGATATCTGCTCCCCAGACACCTCAACAAAATGGAGTTGTTGAAAGAAAGAACAAAACCATTCTAGACACTGTTAGAACCATGATTTTGAAAGAAAATGTCCCTCATTTCTACTAGAGAGAAGCTGTAAGTATTGTTGTGTATACCATTAACTGGGTGAATGCCAACAATAATTCTGGTAAGACCCCTTTTGAGCTATGGTTTGGTTATAAGCCTACTGTCAAATATTTCAAAAATTTTGGAAGCTAGTGCTACATCAAGAGAGATGATGATATACGAAAGTTTGATATTATAAGTGATGAAGGAATCTTTTTAGGTTACTCTACTAAGAGAAAATCTTACCCGTGCTTTAATAAAAGGTTGAATAAAATGGTTGAAAGTGCAAATGTCAAAGTTGATGAAGATATTGTTAGACCATCCAGATATAGTGGATATGATTCAGATGATTAACATGATATTACTAAAAATGGAAATAATGTTCAGACATAGAATCAAATTCAAATTGTTTTGATGAACCAAGGGAATCAAGAAGCAAAAACTGGCAAAAGTGTAGAAGAAAGAACAAAATAACAAGAAGTTAGAGAAAATCCTTAAACTCCCAAGTATGTAAGGTGAAATCATTCTTACAATCATTCATAGGAGATAAAAAAAAAGGTGTGTAAACTAGAAGAAGAATTTTAGAAGAGTATTGTCTAATTTCCAAAACTAAGCCTAGCAATATCAATGAAGCATGCAAAGATGAACAATGGATGGAAGCCATGAAAGAAGAACTAATGCAAATAGAGAAAAATAATACATTGGATCTTGTTCCTAGACCCCTGAAACAAAAATGTGATTGGAACCAAATGGGTGTTTCAAAATAAGCTGAATGAACAAGGTGAAGTGGTAAAAAAAAAAAAACAAGACTGGTTTGTAAAGGGTACTCAAAGATGGAAGGTATTGATTTTGAAGAGACTTTTTCCCCAGATGCTAGAATTGAAGCTGTAAGATTATTTCTTGCTTATGCTACTTTCAAGAATTACAAAGTCTATCAAATGGATGTAAAGTCAACATTTATAAATGGTGAGCTAGAAGATGAAGTCTATGTTGAACAGCCAGATGGATTTCAACTGACTAACAAAGAAAATATGGTATGTCGATTGAAGAAATCTCTATATGGACTTAAGAAATTTGTTGGAGCTTGGTATGCTAGATTGGATAAATACTTGTTGAAACTTGGATTCAATAAAGGTACTGTCGACAAAAATCTGTGTTTCAAGTTGGATCAAAATAAAGAATTGATCATTGAAGTCTTTTTTGATGACATTATTTTTGAAGGTGATGATGATTTGTGTATGAATTTTTCTGATGAAATGAAAAGTGAATTTGAAATGTCAATGATAGGAGAGCTGAAATTATTTTTAGGACTACAAATCACTCAGCTAGATGATGGAATTTTTGTATCTCAGTCTAAATATGTAAAAGAGTTACTAAAACTTTTTGGCATGGAAGACTCAAAGCTAGTTGGTACACCTATGGTAACTAGATGCAAACTTACACAAAATGATGATTTTCCTAAAGAAAATAAAAAAAGATACAATTCAATGATTGGTGGATTACTCTATTTGACTCAAACTAGGCTAGATATAATGAATGTTGTATGCATGGTTGCTAGATATCAAGTTGATCCTAAAGAGTCTCATGTGACTGCTATGAAAAGAATCTTCAGATACCTAAAAGGGGAAATTGATCTTGGTCTTTAGTATGCTAGGGATGATGATCTTATCCTGAGTGCTTTCACTGATGTTGATTGGGTAGGAGATGTGGATGACGGGAAGAGTACCAATGGTGGTGCATTCTTCTGAGGGAAGAAGTTGGTATCTTGGTTAAGCAAAAAAAAGAATTTTGTTTCATTATCTACTACTAAAGCAGAATATATTGCTGCTGCATATAGTTTTACTCAGGTATTGTAGATGAATAAAATACTGAGAGATGTCATATTTGAGTATGAAGAACCCATTACCATATTCTGTGAAAATTCAAGTGCCATAAACATTTCTAAGAACCTAGTGTTGCATTCAAAGACAAAGCATATATCCATCAAATATCACTTCTTGAGAGATAAAGTAAGTGACAAAGAAGTTAGACTGGAGTATATACCTACCAAGGAGAAAATTGAAGACATATTTACTAATCCATTGCCTAAGGATACTTTTGTGTATCTTAGAGTCAAGTTAGGGGTGATTTCCCCTCCTAGTCAGAACTAAGTGATGCAAGTGTTTGCATCAGTCCATGAATTCATAGGGGGGAGTAGTCAGATGTGCTAAATATGAGGATCAGAGCAAGTGTACCTTTTCCATTTATGTCAAAGGGGAAGAGAAGAAATTTGAAAAACACGAGGAAAGAATAAAGTGGAAGGAGAAAATAGGAAAAGAGTGCACAATCTAAGGTGGAGATTGTTGGAAGAGCTAATTGGGTTGATCGTATTTTTTTCATCATGTGTTGCCATCAATTCCAAAGGGGGGGATTTTTGGATGTTTTGGTTGCATTTCTGATATGTGGTTGTCATTGATTTCAACACTATTAGCATTAGTGATTCTAAAGGAGATTAGGAAAATTGTAATAAATGTATTGAAGGTAGCTAGTGAAGCTGAGAAGGTCAAAGTGTTGGTAAGTGTTGTAAGTTGATAATCAGGTGGTGCGCACTAAATATTTTTTTCCTCAGTCTATCTAGTTTGTTGTCCAAAATTTTTAGTGGTATGCATCAAGATTTGAGAAAGTTATGAAGTTCTATGTTCCTACAGTCATTATGTTACTGTAGCAGGTGTTCTTGGATGAAGAAGATGAAATTCTAGCAATTTAAGTTGTTGTGCATGTTCTTGTGACATTCATGGATGAGTCTAGATCATGCTATATCAGTTATGTATGTGCTCATTGATCATAGTGTTCGTGATCGAATATTTTTCTGATGTGTGCTTGAGATTTCATGGTCTTGGCTGACATGATGGTGGTAGCATGTTGCGGATCCATGAGGATTAATCTTTTATTGTTTGGCATGTTTGAAGGTGTTTATTTGAGTCCTCACTATGTTGTGACTGACTTGTGTTGGTGCACATTAAGATTTATTTATGTATTAAGGCCGACAAATGTAATTTATTCTTTATTTGTGGCCGACATAATAGTTGATGTAAATCCGTGTAGCGGATATATAAGAGCGGTTGTTTTCCTCATTTTGATGTATGCTCATTGTGTGTATGTGAAGTACATATGTGAATAAAGGTCAAATCATTCAAGAGTAGAGAAGAGTGTGAAAGAGATTGAATAGAGTGTGAAGAAGGTTGATTGAAGTGTATTTGTGCCTAACCGAAACTGTAATCAAGCTTGTGAGAAGCTAATTTCTCATTTCATGTTCATCAAATGGATTTAATCTTATTATTGTATGTAAGGCAGTGATCCTTCCTCTAAGCAGTGTGGTCTAGGTACTGTGTCTAAATGTAAGTGCATTCCTTATTCATTCTTCATTATACTTCTAATAGGGTATAATCTTGTGGACTAACATCCACCGCAGTTTATCCTCTAACAGGGTTTCCATGTATTAAATCTTGGTGTTCATGTGTTTCTAATGTGTTATTGATTTATGCTTGCACTTTTAATTATCAGATCTGAGGTTAAAGGTTTATTAAAGTTGAATAAGTTATATTTTGGTAACAACTGATTCACCCCCCCTCTTAGTTGTTTGTCCTTGATTTTTTTTCAATTTTCAATGTAATAACAATGTTTCTAAATGTAATTAAGAGAATGAACAATTTACTTTTCCAAACTTCAATGAAATGAAATGATGCAAGAAAGTAAAAATGCAACCTATATGCACTTTCAGTAATGCAAGAATAGGAAACCCTAAATACAATTTCACTAATGCAAAATGCAATGAATGCAATATAAATCTAGGACTCTAAAGGACTCCAAATCAGAAAAGGAAGAATGCTCAAAGAATTCAGGTTCACCAAAATGAAATGTAGATAAAATAGGGGAGGTGTGGATAACCTTCCTATTCTATCTAGGTCATTTAATTATGTCCTAAGAACCCTGGTTGGATTGACTATCAACCTCACAAGGTGAGACAATTCACAATTAGGAGGACCTAGGAGGGGGTTCTTTTCTACTTTAAGGGGTTCACCACCTACCAAATGCATGGAAAAGACAATGTTAAAAAACACAATGTGATATGCAAAATAACCTAAAATGAGCTAAATGATAGATGAAAATACTAAAAATATGTAACACCAAGTTAGGGTATGTGTACCTCGAAAGCTTGGAGATGCAATGAGGATTCTGGAAATGCAGAGAAGTTGTCAAAATATGCCTTGGAGGACTACAATGCCCAAGATGGCATATTAGTCCCACTATTATTTTTTGGGGCAAATAGAAAATCTTCATATTTCAGAACCAGTTCTGAAAGAATCTCTAAAGGATATGCTTGGGAGGACTAAGATTCCAAAGATGGCATAGTAGTTCCTCTCTAAATTTCTAAAAAGTCTAAATGTGGTTCTGAACTCCTAGGTCTACACTTGCTTCCTTTCAGATCTCAGGTTCTGAAATAGTCGGATCTGACTTGTAGGTGAGTTTCCATGAAGATTACAACTTTGAAATGCAATTTTGCAACTTTCACAATGTTTCACTCTAAGTGATCTTCAAGTCTTCAACCTAAATCTACAAGCACAAATATACAGGATGGGAAAAACTTCCCGATTGTTAGTGAATGGGGGTTTGCCTTGGTCAAACCCCTTGTTGGTAATTAAACCTTGAAATGAAATAATGAAATGAAGGGAAATGGTGAATGAACAACATGCAATGCTACAACTCACCAAACCCTTGTAAATTTTGCAAACTTGTGTGAAATGGATACAATGGACATAGATCTTGAAATGCTTGGTAGATCTTGAATTGCTTGCTTGCTTGAATCAAAACCCTACATCACAAATGTTAGCACAACAACACACGTGATGCAAGAATAGCCTTTGACATGATGCTTGAATCTTGATGATGGCTCCAAATGCTTGATTAATTTCTCTTGAATTCTCTTGTGAACTCAATTATACTATAATGAATGATCTCACAAAAGAATTAGATTGATTGGACTGCTTGTTAGGAGAAAATGAGAGAATGAACCTTGTATTTATACTTATCTATGCTTAATATCTTGAAATCATATCACACCAAGCGGACATATGAACTCATTAAATGAAGGAGGTTAAATCCCAACATAATTTGAAATTAAATCCTAGAAATGACTCAAGGAGGACTAAGACGCTCTAGGTGGCATCTTAGTCCCCAGTGATGAAACTTGGGGCACAAACATCAAAAAGGAGCCCAATTAAGATACCTCAAAATCAAGGTCCTCAAATCTCAAGGGGACAAAGATGCCTAGGTGGAATTTTAGTCCCAACTATAAATTAGGGACACACCAATCATAATCATTAGGAGATCATTTATGCATTGGAGAATGTCAAGATTAACCAGAAAAATATACCATTCATAGGGCTTGTGGATGCAAAATAGGACCAATTAAACAATAAAGAAGGATAAATAAAGTAAGGCAGACCCAAACAAGTGTGAAAATGCAAGGGTGTGCATTTTACTACACTACATGACTATAATCCAAATTTTGATAGTTACAAAGGGTTGTGCATAACTCTATGAAGGACGGGAATTTCAACATCTCACATTTGGTTTGAATTTTCTTTCATAAATTAGCAATAAACATTTGTTGAAGGTCGACATCAAGAAGCTTAATTTTTATTTATGAATAAAGTATTTGGTATCTCGCTATGAAATTAGTCACTTTCTCATCATTCTATTTCTTGCATTCCATTAAATCAACCAAGGTCATCTTGGGACCCATGTGAATGTGGAAGTGGTTGTAAGAGGCATCAACAAGTTCATTGAATGAAAAAACTGAATTATTTGGTAAGGAAGAAAACCACTCTAAAGCATTGTATTTCAAGGATCTATGGAAGAGTTTAGCCAAGATTTTATCTTAAAAGATGAAATCACTACATATGGGTGTGTAGGCAGAAAGATGACTAACAGGATCTCCTTTCCCATCATATTCCTCAAATCTAGGAACCTATATACCTTGTGGCATTTGTGTTCTCAATATCTCTAAGGATAATAGGTTGGTTTTGATGTATTGTGAAGGTTGACCATTGTTGTTTTGATTTAGGGTTGTTAATTTTTGTTGAAGGGATGCCATACTTTGTAAAAGTGTGTTAATGATGGCATCATTATTATTATTGTAAGGTGGAGGGGAGTAAGGTGTAGTGGTGTATGTATGGAGAGGGAAAGTGAATTATAAATTTGTGAGGGAGGATGGTTGAGGAGATATGGTATGTGAATGCACAAATCTAGAAGGATTCCATGTGGAAATATCTAAGGAAGTGTTCACATTGCTAGTAGGTTGAATGGTTGTGGTAGCTTGAGTACTAGTGTATGTAGGAATGGAAATGGGTATTGTAGAAGGAGGAATTTAAGTTTCGCCTTGGCTTTGAGTATACCCCAAATCTTGAGTACAACTAGTCATGGTAGGGATGGTGTTCTTAACATCTTGAACATTGGTTGTAGGTAAGTAAGTCATGGGAAATGAGGTATGAATGTTGTGATCAATAGAGGGTTGATTATCAACACTATTAGAAAGAGAGTTATAAAACCCAAGATCCATGAAGAATGGTGTATCGTGGGATGACATGAGTCTCAAAGGTTATGCCTCACAATAGTATTGCTAATAGGAAACCAATTTGTAAATCTCATACAAGTTTCACAAACTTAGTTTACACAAACAAAATGGAAAGAGGGTAAGGTGCAAAGCAATGACCTAGAATGCAATGTGTAAATGCAATTTTTTAGATTCTAAACAAGGTAATTTTCTGATTACACTATGCAAAAACCTGAAAAATGAATTCTTGTAAATCAATTTTCAAATCACACAATGCACTAAATGTACCAAATCAAGCTAAATATTATCAAATTAATGAAATAGAAGTTCTGTAAACAGTAACAAAAATCTGAAAGTAGTAAACAAAATTACAAAAATTAAGATTTTAGTGCCCAAAAATTTAGATTATGACCTAATTAGGGACTCATTCACCCTAGGTAGAGAGAACAGGTTCCAAATGAGGTTTTTGAAACAAATTTTACTAATTTTTAAGTGATTTTAAATGGTTTTCATATTTTGGTTTGTTACAACAAGTTTCAGTTTGATTTTGTATAGAATGCAATATGAATTTTAAGTGCAAAATGTGACAAAATGATAACCTAGAACACCTAGTTTGATATACAATTTTGTTTCAATTTTCAAATGAAATTTAATATGATCTAAATCATATACAAGGTGAATTATTTTTTTTTTGTATTTTTTAGATTTAAAGAATGCAAAAAATGCAATCCTAAAACCTTTAATGAAATACAAAGTTGAATGCAAGTTAGACACCCTAAATGAGACCTAATTCAATGTAAATGGATGCAAATGAATGTAGAATCTAAATCTAGGATGAAAGAGGAATCCAAAATCAGCAAATTACAATGCTCAAAAGGTCGATTTTACCATAATGAAACAAATAAAAAATGGTTGTTGGGTGTCAAAATGAGAAAATGATACACCCTATTTCTCTTAATTTCATTCAAAATATGAGCTATAATATGAAAATGAAGAACAATAACTAAGTCTAACCCAACTACCAATCAAAGGGTAGATCTGGAAAGGGTCAAATATTGTGTACCTATCACCAAAGTTTCTTTTTCAAACCTCAGTAAACACTCATTCACCCTATGGAGAATGGGTCCTAGGTAGGGTTGTGGCAAAAAAAATTTTGGGTTTTGTTCTAATATGTCCGCACTTTTGGATTCTAGTCAGACATTGTTGAAAGATTAGAAATAAAATCTATAGCTTAGTTTTCATGATTTTGAAAAAATTTCTTGCATCTTCGACAACTTTTAAACTTTCTTCAATTTTTCTTTCCAGATGATCTTCAACCTAAAACCTACAATCACACATCAAAGAGAGAAAAATGTTGTTTCTTAGGGAATAGGGGTTTACCTTGGTTAAACCCCTTTTTGGTAATTAAACCTTGAAATGAAATAGAAATTCATGAAGGAATGATGAATGAACAATAGTATGTAACAACTCACCAAACCTTAACTGAAACCTTGGAGTACAAATCAACAAACTTGCATGAGTGGCCTCAATGAATTTAGATCTTGATCATGAAACCTGATTAGAACAATGCCTTTGAATATTCTTTAATTTATCTTGAACACTACATCAACACATTAGCTCAAAGAACATGCATGATGCAATACATCTTTGATATGAAATTTGGAATCTTGATTGTTGTAATAATCTTCTAAAAATCTGCCCTTGAATGCCTTAGAAATTTCTCTTGAATGCTCCTATAATGCTCTCATGAAAGTAATCTTGATTTCTTATGAAAATATTCGGATGAAACTTAGTGAATGAACTCTTATTTATACATAACTTAAGATTAATTCCCAAAAATTCAAATATCACAAGACGACATTCAATTATGGATTTCAAATTATTAAAATACTGCTAAAAGCATCCTAGATCTAAGTGAGGACCCATTTTCCATAGGGAAAATGGATCCTAGGATACACATCAGAAAAGGTGAAATATCATGTAAAATTAGAGTCATAGGACTAACTTAGAACCCATTCGCCCTATGGCCCAAATGGGTCTTAGTTCACCTGCCTAGGACACACATCTCCCAAAATAAAATGTTATGTTATGACATTTATTAATGTCTAGTTTTATCCCTTGGAATTTGCATTTAATTAGGCCTAGATTTCAATTAAAGGGGCCAATTAATGAAAATTAAGCTCAATTAATTAATAATTCTCTCAATTAGTGTGAAAATGTAAAGATACACTTTTCAACACCCTAAAAAAGGCACAATTAAGTCCAGTTAGTTTAGAAGGGCCCTAAATTTAATGTGAATATGAAAAAATTATTACAACACTAAATTAAGGAATAATTAAGCTCATTTTATTTATTAATTATTTAGAAATTAAGTGTCAAAAAGGGGATAATTTTTCTGACACTACAATTAATATGTTAGAGAGTATGTGTTTGTGCATGGATGTGCTGAAAATTATAGTTGTGTGTGGCTATATTAAATAGTTAATAATAAGTGATAAATAATGGAAAGAGATTTTTGAGGATTTTACCTAATATTTTAGAGGATTTTATCATTACATTGTAACTAGTTTACCATTAAATGGCAGTTGAAACTTTTTTTCCAACAACTCAATAGTGGTTTGAAGGCATGAGACTTGTTTCTGTAGTGTTTAAAAATGCACACCTTTACATTTTCATACTATGTTTGCATACCCTTAATTAATTGGACTTAATTAAGCCACCAATTGACCTAATTATGCATTCAAAATCCTAATCAATTCCATTTTTTGAAAGGGGAACCTACATTAATCAATTGCAAACATCAAATTACACATCTTGGAAAGTGTGTGTCCTAGTTTTAGGGCCTAAGACCCATTCACCCAAGGGCTAATGGGTCCTCCTTAAGTTTAGGAACCCATTTTTTAATATTTTTTCGTGGTATTTTCATTATCTAAATTCAAATTGCAATTTTCGGCCTTTCATATTTAATTGTCAAGAAATTAGAAAATTACCTACAAATACAAGGTCCTTTTATCAATTCAAGTCTAGGAAAAAAGAAGTTCCATAATTTAAATTTCACAAAAGCAAGTATTATTGTCAAGAGCATTAGGGAGGAAATTTATCAATCAATTATTGCATCATTCAAGATCCTTTCATGATGTAAATATTTATGTGTGTTCATGCATTCTTTCGGAGCTAACATTGTGATTTAGGCTTCAAGTTTTCAACCATCAAATCAAGTGTCAAATCAAGCAACCAATCAAGCCATTTCAGTCAAGATCTAATCTCTGGAGTGATGTGTTACAATTCAGTCCTCTAAGGGGTAGCCATTAAAGGGTTTGGTGAGTTGCAACAAGCTAGTGTTCATTCATCATTCCTTCCATTTATGTTTTCATTTCATTATAAAGGTTTAATTACCAAACTAGGATTTGACCAAGGAAAACCCTCATACACCAAAAACAAACATTTTCCTCCTCTTTATGTGTTTGCAAATTTGAACGTGAAGAAGGATTGAAATTGGATCAAAAGTGAAATTTTGCAAACTTGTGAAAGTTCTCATCAAAGTTGTCAAGACACAGTAACTCATATATAGAATTTATTTTTGGCCTTCCAATAGTCAAACCTAGATAAATCAAAGCCTTAGATCCAACATCATAGGAATGCAAAAATAATTTTTAGAAAAGGACACAAGGACACATTTGCCTAAACAAGATGCTTTACGACATTTTTTAAGTCAAGCACAAATTGTCTTAACCTTCTCAAATATGTTGGTTAATGGTTGTTTATGATATCCTTATCATATCACTTCATATTCCAAGTGGTAGATCTCAAATATTGGATTGTTAATGCACTTTTATTCTTCTCCCAAAATTACTTCTTAGTTATATTTTATAGTTTTGTACATGATAAAGAAGAAGTGGCCACATAGTGTCCCAAAACTTGGAGTTGACTGGCCTTAAGGGTTGTAGGTCAATTCTAATTGCTTCGGTTGTAGGTCAATTCTCATTTCTTGTGGCACTATCCTTCTTCCTAATGAAATAGGAAAAGGTGGATTTGTGATTAGGTGGACACCCCCTTTTGTGATTTTTGGCATAGGTCCTTCATTTCTAGGTCTTCCTACCATCACCATTTTCCCACCATTTCATTTTGGTTCCCACCTTTTTCCTATATTTCATTTTGGTGAACCTAACTTTGTACATCCTAATTTTGATTTGGAGACATTCAAAACCTTAGATCTAGGTTTGGATTAGTGTGTTTCATATTAAATTTTTCTACATTAGTGTGTTGTGTATTGGTGTGTTTTACATTAGTGTGCTTTGCATTGCATTTAGGGTTTAGTTTTTCATTTTTGCATCATTTAGAGTCATAAAAAAATTAGAAAATTTGCATCATTTTGCATGGATCATGCATTGTAGTTACATTAAGGGTGTCTTTCAGTTACTTATATTTAATTTTAGTTCAAAATCGCATTCCAGAATTTGTCATTTTTTCTCACCTTTTTTCACTAATTTAACTTGCATTAAGACACCTGAAACTTGAAAATTCTACCACAAAATTCACTGTCTACAACCTAAAACAAAAAATTCAAACATCAAACTAGGAACACAAAATTTAATTTTTCCAACCCCTAACCAAGGACTCAATCGCCCTTGGGCGAACCTGTCCTTGTACAAGTGTTGTTTCAGATTTTTGGGCATCATTTTGTCTCTATTTTCTTCATTGCATTTTGATGTTAGATCTTAGTTTTTGTTTCAAAAAACATAAATTTTTCTGCTTTCTTGCATTAAGTTCAATTGGTCAAATTAAGTGTATTGTTTGAAATCAAAATTGGCATTAAAAATATATTATTACCAATTTTTTGCATAGCATTTAATCAATAAATTATCTTGTTTCAAATTTGAAAATTACAAAATATTTGTACATATTTGCATTGTGATTCAAACTTTTAGATGTTCATTGCATTTGCATAGTGCCTTTTTCTCCATTTTGGGTGCACTTTGGTTTGGTGAAACTTGTATGAGCTTCACAACCTAGTGTCCTATTACCAATACTTTACTGAGACATAGTTTGAGACTCATGCCATCCTGCACTAGTACATCTCTTGTGGATCTCGAGTTTTCTCTTTCACTAATAGTGTTGATGCTAGTCAACCCATTATGGATCATAGCTTTGATACAACATTTCCCATAACTATTCTATCAGCAACCAATGTAACTAGTGTTGACACAATGATTGCTAATGTACCTCAAAAAAATCTAAAACAAATGGATGAAGGATAAGAAAAATTGCAAAAAATTGTGAGTGTTGAATATATTATTGGTACTATAGTTCCTATCATAGATAACATGAGGATAATTCTTGATAATGAACAAGGAATAGAAATTGTGTGTATCTTGGCTCATATGATTGGAAATCATTTTCCTGCAATGGCTAGTTGTCCTCAAACATTGGGATACACTCAAATTCAAGGTGGAAATCAAAAACCTCCTAAAATTGTGGCCTCTTTTCCTACATACACTCATCCAACTATTACAACAACAAGGAAAACCACTAGCAATGTCAATAAAACCTAATGTATTTCCACTGGGAATCCTTTTAGCTTTGTGCATTCAAATCTCATATCTCCTAATGCATCACCTCTCACAAACTTGCAATTCACTTGTCCTAAAAATACATATACACCTCCATCTCACAACACAACCAATGGTTTCGCCCTCAACCAAATCTTACAAAATGTTTCATCCCTGCAACAAAAAATTGCCACATTGAACCAAAATCAAAATTTCCAACCTTCAGAATATGTCAAAAGAAACCCACTATCCTTGGAGATGTTGATAGAAGAAATGCCACAAGGTATAGGGATTCCCAGATTTGAGAAATATGGTGGTAGGGAGATCCTACCAACCATGTTTCAACATACACAACCTTATGTAGTGACTTCATTTTTGAAGATAAGTTGTTGGCTAATATTTTCCCTAGGTCTTTGAAAGATATAGCCTTGGAATTGTTTTTGTCTTTACCAAATAACCTTTTTAGTTCATTAAATGAATTGTTTTATTCCTTTCTTAACCATTTCAAAGTGCACATTGGTCCCAAGATGAACTTATCTAATTTAATGAAGTGTAAAAAAAAGGATGCTGAAAATATCATTGATTTTATAGCATGATACCAATTACTTTACTCACAAATCAATATTAAGATTCTTGATTTCAATCTTCAAAGTATGTTCATTGAAAATATGCAAAACAAAATCCAAGACAAGCCTGGGATGATGAAATTTCCCTCTATTACACATTTTTGCATGACTCTTTGTGACTATCAAAAAAATTCTATTCATCATGATGCAAAAAATCCTTCTAACCGCCCTAAGAAATTTGAATTTGTGCCCTATAACAATTACTAACCATTCAAGAAAAAAATTCCTTTTATACATAAATCCACACAAAAAAGGTCAACATGTTGACTCTCCAATGGCTACAATAAAAACAACAAATCCATATCAATTTAGATAGAATAATAGAAAATTTACTCCATTACCTAGTACCCTCCATTCCATAATGTTGCAAATTTTTGGTAAGAACCTAATTATGTTACCTCCAATACCTTTTGCCATTATGACTAACAAAATAGACACAATACAAAATATTGTAAGTATCTTAAATATATTATAAAAGACCTCATTCATTCTAATCATAACCAAATTGGTGGAATTAATGATCAAGGAAATAATTTTGTACCACACCTATCCAAAATTTGTAATTTTTTACTAATCCCATGCCAAATCATAACATCTCTTTTGTGAAAGCTAATGATTCCAAGAATGATGTGATGAATTTTGACATGACTAATGATAACATGAATGATAAATATAATAATATGGTCACCTCCATAGACGTCCAACCTCGTAAGGGCCAAACTAACTTGTATATGAATATTTATCTCACAAAATGACATAATCAAACACACACCCAATGGTCGTCTTTACATCATGAGAAGAATCAATGGAAATCCTACTAACAAGATATTAATTGATCCTATGTGTGCAGAGAATGTTTTCACTGAGGAATTATTATTTTTGCATGAACTTTATCAAGACTCTTATGAACAACTGAAATCATGGATCAAAAAACATAATGGTTTTTCTTTCCCTACTATAGGTTCAATCGCACTTCCTTTAAAAATTGGACTTAAACAATTCAATTTCACATTCTCCATCATCCCATCGTCGAACCAATTCCATGTAAAGCTTGGTTATCCATGGCTACACTCCATGGATATCGTCCTGTCAGTAGTGCATAAACACTTAAAATTTCTATATGGAAATGACATCTTTAATATGCATCATAGTGGCTTTAGTCTTGTGTCTTCTCGTGCAAATTTCTCATTGGATTTATTTTGGCCCCAACCTATGGAACCTATTAAGCCTCGTGAGGACTTATTTTTCAAATCCTACCAAAATCTCAAAGCAAAGCACATAAAAAAATTATCCCTTAGAAACATGCCTCAACCCATGAATGAGTCTCCTATCATTGATGACACCATGATTGAACCAAAATCCCTTCCAAGTAACCAAGAAAAATCCATGAAAAATCCTCTACCTATTTCATGTAAGAGACAAAGAGATAGCCATATAAGTCTCGTTGTGCCTCCTAAGATCAAACAAGTTTATAAATCTAAAGAGAAAGTGGTTGAACAAATTTTCATGGTTCCTTTCGTTCCTCCCTTGCGAGAAGAAAAGAAAACTAGGGTTGATAAATCTACTCCTAAAAAATAAAAATGATAAAGATTGTAGGCATAGACATCGTGTTATTTCTCATTAGTTAGAAGAAAATAAAAAAATCAAGATCAAACACCAACTCAAGAAATACATGATGATTCTCCACCTTCGCCACAACAACATGAAAATTCAATGGAAATCATCATCAGGCCTCCTATTATGATAAACTTGGATGATGATGAGATTGCTAAGATTGATGAGGAAGTACATAATGAGATAAATTCATTGTTTTACTCTTCCACGAGCTTATATGATAACAACCATGATGATCCTCATAACAAGTGTGACTCACCATGTGTTGAACCTAGTGATGTTATTAGTACAAAACTTGTCATTGTCCCTTTGGCTAGTTTTCTACCTTCTGCATATGATGAACAAGATTGGGATGTATATGGCCTACCATAGGTTGACTCGCATGTGCCATACTAGATTTTTCTTTGTTTTATTTTCATGTTCTTTGTGATTGCATGTGTGTAATGTGATCCCCCCATACAATGTTGCTTGGTTTTTCTTTATATGTTTGTGAGCTTAGTTTGGATGACCCTTGTCACTCCATTAGTGCAAGGATAGAAAGGAATCAAATATATCATGACTTTCTTCCATTTGTATCTTCATTATTTTATATGTTGTACACCTTTATCCTTTCTTTTGTCTTTTTTTTCCTTTTTGGGAATATGTGCAAGATGTTGAGACATTTAGGTCTCTTCCATGTTGACCCAAAATATCTTCTCTATCTTCTCTCTCTATGTTTCATTCTTCCTTTGGTCTCATTGTTTCATGGATCCCTTATGTGTTATATTAGGATTGCATATGGGGGACAACCTCCTTTCATGATATAGCTCTACTTGGATACATATTTTTTACATAGGACTTTCCAAATAAATCTTACATGTATTGGAATTTATTTTCTACTTTAAATTAATTTCTCAAAGCATGGCATTTAGAAATTTCTTTAAAGTGGGGGAATATGTGTCCCTGCTCATTGTTTATTTTGAAGTGTGGTCTTCTTCATGTGACATGTCTCCTTGGTGGTGACATTGGGTTTGATGTCCTTCAAGAGTGTGACCTTTCTTGGCATATGACATTCCTCTTAGTGGTAATGCTATGACTTATATTCCCTAAGTTGTGAATATTTTATCCTCGACAAGTCCCCTCTTGGTGACATTAAGAATGATGTTACCTAAAGTGAGACCTTTCATGAACTAAGAAAAACCCCTTTAAATATCCTATCTGATTATATTTAAAAAAAATTCATGGCCACCAAACATAATGTACAACTTGCTTGCTAGTGGAGCCTTTTTGTCTTTCATGAGTGTCTAGCATAATGTAGCTTGCTAGCCTCATGCAACCCTTTTTGTGATGCCTTATGAAATTTATCAGGAGGTATAACTTTTGGTATGGTTGACATATGGGAGCCTATAGACTTGGCACAACATTCCCATCAACCACCTTTTATGGGGGGCTCACCTAGTAGACATCGGGTTCACTAGCCCTCGTGAGTATATTTTGTTTGCATAGTGAACAATGGATTTTCACTCGTGAACATTCTTTATGGACAACGACACAATTGCAGCCAATCCATCTTTTTCTTCTCTTTATTTTCACATTAATTTTGACATTTCATGATGGTGCATCTTATCTTGTTGCTTCATATTATACATATGTGTGTGTCCCTTTGTACTTATGTTGGTTTTCAATGGGATCTTAGATCTTGGGAGCTTGCACAACCTCCTTGATCTTTGCCATCCTATTCCATCAACATTGTGCACTTGAACCTCTCTTGACATATGTTTGTCTACATTAGTGTGAGTTTGAGCAAAAGTTCATACTCTCACTAGAGTGAGGACTAAATGTAGTGTTGAAAAATGTATACATTTACATATTCAAACTATGTTTGCATTCCCTTAATTAATTAGACTTAATTAAGCCTCTAATTGACCCAATTATGCAATTAAAAGCCTAGTTATTTCTTTTTTCTAAAAGGGGAACCAAAATTAAACAATTACAAACATAAAATTACACATCTTGGAAAATGTGTCCTTGGTTTAGGGCCTAGGACCCATTTACCCAAGGGTGAATGGGCCCTCCTTAAGTTTAGGACTATATTTTTTAATATGTTTTTTGCAGTATTTTCATGATCTAAATTCAAATTGTAATTTTTAGCATTTGATGTTTAATTGTTAGGAAATTAGAAAATTACCTATAAATATGATGTCCTTTTATCAATTTAAGTCTAAGGAAAAAGTTCCATAATTCAAATTTCACAAAATCAAGTATTATTTTCAAGAGCATTCGGGAGTGTAACAAAGATTTCGATACCCACTTGGGCACTTCTAGGTTTTTTCACCTAAAAGGATAGAGAGGGATACCAAAATGCATAAGTTACATTCAAAGATAAGGGATTAGGGCTTTGTGTGATGTGTGATGTGTGTGGAATGCCCTAAATGCTGGAAACTAATGAACTAAACTAACTATTGGAATGTAAAAGATGTTGGAAAACACACTATGATATGCAAATGACCTAAGAAATGTAAACAAACTATAACAGAAATGAAAGGAAAGGAAGATATGCACTTGGAGGATGAAGAGGGATGGCATGCAGATCTGGAATCCTAGAAAAATCTGATGCGGAGGCTGAGAAGGACACTTACACCATTTTGGGCGACCTAGTCCTTTTTCTATGAAAATCTATGTGAACTTGTTTCTGCCAAAAGGGTGTTCAAATCTATAGAAAAACCTAAAATTCATGTATGATGGGACTAAGTCACCACTAATGGTGACCTATTCCCTTTCAACCTTTCAAGAAGTTTGAAAGTGGAATCTAGAGGTCTTAGTCTACACTTTCTACTTCCTAAGGTACCCACATCTGAAACTTTGATTCTCAACCTGTAAGAGACTTTTAATGGATGTTTTTCCCTAGCCCACAAGGAGGTGTCTTCAACAAGATTTAAATCCACTCTTGAATGATTTCCAAGCTTCCTAAATCTATAAACACACATAAAGAGAAATAACAAATGTTGATTGTTAGAGTATAGGGGTTTGCCTTGGTCAAACCCATTTGTAGATAATTAAATCAAATGATGAAATGAAATGATAAAGCATGAAATATGAAGCAATGGACTTAGTTACCTTGTCATGGTGATTTATCTTGAGTTGCAACAATGGAAGATCTATCCCTTGAGTGCTTTGCAGAGATGTCTTGATGACTTAGTATGCACAAACCTTAGTTGTCTTGAGAAGAATAGTGGATGAGTTCTTCACAAGATTGAGTGAGGAGAAAAATGAGATGGAAGAAGTTCAAAATGAGGGGAAAAACCCTTATTCATAGAATTTATTCCCTAATTTTCCTAAAATAACACCATAGAGGCCGACCTTAGGGTTTTAGAGGCAAAATCCCAAATAATATTAAGTTAAATTTAATTTTTATGCCACATAGGACTAGGTTGCCCAAGGTGGTGACCTAGTCCACCTAGGCATTTTTCAATGGTTGTCGGGGATTAAAGTATGATTATTGTTGCTTTTTGGGATTGTCTCATGAAACACACTAAGATAGGACCTATAAGTGCATTAAGGGGTCATTGTAGCATAAGAAAGGGTTGATTTAGTGATGACAAGCCTAGGAAAGTGTGAAAATGTATTACAACACCTTACAACATCTTAGAAAAAGGCTTGGAAAGAGGTGAAAAGAGGTTGAAAAAGGTACAAAATCCATAGGAAAGGGTCCAAATGAGTGAAAAGTGTCAAAAGCTACACTTTTTGGTGACACATGGAGCAAACTTATCAATAAATTATTGTAGCATTCAAGATCCTATCATGATGTCAAGATTTATGTTTGTTCATGCATGTTTTTGGAGCTAACACTGTGATGTAGGTTTCAAGTTTTCAAGCATCAAATCAAGTGTCAAATCAAGCATACAGTCAAGCCATTTCATGCAAGATCTAATCTTTGGAGTGTTGTGTTAGAATTCAATCCTCCAAGGGTAGCCATTAAAGGGTTTGTTGAGTTGCAAAAAGCTAGTGTTCATTCATCATTCCTTCCATTTAAAGTTTTTCATTTCATTATCAAGGTTTAATTACCAAACTAGGGTTTGGCCAAGGAAAACCCTTATACACAAAAAAAAAAACATTTTTCTCATCTTTGTGTGTTTGCAGATTTGTACGTGAAGGAATTAAATTGCATCAAAAGTGCAATTTTGAAAAGTTGTCAAGACACAAAAAATCACCTATAGACTTTATTTTCGACCTTTCGACAATTAAACCCAAATAAATTAGAGCCTTGGATCCAATAGCAGAGGACTGCAAAAGGAATTTTAAATAAAGGATAAAAGGATGCATTCGCTTAAACATGATGCTTAATGAGATTTTTGAAGTCAGGTACAAACTATATTAACCTTCTCAAATCTGCTAGTTAATGGTTATTTCCGATAGCCTTATCATATCACTTCACATTCCAAGTGGTAGATTTCAGATATTGGATTGTTAATGCACTTTATATTCTTCTCTCAAAACTACTTTTTAGTCATATTTTACAGTTTTTATCATAAAGAAAATTAAGAGACCACATAGTGTCCCAAAACTTGGAGTTGACTGGCCTTAAGGGTTGTAGGTCAATTCTAATTGCTTGTGGCATTATCGTTCTTCCTAATGAAATAGGAAAAGGTGGATTTTTTATTAGGTGGCTACCCCCTTTTGTGCTTTTTGGCATAGGTCCCTCATTTCTAGGTCTTCCTACCATCACCCTTTTCCCACCATTTTGGTGCCCATATTTTCCTACATTTTAGTTTCAAGCTCAAATCTCACACTATATGTAACCTATAAACTAATACAAAGAGAGAAACTCAAAAGATAGAGAATGCGAGAAAGAGACAAATTTAGATATATATATATATATATAGAGAGAGAGAGAGAGAGATGAAGATAAATATTGAAAGAGAGGTGAATAGACAAAGAGAGATAGAGCATAAGAGAGAGAAATATAAGAGAGAAAAATAAAGAGAGATGAAAAAGATAAACTAAATTTTGGTTGGTTGTTTCATGTAAACATTCCAAGGATGGCATGTGTCCTTGGAGATTTATGCTCAAGGAAGCATGTCATTTGATTAAAGATTGATAATTAACCTTTACAACCTCTGCAACATACCCATTGTACACTTAAGGAGACAAACATATAGAGAGAGAAAGAGAGAGGAAGCAAGAGAAAAGGGAGAGGGAGATATAGATAAGATATAGATAGGTGGAGAGAGAAAAGGAGAAAGAGAGCAAGAGAGATGGATAAAAATGAGACATAGGAGGAGAAAGAGAGGAAGATAGATAAAGAGAGAGGAACAAAGATAGAAATACAGGGATAAAAAGATAGATAGGGAGAAAAATATATATAAGAGAGAGAAACAAAGATAAAGACAGAGGTAGAGAGAGAAATAGAGAGATAAAGTGCTCAAGACAAAGAGATATAGAGAGATAGATATATAGAGATATAGGTAGAGATATCGAGGAATAAAGAAAGAGGTAGAGATAGTGAGGTGAATAGAGAAAAATAGATATATAAAAAGAGAAAGAGACGAGGAGATAGACATAGATAGAGATAGTCATATAAAGAGATAGGGAGATAAATATAAATAGAGTGAAGAATATATATATAGAGAGAGAGAAGGAGATAATGAGAAACATACAGATAGATAGGGAGACAAAGCGATGGAGAGAGGTAGAGAGATAAAGAGATAAAGAATAGATAGAGATATAGGGAGGGTGATTGATAGATCTCTCCATGTTGCTCTCTGTCTCTCTATATCTCCCATTATCTATGTCACTCCCTCTTCCCCTCTCTATCTATTGAGCTATCTCTCCCTTCCCCCTCTCTCATTCACTCCATCTCTCCCTCCATCTCTCCTCTATATCTCTATCTCTATTTCTCTTTTTGTCTCCCTCCCACTCCTCTCTATATATATTTTTATCGATATCTTTCTCTACCTATATTACTATCTCTCTATCTCTTTCACTACCCCTCTCTATCTCTCTATATCACCCCATTTTTATGTCTCTCCCTCTCCCTCTATATATACTGAGCTATATTTCCCTCTCCCCCATATTCTCTCTCTATCCCTCTCTACATATTTCTCTCCCTCTCTCCCCCCTCTTCCTTCTCTCCCTTTTCTACCTATCTATCTCCCTCTCTCCCCCTCTTCTCTCTCTTCCTCTTCAACCTGTCTCTCTCCCTCTCTCCCCCTCTTCTCTATCTCTCATCCTCTACCTATCTCTCTCCCTTTCTCTCCCTCCCCCTCTCTATCTCCCACCTCTCTATCTCTCTCCATCTCTCCCTCCCCACTCCCTCCCTATATTCCTATCTCTCTATCTCTACCTCACTCTCCCTTTCTCTTACCATATATCTCTATCTCCCTCTTTCTCTTCCCATATATATTATTTTCCCCCTACATCTTTCTCCCTTTCTCTATTGCTCCTTATTTCTCTCTCCCTCTCTCCATCTCTATTTACCAATCACTAATTCTCTTTTTTTGTCTATCTCTTTGTATCTCTTTCCCTCTCCTCCCCTCTATATATCTCCTTATATCACTATCTCTCTATCACTCTATCTCTCCCTCTCCCTTGCTCTATATCTCTCTATCTTGTCTTCTCTATCTATCCCTCTCTATCTCCCTATCTCTCTTTTGTATTTATCTCTCCCTCTACCTATATCTCTCTCTCTCTCTATTATCTCCATATTCCCCTCTTGCTCTATCTTAATCTCTACCACTATTTTCGTCTCTCCCCATTTATCGAGATAGACATGTCTCCCTCTCTCTATCCATCCATCTATCTTCCTCTCTATCCCTCTTTATATATTAATTCTTCCATAGTCTAGCTATCCCTCTCCTATCTCTCTCTTTATCTCTCCCTCTCCTCTCATTCTCTCCATATCCCCCATCTCCATCTCCATCTCCATCTCCTTACCCCTCTATCTCTCACTCTTCCCCCCTTATCTCTCCCTCTTTCTATCCCTACCTCTCCCTCTCTCCTTATTGCAAACATAACATGATCCTATTGGTAATGGAGCGTAACTATCTTTCTAATTTAGAGGTTTTATTTCAATAATGTTTGGTTCCCTGTAAGATGATGCATAGTTTATTTGAAGGTATCACTTCTCCATTGAGACCCTTTTTAAACAAACAACATCATTTGATAAATGACCTACCAATTGACCTCATGTACTACATAAATATATAAAAAAATAGACCAAAATTTATCCTAATTGACCTTCCACATTTCTTTGGCGTACCCATTGCACACTAAGGTGTGATTTCTAGTTACACTGAGAGGTGTCTACAATGGCATCCATCAAAAAAATTAATTTTTTATAAGGAAAAACTCTTCAACTAGAAGTTGACATTCAAATGACATGCAACTATAACATGACCTAGCTAATACAATGAAAGGAATTTATAAAATACTTCTTACATCTTTCCTAAATTTTCTTTATTGCGAATGCAACAACATGAAGGCTCCAGTATGACGACTAGGGTTTGCTTGCATCACACTTTCCTTGAGCTCTAAGATCGTAGAGGATATTCACATGGGCGCACTATAGGTAGGAAGAGTGTCGATCCTTTTCTAGAATGCAACATTTGTTTGCAGATTTAAAAACTTTTATGACTAGTTATGTTTTTTTTGGGAGATTACTTGTTAGAACCCAAAATCTCCATTAAAATTAAATGATTTTCCCATTTTGAATTGAATATTTTACTATCTTTTCACAAAAATTCATTTTATCATTCAGACTTCTTACCGCCATCCACAAAATCAAATTTCATGTGTTATACTCATGCCACAATATTTCCTTTTATATCATTCACCACTTTACCACGGCCTTTTGCAAAGTGGCTCGCAGTATAGTGGTGACAGTTTAGCACAGTCGACAGCGGTTACCGCTATACCTCTGGCAGTTAGAATGGAACCCGCAGTGGCATGGTGAAGAACTAGCAGACAATGGGGCAACCAACAGAGGGGTCACCGCAGTACCGTTGGTGGTCTAAACATAGACCGCGGTGACTACGGTGAATAGTAAGCACTGGCGATGGTGAGGATAGCGGCGAGGCTGGTGATTTGCATGACAGTTACTGCATAACCTCTAGGGGTCTAAACTAAGATTGCGGTAGCACAGGTAGTACTGAAAGATGACATTTAATGATTGACCCCGTAGTACCGCTGATAGAAAATGTGAAGCCTGTGATAGAGTGGTAAGCATAAATAAAGACCAGTCAAGGTATAAAGCGAAATATTGAAGACCGATAAAGTATTAAAACAAAATCAAACTCATAACTATGTAATAAGATATTTAATTTGTCTATAGGCAACACAATTAAATATTTTAATTGTTGTCATAAAATTCAAACGGTTGTAACAGGAATGTGAGAGGTTGCAATGCTTGATATGAATTGTATAAATACTTTGTAAAATCTGTTGCAAGAAAAGAGAGAGGAGAAGGCAATAGTTAGACTATAGGAGTTAGATTTTTTCCAAAAATGGACTGGGAATGTAAATAATGATATACTTTTTTTGAAGCAGAACAATGGATGATCTATTTAAAATTAGTGAAAACCTTTTTTGTGTTTAGTTGTTGTGATGAAATAATTTACAATTTTTATCTGATTGTCTCCAACTTGAGGTCTTTTATCATTCAAATCCATATATCAAGAATATTTCTGATTTGTCAAAATATATTCCATTTTGTGTGATTTTTATTTGTTGGTGTCTGCAAGTCAGAATTAAAATCCTTCAAGTAAGTCATAGTGATTTTAAGATTTCTTTTGGATGGTTAAAGTAGAACCAGATAGAAAAACATTCCAGCATAGCTTATGCCAGCCATAAATCAATGAAGCTTTGTGCCAGTCATATAATTTCATTTTTCAAAGTGCCTAGCAACTTGAATTAAGCCAAATAAGGAAACACACATAATTTTTTATATTTGACTTTGTTGCCCATGTGGATAGAAGGCATTGATCTACCACAACCTAGAGATTTAATTCCATATCAAACAATTTATTCAAAAACCTTTCATTTGTGCAGTAGGAGTAGGAGTAGTTGTAGTGATTTTATTTGTCCACTTCCCTTTGTCATTGTGGATAGATTGTTTCACCAAGGAATACATCTTAAATCTGCAACATACACATAGGTGCATTCGCCTGGGTTTTGCAAAGCTTGAAGAGCAGAAGGTTCAACTATATTGGTTGGCTTTGTTAGCTTGCCAATAACAGTGTGAGAGCTTGGCAACCTCTCGTGGTTCAAACCTACATTTTTGAAACCCAACAAATTGGTGAATCTGTTGGGGAGTTACTCGGGAATATTTTCAGCCTTTCCATTTATAGAGTCAACAAAGTTTCACATTTTTTTTGGAGATTCCGCTGGGGAAAACCA
Organism: Sequoiadendron giganteum; assembly: GCA_007115665.2. Lineage (NCBI taxonomy): Eukaryota > Viridiplantae > Streptophyta > Pinopsida > Cupressales > Cupressaceae > Sequoiadendron > Sequoiadendron giganteum. The sequence continues at coordinate 807,695,792 of CM021100.1, read as the reverse complement.
AAGCAATATCATAATCTATTTCATTTTCCTACTTTTGGAAAAGTAGGTGGCGACTCTATTTTAATTTGATATATAATGCATGGATGTTGTTGAGCAGTAACATTTTGTCAAGATGTCGAGAGCAGAAAGAAGACACTGATCAATGAAATATTTTGAAGAATTGGAACAACAAAGGTTATACTGGAAACAAAAAACACGATAAGTGGAACACCAACTATTGTAGTTGAGAGTCGAATGTGTTCCAAATACATCACCAAATAGGCCATCATACATTGATAATGAATGCACAAATGTTAAGAGATCTTGGACACCACAAGTGCCCCATGATGCAACTAAGAAATCTAGAAACAAAGGTAATGTACTCTATTCACAACAACGTAATTTTGATGAGTATATTCAAATTGAAGAGAGGCAAAAATCTTGTGGATGCCTTTTTCAACATAAGGAGATATAAGGGAGAATCTGTGACTTCTTTGTACAATAGGATGGTAGACATTTGTATGCAATTACCTCCTCATTTTAGGCCAAAAAGACCCACGTTTGCTACACAATTTCTAAGAGCATCAAAGCCTAAATTAGTTTATTGGTCAGAATAATCAAAACAGTATACCTTGGATGCAACAAATAAATTTATTGATTCCATGCTTGGGGCAATGTGCATGGATACTGGCAATAATAAATCTAGCAATGATATCATAGATGGTCAAACAATGCAACAAACAAAGGAAGCATGTGCTACTAGGATTTCTAATGACTATGTTTCAGATTTGGAAAATGATAGGGACACACCATCTAGAGAGTACATCAACAATGTTTTGGAAGCTAAAATTGAACAAGATATCATGCCTTCCAACAATGAAGATATGGAGAGTTTCTCTTGCATAACAGATTGTGAGTCAAATTGTGAAGATGAAATAGTGGATGTTGATCTTCAATAGGATGATTGTTGTAGTTATTATGAAGATCAAAAAGAGGTTGGAGACATGGTTGAAGATATGGAAGCAGAGACCTATTCACTCAGCAGTGAGAAAGTGTCAGATTTATTGACTCTTGAATACCAGAGATGTGCACATGAAGATGATTCCAAAGTTTTGGCTCCAGCCTAAATTTGTTTTGATAGTGAAAGTAATAATTCATATGACCCCATGTGTATCTCTCACAGTGATGAGGAATTATTTGAAGTTGATCAAAGATCTGTTTATGTCCAAGAAGAGGTATGTGACTTGAATAATTTTTGCCTGCAAGAAAAGGATACTGGTTTGCATATCATTGATAAGGAGTGTTCAACTTTTGTTGATTCAAGTATGTGTAAGGATGGCTCTATGGATTAGAGGTATGTGCCAATGCCAACTGATGATAGAAAATAAATGGAAAGTAATTTTGATTTGATTATTTCAGATGATTTTGATGAGATAGAATTTGTAGATTCTCATGTGAAGCATTCAGATTTTCAAGTCCCAGTACAACTTCTTGATCATTCAGCAACATATGATAGTGAGCATGCCTATGAATGTTTTGTTGAATGTGGATACACTTTCTATGCTGAAGATGATAAATATTTTTTATATGATAATGAGAATGATGAAATGAAGGGTGGTGAAATGAATATGAATCAAGTTGAATACAATATTTTCTTGAAGGTTTTCAATGGAAGTGCATGTTGCAGGGTAGATGGAATGGATAATTTTATAAGAAACCCGATGAGCTCTAAACAAAATAAGGTCTATGACAGAGGAAAGGGAAGGTTTTTCTTTTTGGGTGGCTTGGGGCCATCTTTTATGGTTTAAATTTTTTAGCAATGGCAAGTACAGAGGATTGAGGATTACCAGTGCATGGACAATTCTTAGCAATGCCTCTTTAAAAATTCTCTTCCATGCACAGTAGTTTATGATTTTCCATTTCTCCATTTTGCTCCATTTCCATGTTTACCCTTTTTCATTCCCTCCAGCTACCATTACCTTCATTTTTCATATCATTTACTTGGTCTTCTCTACCATAGAATTATGGATTCTTACAATGATTGAACAATCACTCATCCCCAATAGGAGCCACTGTTAGATCCCAAAATTTTCATTAAAATTTAATTGATTTTCCCATTTTGAATTGAATTTTTTTACTATCATTTCACAAAAAATCATTTTAGCATTCAAACTTCTTACCGCCATCCACAAAATCAAATTTCATGTGTTATACCCGTACCATAACATTTCCTTTTATATCATTTAATGCTTTACCACAACCTTTTGCAAAGTGGCTTGTGGTATAGCGGTGATGATTTAGAACAGTCGACAACAGTTACCACTATACCTCTGGCGGCTAGAATTGAACCCGTGGTGGCATGGTGAACAAATAGCAGACAGTGGGTCGACCGACAGAGGGGTCACTGCAATAGCACTAGCAGTCTAAACATAGATCACAGTGACTGCGGTGAACAATAAGCAACCGATGATGGTGAGGATAGCGGTGAGGCTAGTGGTTTGCATGACAGTTACCGCGCAACCACCAGGGGTCTAAACTGAGACCGCGGTAGCACGAGTAGTAGTGAAAGAGGAAATTTAATGATCGACCCTGCAATACCACTGATAGAAAATGTGAAGCTTGCGGTAGAGTGGTAAGCATAAATAAAGACCGGTCAAGGTATAAAGCGAAATATTGAAGGCCGGTAAAGTATTAAAACAAAATCAAATGCATAACTATGTAATAAGATATTTAATTTGCCGATAGGCAACACAATTAAATATTTTAATTGTTGTCATAAAATTCAAATGGTTGTAAGGGTATGTGCAGAATCATCATGGAAAAAACATGCCCTTAAGTGGCAATAAAATTTAGAAAATCAAAGTTAGGCAACTTGACATAAAAATTTGAATAAGTTATCTGTATTATTTAAAAAATACGTAATAATAGAATATGTAGCAAATTGAATGTGGTTTCTAAACTACTAGGTTTTCTTATCTTTTTTTTAAAATCTATTTGGTGAAAATTTGAAATTTCAATGCAATAGTACTTAAATTTTAGGGAAAAAATAAGAAGTAGGTGTCTGTCTGACTACCCTAACCACAATAAAATGATAATATTTTTTTATAATATTTTAGATATAAGTAGGGGACTCATGTCCCAATGTGATGCATATATTTTTGTAATTTGTTTCCAAGTAAATAATTAATTATGAATTTTTTATAACAACTTTTAAAAAATATAAAAACTAGTATGTCTGACCACCTTAACTTGGTCAAAATTTTATGAAATTCTTTTTTTTTTTAGTCCTATAGTATGTGAAGCATAGAATGTGATGCATGTTTTGGATTCAAAAAATGTGATATCGTTTGAAAGCTATAGATTTTTTTCAATCAGCCTATCTATCGGGACTTTAGTTGTAATTCAAATAGAAAATGAATAATAATAATTTATTAAATTCAAAGTAAAGCATAATTTATATTGGTGGAAAGTTGAGAATCTCCTTTAAAAACCCTTTTCATTTCATCAATTTTGGGTAAAAGAAAAAGTCATCAGCCACATGGGCCATCATATCACTTAGATATCGTCACTTTTTGGCCCATCATGATCCTGCACATACCCGTAACAGGAATGTGAAAGGTTGCAACACTTGGTATGAATTGTATAAATACTTTGTAAAATCAATTGCAAGAAAAGAGAGAGGAGAAGGCAGTAGTTAGACTGTAGGTGTTAGATTTTTTCCAAAAATGGACTGTGGAATGTAAATAATGATAGATCTTTTCTTGAAGTAGAGCACTGGATGATCTATTTTAAGTTAGTGAAAACATTTTTTGTGTTTAGTTGTTGTGATAAAATAATTTACAATTTTTATCTAGTTGTCTCCAACTTAAGGTCTTTTATCATTCAAATCCATATATCAAGTATATTTTTGATTTGTCAAATTACATTCCATTTTGTGTGATTTTTATTTGCTGGTTTCTGCAAGTCAGAATTAAAATCCTTCAAGTAAGTCATAGTGATTTTAGGATTTCTTTTGGATGGTTAAAGTAGAACCAGATAGAAAAACATTCTAGCACAGTTTATGCTAGTCATAAATTAATGAAGTTTTGTGCCAGTCATATAGTTTCATTTTTCAAAGTGCCTAGCAACTTGAATTAAGTCAGATAAGGAAACACACATAATTTTTGATATTTGACTTTGTTGCCCCTGTGGATAGAAGGCACTAATCTGCCACAACCCAGAGATTTAATTCCATATCAAACAATTTATTCAAAAACCTTTCATTTGTGCAGTAGGAGTAGGAGTAGTTGTAGTGATTTTATCTATCCACTTCCCTTTGCCATTATGGATAGATTGTTTAACTAGGAAATACATCTTAAATCTACAACATACACATAGGTGCACCCGCCTAGGTTTTGCAGACCCTGAAGAGCGGAAGGTTCAACTAAATTGGTTGGCCTTGTTAGTTGGCCAATAATGTTGTGAGAGCTTGGCAACCTCTCATGGTTCAAACTTGTGTTTTTGAGACCCAACAATTACAACAGGGAGAAGTATGATAACCATGGTGGTTGCAGCTCAGAGACCTTGGCACAGGGGGTAGGATCACGGGGTTTCAATTTTATTTTTTTTGTGTTTCTTTTAGACCTGACGATTTTCCCTAAGTAACTGAGCAAAGGGTCGACCCTCATGAGGGATCGCGACCTCCTACCCTTCCTCCATAGGTCGCGACCCTTTCCAAATTATGTGTTTTATTTCAACTATTGATTTGAATGGATTAGCATTTCATGGCATCTGCTATTATCATCGTGAAGAATTGGCAAAGATATGGCATGGAAGGTAGGAGTATTTTAAGTTTAAGCATTTTATTAATCCTTCCTGAAAAAGCATGAACAATGCATTGTTTTCTCTCTTTTTTTCTTGTAATATTTACTTAAGTGATCTGAATGTTGGTATTTTGCTCGTTCATTTTTTTGTTTTGATTGTTGCTTAGCAAGGTCGGTCTGAGAAGGGGAGCAGGCTGATTTGCTTTCCCAAATTTACAATTATTATTATTTGTGCAAATTTTTTAGAGGTCATGGTTGGCTTTCGCTTAGACTTTCCTACACACACAACAATAGAAAGTGTATGCTAGGAGCAACGAGGATTGGGCGACTGTAAGGAACAATTTATGAATGAGTGTGTTAAATGCTTTCACTAGATTACTGTATTTTTTTCTCATCCTACAAAGGCTCTTAAATCAAGCACAAGGATTTTAGGGCTTTGATTGGTGTATATTGTGAGAGCTTCTTTTCCATGGGATTGGTTTTGTTGTTTATTGAATTTGAATGGTTGTGTGTTGTTGTTTGAAGGCCAATCAATGTTAGATGAATATTTTGTAAGTTTTAAATAGATTTCCCTGTAAAATGAATGTCGTGAGTTTTAAGTAGATTTTTCTATAAAATGAATGCAAATTTTCTTGTAAAATGAATATGTAGTAAATTTTGTTTCATAATTATTGATGCTTTCTATGAAAATTCTCTTTCTTAAATTTTTCCTAGTTGGAATGGATTTACAAAATTCTAATTATTATGCTTATAGTTTAGATGTATGATTACTTATCATGTTGCAAGGGCAGAGATGTGATTTCAATGAAATCTAGTTGTTTATACAAAAAAAATTCTAAATATTAAATCACCAATCCCACTTAGAAGTTTTTACAAATAAAAATTAGCTATAATGATGAATAGAGATTACTATGCCAAATAGAGATAAGGTAAATTGATTTTTTAAACATGTAGAATTCCCTTTGTTCATAGCACTTGCAGCTTGATACTGACAGAATATATTGCCATCCATCAATGTGAGCAAAGGTCAAATAGAAAAAATAGCTATAGTGATTTTGATATTTCACAATGTCAAATAAAAGATATAAATTAACTGAAAATAAGCGCGTCGAAAAAGATACTCTCATGTATTTTATATATACTAATGTTTAATATTTGTATGCTAGTAAATAAGGGGCATTTGAATTTTAACTTGATAAATGAGAAATGAGCGACATGACTACCAATAGATCATGTTATAGAGCAATGATACGTCTAGGCGTGCGATTGTATTGAAGAATATCAATGGCCGTCAAATATCTTGTTGATACGGAAGTTTCAAGGCAACGTAGAATGTGTTTTCTCAACCTGGCATTCTGAGTCCTCGACAAGGGCGTGTAACTGCAGCCATTTAAAGGGAGTAAAGAGAGGCTTTAAATTTTCACAAAGAAGATTTTAAACAAGTGGGTCAATTAACATGATGTTTGTACTGACTTGCCAATCTCAACTACTTCCATTAATGTCATTTATATTTGTGTCCGGAAACAATCTTTAGAATTATATTCCACCATTTATTCCGCCAAAGGTGGAGGGAACGGTCTTCAAAACTCGGGCTGCTTTTCCCAAAAGAGTTGGTAGAGGTATGGCAGCTTCATTTCCCAATATTAAATGCCATTATCCATGCCCTTGATTTCTCGACAGTGGGTCTGGTTCTAATAAATATAAATTTATACCAATGGATTAGGGTTAACAAAAAAGGAATTTTACGGAGATCTTGTTTCTTTAGTGTTGCATTTTTTAAAATCTTTGCAGCCAAAGTAGTATTCTACATCATTAAAGGAGGCCAGCGGCTATCCAGCTCTAGGAATGTACCGGGACACGGATGTCTGTATTTTCGGCAGCGGCTATCCAGCCTGGAATGTACTGGGCATGGATGTCTGCTTTATCGCAGCGGCTATCCAGCCCCAGGAATGTACGAGGCATGGATGTCTGCTTTATCCATGCGCCATGCCCCATCCATGCTACATCGGGAGTTTCTGCATTTTCTAGCTTCCCCTAGACTCCCTACAAATTATGTAGCCTTTATTAAAAATATATATTTATATTTATAAGATTTAAATTCAATAATGATTTTAAAAAATATTAAATCAATCAAAATTGTTTCTATTATCCAAAATACTAAATAAATTAAATATAAAATATTATAATATAATAATTAATTTTTATATTTAAAATGTTAAATAATTTTAATGTTAATTTTTTATAATTAAAAACTTAGCTTTTAATGATGTTAGTAATTTTTTTAATTAAAACTAAATATTAGTTTTTCAAGAATATTAACATAACCAAATATATTGACTAAAATCTATTATCCAATATACAATGAATACAATTTGAAGAACATCAATTATTGATTATGTAATTTTCTATGTATAATATATTTTTAAAAAATTAAAAATATGTTTTTGAATAAAATTAAAAATTAAAAAAATATATTTTTATTTTAATATTTTTTAAATTAGAAATATAATAGAAATATGTTGAATGTATTCAACTATCAAAATATGAAATTAAAAAAAAAAAATCAACATTTTATTCAAAAAAAATATATTAAGAAAATTTTAAAATTTCAAGATTTACCTAAAATCTTATATATTAAACATTTTAAATTTTATTCTTAAAAATCAAGCAAACATTAGTATTTATATTCATTTTATATTAAAAAGGTTTAAAATTTAAAGATTTACCTAAATAATTTATATTAAAGATATCAATTTAAATTAATTTAATAGAAACAATTTTTTGAAAATTGAAATATTTTTTATACAAAATATTTATATATATTTTACATTAAAATAAAATTTTAAAATTTTATTAATATTTTAAGTATTTTAAATAACTTCAAAATTATAATTGAACATTGAAAGTTTTACATTAAAAAATATGTATGATATATATTTAATAAAAAATTAAATTAAAATATAATCTTATCTTTTTTAAATAAATGTTAAATTTTTATATTTAAAATGTTTTAATTTTTGTTTTTAAACGCCATAGTTAAAGAGGATGGTGTTGCCCCAGTGCATTCCTGGACTGGATAGTCATTGCCTTAAAGGAGAGGGTCTGGTTTTTTCCCATTATCAATAATTTTTTATCAATTTAATATATCAATTAATTTTTTTTTAAATAATCAATTCAAGAAAACTAAAAGTTTAATGAAATATTTCACATGTATTAATACATGTTCATTTGTTGACGAGTATTTTATCATTGAACCTAGACAAAATAAATGCAAGTGCACTTCCAATATACCTAGTGAAATATAGAAAAATAAGTGTGGTCAAATATGGAAATGTAAGTCAAGAGGATGATAATAGACCTTATCTATTTCTTTTAGGAAATGAGATCCCCACAAAGAATTGACTAACAACCCTTAGGTGCAATCAGCTCAATGTAAGAATCTTTTGATTTCCTTATGCTTAAGGACGAGGGTTTCAATCCAAACAACACTTTAAGGAGAAAAACTAAATATAGAAAATCAACTTAATCATGCCAATTAAAACTTGAAACAACAATACAAAACTCGATATTGATAGAAATAGAAAAAAATTCACAGATCTGAGAAGGGAAGAATGATGTTTACCAGTCACCAAAAGGCAACTTTAGAAGGAAAACTAGAATTCATTCCCCCATAGGTGAATGGGTCTTTTTTCAGGGTTTTAGACAACTTTCGAGGGACTTTGATATTGATTTTTAGCTTATGTTTGATCTAGGATTCAGTGTCAAAAAGTCAGAAATCAAATTTGTAGGTGAGATTCCATGATTTGAGAACTTTGAGAACTTTTTCAATCTTCCTCTTCAAGAGGTCTTCAATCCTTCTTCAACGTAAATCTGCAACACACACATAAGAGGGAAAAATTATTTGTTTTTTGGTGAATGGAGGTTTTCTTTGTTCAAACACCATTTTGGTAATTAAAAACCTTCAATTGAAATAAAGCATGAAAGAAGGAATGATGAATGAATGTTGCAACTCACTAAACCCTCGAGTAAACCTTTGAAAATCTATAATATTGATCTTGATATTGCATGGAATGGCTTCAATGGATGTGGATCTTGATGCTTGAATACTTGGATTTGAATCTTGAAACCTACATCACAATTTTAACTCCAAAAAAATGCATGATGCAAGAAGACTTCTACATGATGATTGGATCTTGATTACTACAATAAATCACTAATATTTTTTCTCTTGAATGCTCTTGATCATCAACTTAGCTCTTGTAAAATTGCACTTGAAATCTCATAAAATTTCTCTATCTTGCTTCTTTAGGCTCTTGAAAAACTTAAGCTTTATTTGATAAAAAGGACCTTGTATTTAAAGATATATGTATCCTTAATTTCTTGGAATTCAAAAATTATAAGGTGAAATTAAAATTTGAATTTAAAGATGTTAAAATAACATCAAAAAGATCATTTAAATTTAGGTTCAAAGGCCTAGGGAGGACCCATTCGCCTATAGGTGAATGGGTCCCAAGTCCCTATTCCTAGAACACACATTGCTCAAGGTAAATTGTTATGTGTTGGCTTTAATTATTGTCGGGTTTCCTCTTCAAAAAATGTAATTTATTAGGTTTGTAGAAGAATAATAGGGCTTATTAAGTCATAATTAAGTCAAATTTAATTAGGAAGGCCCAAACAAAGTGTGCAAACGTAAAGGGATACATTTTTCTACACTACATTTAGCCCCCACTTTAGTGAGAGGATGACCTTATGCCAAACTCACACTAAATTAGACAATCAAGAGAGGTCTAATTGTACAACTATTGGAAGTATAAGATGACAAAGGTCAAGAAGGATGATCAAGCCCCAAAGATCTAAGATCTCATGGCGAAACCAACAAAGTCACAATGATATATATGCCTATGTTAAACATATATATGTAACAATGACAAGATACTCAATTATACAATGTCAAAGAGTTGGAGAAAAATAAGAGGGGTTGATCAAGCCTCGACTATTTTTCCAGCTCGATGTGGATCAAGCCTTAGTTGTTTGTCCAAAAAAAATGTTTGCAAATGAAACCCACTATCCACTATGCAAAAAAAATGCATTCACACACACTAGTGTAGTTTGATATACACTAGATGAGTCCCCAAAAAGTGACTAAGTGAAAAAATCATGCCAAGTCTATAGGCTCACACCATACAATGAGAAATGCATGCCAGGCCTATAGGCTCTCATCGTACTAACCATACCAAAGCTACACCTCTGATAACTTTGATAAGGTTCCAAAAAAATATGAAATTTGAGCTTCATCAGGCCAAGAAGTTGTGTTGTTCTAAACACTTATGAGAAAAAATTCCTCCACTAATCAAGGCGTGTTATGCTTAGTAGTCATGAAAAAGGGTTGTAACTTCAAGATTCATAAGGTTAGCAAGCCACATTATGCTAAATACTTATGAACAAAATGAAAATATGATAAGACATGTTAAAAGGGGTTTTGCTTAGTTTATGAAAGGTATCATCTTAGGGAACATTGTGTCTAATGTCTCTAAGAGAGGACAATTCTAGGATAAAATATTCACAACTTAGGGAATGCAATGTGTAGCATCACCACTAAGAGAAATTTAATATGCCAAGAAAGATCACACTCTTGAAGGACATCAAACCCAATGACACTACTAAGAAGAGGGCACATCACGTGAAGTAAGGAGACCACACTAAGAAACATAGGATACAGTTTTTGTCGCCAAAAATTGTATACCTTTGAAGAAAAGGACAATTTTGTGCCTAATTTGGTCCTACTTTAAGTACCCTTGCATCAATCACCCTCCTAAAAAAATATTTATAGGCCCCTAAGGCTCGTTATTTTTTAATTTGAGACCTATTTTACCTAAGGAATTATACAACCCCCAACAAACAACATCAAGATTATTCAAATATCACCAATCCCACATAGAAAACCCCTAGTGGGACTAGGTCACCCAAGTTGGCAACGTAGTCCTTTTTAGGGATTTTTAAAGTTTTAAGTGGGAGAATGTATATCTTGCTAAAAATTCACAATGGGTGTCGGCCTATTAGGTCAAAATTACCGACAATTAGGTATTGATTCTTATAAATACATGTTTTTAGGTCATTTTTCTCTCTCTTGGTCATTTTTTTTCATAAGCAATTTCAAGAATCAAGTGCAAAACATCTTCCTCAAGAAGATTAATCTCTCTTCTATACAACAAAGTTGAAGATTTGGACAAAAAACTAGGGATTTTTTCAGGTCTTCAAGCTCACTTCTCACTCAAGATCTCACATTGCAAAGGATTGATCATGGATTCCTATGGATAATCATGTACAAATATAGGTTGAGGAGGTACAACTAGCCTTCAAATCACACCTAAAGAATTATTTTCAAAGTGACTCCATCTTCCATTTTCTCTTTCTCTTCATATTTAAGGTTTGCATCCCATTTTAATTCAATTTACATTCATTTGTAATGTTGTAGGGTTTCTTGGATTGAAGTCTTGCATCATTCAAATCTCTTGCATGCATCTTATTCTAGCACATTAGAATAGGGTTTTGTCTTATTTCAAATTTTTCTAGTTCTAGAAACACTTAGGGCTACGGTTTATGCAAATTTTCTATCTCTTTCAAAGTTTAAATAAAAACTAGGAGTTTGACCAAGGAAAACCCCACATTAGAAACTAAAATATACTCTATTTTCAGGTGATTTTGCGGGTTTGAGTCTGGATTTCAGTGGAGAAATAGAGTGCAGATCATAGACCTCTGTATCCACTTTCATATTTTTTGAAAAGCTAAAAGGGACTAGGTCACCAATAGTGGCAACCTAGTCCCACTGGAGGTTTCTTATCAAGATTTTTGGTAGATTTGAGCACCTAGTTGGTTGGAACGAAGCTTGAAAAAGTTTACCAGAAAAGGGACAAGGTCGTCCAACTTGGCGTAAGTGTCCCAGTAGGCATAAAACTTAGATTTTCTATATTTTCAGAGGCTTCTGTAATCTCCACTTCAACCCTCATCAATTTCCAGGTGCACTTGTTTGATCTATTAGGTTTTCTTGCTTTGTATAATCTTTATTTTACCTTTGTTGCATAACATCATGTGTTTTCAAACAATATAGGTGCCCTTAGTTTATGTACAATAGTTAGGTTTACTTATCAGATTTCAACATTTAGCATACTTCACATAAAAATTCCAACCCTATTCAATTCCTAATACTAAATGAATCACAAGATTTATGTTCCCACAAAGGAAAATCCCCTTTCTTCTAGGTCAAAACCCTATAAAGCTTTAGGAGACCTATTCCTTTACCCAACAAAAACATAAATTTTGTGGTTCATTTTGGTGAACCTAAATTTAGACACATTTTACTTTTGATTTAGTTTGCATTTGCATCCTAGGAACCTACTCTCTTAGCATTGCATTGTATGTTGCATTGTTTAATAATGCATCCTAGGGTTTCATACTTTACCTTATTGAAAAAGACTCGTTTTTGCATTTATTTCTTTACATAATAGAGAAATTTTACATATTCCATATAGCTCTACACATTACAGTCTAGAATACAAAAAATTTCATCAAAAAAACCACAAAAAAATCAAAAATACCCATACTAGGACTAAGTCGCCACCTTGGGCGACCTAGTCCCAGTGCACGTTTTTCATCAATAATTCTTGAATTTACTTGCCAATTTCTAAACTTTATGTTTTTTACAGTTCATGCTTTGTTTACATTCAACATATTTTTGTTCTATGGTTATCATTAGCTTAGACATCTTCTACTTTAATGACATTTATGAATAGCATTAGATCTTTACAAGTCTCATTTTCATCATTAGTTCCTAGTTATTTTAAATAAAAGTCATCGGAACATGAACACAAAACCATAGAAACATCACATGAAACAACGTACACACTTCTTAAACTATATCATCTAAACCTTTTAGTAGTGATGAGTTGGATAAGTTAGATGAAGCTCTATAGGGGTTCCTCTCACTAAGTTTATCCACTAAGGTTTGTGATGACAACCCCAAATTCACCCTCGATAACCTATCTCCAAAACCTTTTAGTTGTGATGATATGGGTATGTTAGATGAATTCCTTCAGGATTTAATCTCACCTAACTCATCCACTAGGGTTTGTGATGAGAAACCCCACACGAAAGATTTCAATGTCATCCAACCTCAGCTCATCCTATACCCACCTTCCCATAAACCTTCAACCCCATCTCAACCTGAATTTACGCTTTACCCTCCCAAGCATGATACTATTGATCATAGTAATTATACCCAAAAAAAACCACATTCCCAACAAGCCACCTCAACACCCTAACCATTTCCCAACCCCATCTTACCCGTGACACCTCATTTAAATTGACAACTTAGGGAGTATTATTTGGTTGAAGGATATGTGCAGGATCATGATGGGCCAAAAAGTGGTGATATGTAAGCCATATGATGGCCCATGTGGCTGACGACATTTCAACTGAGTATGAAGCATTAATAACTGGATTGTGACCTACTCTAGTCATGGGAATCAATGATATCAAGATATATGGTGATTCATAATTAGTGATTAAAAAAATCAATGGTCTCTATCAAACTAAACATGATAAAATTTCACAATATAATAATCTTGTCCTAACTTTGTTAGAGCACTTTGAATTGTTCACCATTGATAACATCCCTCAAAAATATAATCGACATGCATATGTAATGGCTAGTGCAGCCTCTCTTATCTGTCATATTGAGCCTTCCAAAAAAAGTCATTTTTACCATCCATCCCATCATGAAACCTTCCATTGATCAGCAATAAACCTGATGATGTACTTCCCACTTTTTCGGATAATTCATTTCAATGGTATGATGCCATATATAACTATTTAAAGAATGGTACCATTCCCAAGCCTATGACCAAAAACACTTGCATTCACCTGAAAAAGTTAGCCACTAGTAGATAATCCTTGCTTATACATTGTATAGAAGATCCTTTGATGGAATTCTTTTGTGATGTCTCAAGGATGTTGAAACTCATATTGCCCTCGAACAAGCCCATTCTGGCACTTCTGGAGGTCATTTTGGAGGGAAAACCTTAGTGCAAAACCTCCTTCGCATAGGTTATTTCTACAAAAATATGGAAAAATATTGTTATGTGTAAGTTAAGCGATGTCATAAATTCCAAGAACATAGAAATTTGATCAATGTTCCTACTTCTAAGCTCCGTGCCCAAATCCCTATTTGGTTGTTCTTTATGTGGGGATTGGATCTAATTGGAAAAATCTCACCCCCTTCTTCTACTGCACCTACGTTTATCATTAATACTACTGACTATTTCACCAAATGGTTAGAAGCTATTCCTCTCTCGTCTACAGCTACTAATGTGATATGTCGTTTCTTATTGTAACACATCATCGCTTGCTTTGGACTTCCTTCTGCATTGGTTTTAGACAATGGCGCACCATTTAAAAATAATGATGTGAAAAAGTTCCTCAAGACCTTCCATATTCAACATCACTTTTCAACACCTTACTACCCACAATCTAATGGTGAAGCCGAAAGTAATAATAAAATTCTCAAACAAATCCTCAAGAAAATTGTTAACCAAAACCAAAAATATTGGCATATTCAATTGTAATATGCATTATGGGCCTACCGCACAAGCATTCGCTCTTCCATGGGAAGTATACCTTTCAACCTTGTCTATGGCACCAAGGCTATCCTACCTTTAGAGTTAGAAATCCCCACACTGTAGATTTCTCTCCAAGGTCTTGTTGATAATGACACCCATGTGGAACAATGATTACACCAACTTGAAATTCTTGATGAACAACACATCAATGCTCTCGAGCATATTCAAGCTTACACTAAACAATTTCAACGTAAACATGATATTGGTGTCATTGCTCAAATATTTAACAAGGGTGATTTGGTTTTATATGAAAATCAATGTAACACTACTGTCAACTACGCTGACAAAGGAAAGTTCGGTCCTAATTGGTTAGGCCCTTATGTGGTCAATATGAATTATGGATCTGGTGCTTACACCTTAAACGAGCGCGATGGTACTCCCCTTAAAGACCCCATTAATGTCACACATTTGCATTAGTATTATGTCTAATCCCCTTTTTGGAATGGTATAAATTATAGAGAAGTGTTGTTAAAGATATTGGATTCTATCTCATATACTTTCTCATTGCTTCGTTCTTGAAAAATCATTATGGATGTGTCCTAACCACTAAAGTGATTATTTAATTCATTCTCTAATTGCTTTAGATTTCATACTATTCAATATTTCTTCTTGTGTGTTATGTTATTGAAAATAAGTGCACAACATACTTAGTTTTTATGTTGTATCTAAGAGAAGCTTTAACAATTTGTAATTAGATCACATAAATCTTGTTAAAACATGTAGAAATTATTTAAGTAATCTTATTCAACTTGGTTATTTAACATTCACACATTATCTCACAACATATAACATCAACATGCATATGTATATATCAATTTATTTTCTGTACATGTCATCATAATCTACAATATCATTGAGTACTGTGATTACCAGATCCCTCAAAAGGACTGTGATTACTAGATCCCTTAGGATCTGGTACTCGCGCTGCATCAGTAATAGGACATCATGAGATGGTAGTGTGTGATCATAATCACGATCTACTGAATCTGATTGCAAACTCCATCCCCTCAATCCATGCAAGTGTCACCTGATTCTCTCCTATTACCTAATCCCTCTCTGCCTATAGTCATGCCACCTCTCTCTCTAGTCTCTTGACCTACGTCAAATTTTGTGATGACTATGCCTATGGTGCAGTCTTGGCTCAGTGAACCTATCTCCTTAGGCCCTCATATGCTACCCATAGTCTCATGAAGGGTCTCACTGACTCTGAATCTCACTCCATAATAGGTGGGGGCACGTAATCTAAATCCATATCCTCCTTGTCGAATGATGTCAACACTATCTCTACAGCCACCTGACGTTAGAGCTCTCGCCAATTCTTTATGGGTCCTGCAAAATAGAAACAAATTTAATCAGTACACATCATCATATATATATATATACATCAAATAATACATCAAAGTATAACATGTACATGTATCAAAATTAAATATCATCACCTATATCTCTAGTGGGATGAGAAATGTCAACCTCATCCTGTGCAAGGGGCATGGATGATGTGCTAGCATCTCCTCAGTCATGAGTATTGGTGCTTGTTGTTGCCGCTATCCAGGATCTAGTCATATGGATGGGTGAGGTCTCTCCCTAATCATATCAGTCCCCAACTACTACCTCATCACTCTCACTCAAGGGTGGATCCTTATCCCCATCCTCCTCCTCTTCCTCCTCTCCCTCCTATCCATCATAATTTGGGTATGCATCCTCATCATACTCCTCATCAATAATGTCGGTAAATATATATGCAACCTTGTAGCATGTCTCCTCAGCTCTATCCTCTCTCTCATATCCCTCATCTGGTATTGGTCTTGCACCCCCTACTGGTTCATCCATCAAAAACATGGGAGTTGGTCATGATGCTATCCACGACTCCTCATGATCCCATGTGGCACTGATGTCATCTGCGTCAAAGAACGGTGATTGATCGTGATTAGAATAATCAGAGTCACTATGGACAACATCCTCTAAAGTGAATCATGTTGTATCACCCAACCTCTGGGCACTCCGAACTGACCTCCTAAAAGATGACCATGCCTAGAGTGGTCTTTGGACCTATCCAAACTATCTCATCACTCATTCATAGTAGAAGGGACACATTATGTGGTCATGTCGGCCAACAAAAAATCTATCCATCTATAGTTTCCTCATTTGTCTAGTATGATCTGGCCACCATGGTACGATCTAATATGGTCTCCACAAGATATCATCCTTCTCTAGTTGGTCCAACCTCACCCTCCACAAGTATAAATCCCCATACTTCCATAACCATGAAAGAGGATAGCCAAAGGCCCGAGGATACCCTACTACTTTCAGACATGGGAAGCCAGTCGACCTAGTGCATGTGATATGCTCCAAGCACCACACCTGCAAAAGTGTATAGTGTACCATTCTATCTATCTCTCGATACAAATCGCCCAAGAAAAAAATATAAGTGTGCCAAGATGCATCTGCCCTAGGAATACACTATCCTATGCTTCTCCGTACCCAATACTAGGTGTACTAGCTCGCCCTCCAAGTGTTCTTGTCATCCATCTTGGAAGAGAACCAAATTGTCGGTGTGCATCATGATTCACCTCACCACTGGCGCTCGTGAATACATTAGTAATTCCAAATAAATCCATCCCACAACTCTATCATCATGAACTGGTCCAACAAGGCAAAACTGCATGTTTTCCCATTGCTCATGGAGGGACCGACCCCTCTGGAGGCACACCGGCTCCCCCCGAATAGGGACTTAGAGTATTTGATGTACATCCTCTAGTGTGATGATCATCTCTCCCATCAGAAGGTGGAAGGTGCAAGTATCCGTATTCCAATGTTCGCACAATGCCATAAACATGACATCATGGTACCTCATGGGGGGCATGAGGTATTCCCAATAAAAACCTACCTCGTGTAGGTGCTCTGTATCCATTGCTGACAAAGTGAGGGATGGGTCTCTTAGAAATTTCAGCTATATCCCACCAAGATACTGATGAGATCGCGTGGGTACCTATTAAAATCATCAAAATATACTCTCTAAATCATCTAACATCTTCAATTTTACTCTAATTCATCATGCAAGTGTACTAATGTTGTTCTAGTGTTCTTTTTCTAAAGCCCTGGACACTTTAGAACCCTTTTGGGACACTTTTCGAAGAAACATGAAACCTAGTGAAAAAGTGGGACACTTTGCGATCAAAAGGAACACTTTGCGAACAAAAGGGACACTTTGCAAAAAAAAGGGACACTTTGCAAGATTTTTTTCCAGGATCATAAATTAACCTAAATATGCATATAATTCATCCCATAATTGAAAAATCACAAAGCAAAGGTACCAGAATCGACTCATGTCGTGCTATCGCTCGTCACTAGTCACCTGATCTCGCAACACATCCAATCTCACAGGTGTGAATCCTCGTCTTCTCGACATCTTTCGTTGTCTCCTCATCACTCTCATGATACAAAAGGTAAATAAAAAATTAAGTGACAAGTTACACCATTTTCATTCCTTTTACTCTATGTCATTTTTTATATAAGCATATTTGTACTTTTACCATGTTAAACATTTTAGTGTGTTTATTTCTTCATATCAACATACGGGTGCTAGTGAACTCTGTTTTTGATATCATTTTTTGTAACACAATAATGTTTCCATGCCCTCCATCATCACCCACCTATCATTATGTGGTAAGGTACTTGGAAATTCTCTCTGATATGCATGTCCTCATTCGATGTGGCTAGATTGCTACCTTGATTCCACCTCCATAAAGCAAGTGGAATCAGGGGGGCATACATCTACCATCGAATTTGATGTCTAAGAATAATATAAGAGGATTTTTGGGACTTCTAATGAATTTGTGTTGTAGGATGTGGTTCCTAATGTTGTGGTTTTGTAGATAACTACACTGGGGGCTTCATTCTCCCACCTTTGAATGAGTATCCTTTCATGAAAATAAAGTGCATTGTTTAGAGTCCTTTAGCTTACATATGCACAAAGAGTCATATGGGTGCCAAAGTGGGGGCTAAAAGTGTCACCAAAAATTGTATACCTTTGAAGAAAAGGATAATTTTGTGCCTAATTTGGTCCTACTTTAAGTACCCCTACATCAATCACCCTCCTAAAACAACATTTATAGGCCCCTAAGGCTCGTTATTTTTGACTTTGAGACCTATTTTACCTAAGTAATTATAAAAAACCCGACAAACAACATCAAAATTATTCAAATATCACCAATCCCACCTCAAAAACCCTTGGTGGGAATAGGTCGCCCAAGTTGGTGACCTAGTCCTTTTTAGGGATTTTTGCATTTTTAAGCAAGAAAATATCTATCTTGCTAAAAAAATTTGATGGGTGTCGACCTTTTAGGTCAAAATTACTAATAATTAGGCATTGTTGCTTATAAATACATGTTTTTAGGTCTTTCTTCTCTCTCTCTTGGTCATTTTATTTCACAAGCAACTTCAAGAATTAAGTGCAAAACATCTTCCTCAAGAAGATTCATCTCTCCTCTACAAAAAAGTTGAAGCTTTGGACAACAAACTAGGTTTTTTGCGGGTCCTCAAGCTCACTTCTCACTCAAGATCTCACATCGAAAATTATTTATCATGGATGTCTATGGATAAACATGGACAAATCTAGGTTGAGGAGCTGCAACTAGCCACCAAATCACACCTAAATACTTGTTTTCAAAGTGACTCCATCTTCCATTTTTTATCTATCTTTAGATTTAAGGTTTGTGTCCCATTTGCATTCCATTTAAATTCATTTGTAATATTGTAGGGTTTCTTGGATTGACATATTGCATCAGGGTATGTGTAGGATCATGATGGGCCAAAAAGTGGTGATATCTAAGTGATATGATGGTCCATGTGGCTGACAACTTTTTTTTAAGCCAAAATTGATGAAAAGAAAAGGGTTTTTAAAGGATATTCTCAACTTTCCACCAATATAAATTATGTTTTACTTTGAATGTAATAAATTATTATTATTCATTTTCTATTTGAATTACGACTAAAGTCTTGATTGATAGGCTGATTGAAAAAAATCTATATCTTTCGAACGGTATCACATTTTTTGAATCCAAAACATGTGTCACATTCTATGCTTCACATACTATAGGAAAAAAACAAATAAATGAATTTCATGAAGTTTTGACCAAGTTAAGGTGGTCAGACATACGAGTTTTTTATATTTTTTGAAAGTTGTAATAAAAAATTCATAATTAATTGTTTACTTGGAAAAAAATTACAAAAAAATATGCATCACATCGGGACATGAGTACCCTACTTATATTTAAAATATTAAAAAAATATATATTATTTTATTGTGGTTAGGGTGGTTAGAAAGACACCTACTTCTTATTCTTTCCCTGAAATTTAAGTACTACTACATTGAAATTTCAAATTTTCACCAAATAGATTTTATTTAAATAAAAATAAACCTAGTAGTTTAAAAACTAAATTCAATTTACTATAGAATCTATTCTTACATATTTTTGAAATAATATAGATAAATTATTCAAATTTTTACGTCAAGTTGCCTAGCTTTGATTTTCCAAATTTTATTGCCACTTAAGGGCCTATTTTTTCCATGATGATCCTGCACATACCCATCATTCAAATCTCTTGCATGCATCTTATTCTAGCACATTAGAATAGGTTTTTGTCTTATTTCAGATTTTCCTAGTTATAGACACACTTAGGGATAGGGTTTATGCAAATTTTCTCTCTCTTTCAAAGTTCAAATACAAACTAGGGGTTTGACCAAGGAAAACCCCACATTAAAAAGAAAAATATACTCTATTTTGTAGGTGATTTTGTGGGTCTGATTCTGGATTTTAGTGGAGAAATAGAGTGCAGACCATAGACCTCTGTATCCACTTTCATTTTTTTTGAAAAGTTGAAAGGGACTAGGTCACCAATAGTGGCGACCTAGTCCCACTGGAGGTTTCTGTCAAATTTTTTGGTAGATTTGAGCACCCAGTTGGCTGGAATGGAGCCCAGAGTAGTTTACCAGAAAAGGGACTAGGTCACCCAGCTTGGCGTAAGTGTCCTAGTAGGCATAAAACTTAGATTTTCTAGATTTTTAGAGGCTTTTGCAATCTCTTCTTTGGCCCTCATCAATTTCCAAGTGCACTTGTCTGATCTATTAGGTTATCTTGCTTTGTATAATCTTTATTTTACCTTTGTTGCATAACATCATGTATTTTCAAAAAATATAGGTGCCCTTAGTTTATGTACAATAGTGAGGTTTACTTATCAGATTTCAACATTTAGCATACTTCACATAAACATTTCAACCCTATTCAATTCCTAATATTGAATGAATCACAATATTTATGTTCCCACAAAGGAAAATCCCCTTTCTTCTAGGTGAAAACCCTAGAAAGCTTTAGGGGATCCATTCCTTTACCCAACAAAAACATAAATTTTGTGGTTCATAGTTAAAAAAAATTAAAATGATAATGCCAATGTGTGCCCCAACTTTAAAGAAATTGTTAAACACCATGCTGTGAGAAATTACTTTAAAGTAGAAAATGATAAATGCTAAATAATAAAGAAGACATGAGAGCTTATTTGGAAAGCCGTTTGTCAAACATATGTTTCCAAATGAATCTGTCATGAAAAAGGGGATTCCCCCAAAATTAAATCCCAAAATAACACACATAAGGGATCCATAGATTTGGGTTCAATGTATTTCTTTGCTACAACGATATTATAGAGCTTGAAAAATATCATCATTCCCCAAATACTCGTAGACCTGGAAGAATGACACATAGAAGGAGAAAATAAAATAAAAAAATGTTGGGTCAACATGGAAGAGACCTAAATTTTTATATTCCTTGCATCATCCCTAAATGGAAAAGCACAAGAAAAAAGAAAAAGATTAAATATTTATGACATATAGGAGAATGTAGATACAAATAGAGGAATAAACACATTCCAAATAGAACGATATGAGGGATCATATTACACACATTCAATCGCATAGAAAGATCATGAAAAGAAAAAGAAAATAGTAGTAGGGCACATACGAGTCAACTTATAGCAGGTCATCTGCATCCTAATCTTGTTCATCCTATGCAGAAGGTGCATAACTAGCCAAAGGGACAATGTTAAGTTCCAAACTAAGACAATCATCAAGTTTAGCATGTGGTGAATCACTCTTTGTTGGAGGATCATCAAAAAAATTATTGTTGGTGTACTCATTGCTTTACAACTGACTTACTTAAGCCTAGTTAGCTGTCCTAATGGTTGAGTTTCTCACTCCACTCCATTCCACTTTGGGTGGATCTGGATCTTGATCTCCACATCTTGTGGATCTTGATCAAGATGATATTTCCTATTAAAGGAGGTTGTAGCTTCCTTCATTCTATAAAAAATTTGAATACAAACATTTCATTCTAATCATTGTGTTTGTTGAAAACTCTCTTTGATTCTGGCAGATTCTCTCATGGTATCAGAGCAATGGAAGATTTCTTAAGATCTGAAAGCTGATTTGTGCATTATTTTTTAGTTTTTTAATTTTCCATACATCTCTAAATCACAGGAAAAGAAAAGATAAAAGGCAACCCATGTGTGGATTGTGGGGCATGTGCTACCCAACGCTTTAATTGGTTTCTACACTAACGACTTAGTTAAGGAAACATGCTCAAAATGGCTGGATTTGCTTGCGATTGAAATCTCCTGCAAGTGATTTAAGACTTCCATGGTGGCATTTTCACTCTGCTGGCTACGATGCAACCCCTACATGGCATTTTCACTCTGTTGGTTGTGATGCAACACCTGCCTTGCATTTTTACTCTCCTGGCCTCTAATTTCCTCTGCTAAGGCCGCATTTCACCCCAAGGAGGCCCGATACCAACACTAGGTGAGTTTTTTTTAAGGCTGGTTGTGTTGTGCAGATTGGAAACACAATTCTCTTCTAGGAGATTTTTTTTGTTTACTTGCTATGATTTGTGATTTTTAGGTTGTGTAAACGGTGGAAGAGAGCAGTGATAAAGATTGGTATACGAGACCATTAAATTTTCCTTTGTTTAAATTGTAGGTCGGTGTATTTTAGATCAATTCATTTTAGTTTTTGTGCTTGATAAATTTTTGATTAGATCTGGAATTTTGCCAACTCTAGGAAAATACTTGTTCAGGCAGAGTGATTTTTTTTTTTTGCATAATCTGACTTCATTTTTTGTTCCACTCAAAAAATTTGGAGGCAACTATTGCAACAGTTATGAAATTGTTTCCTTACATGCACTCCTTTATAAAGTGCCAAATTTGGGGCGACCAAAAAAATTAAGGGGGGTCTCGAATGTTCTTGTGTTTCTGTGTCTCTATTTCAAATCTGCAAGCCAATTCTACTTCTTTCTTTCCACACTCTAAAAAGAAACGATGAAATATGGATTATGGGTATGTGTAGGATCATCATGGAAAAAATAGGCCCTTGAGTGGCAAAAAATTCAGAAAAATTAGAGTTAGGCAACTTGACATAAAAAATTGAATAAGTTATCTATATTATTTCAAAAATATGTAGGAATATAATATGTAGAAAATTGAATGTAGTTTCTAAACTACTAGTTTTATTTACAAAAAAATAAAATCTATTTGGTAAAAAATTTAAATTTCAATACAATAGTACTTAAATTTCAGGGAAAAATAAGAAGTAGGTTTTTGTTTGACCACGCTAAAATGATAATGTTTTTTTATAAGATTTTATATATAAGTAGAGAACTCATGTCCCAATGTGATGCATATTTTTTTGTATTTTTTTTCTAAGAAAATAATTAATTATAAAAAATTTATTGCAACTTTAAAAAAATATAAAAACTTGTATGTCTGACCACCTTAACTTGGTCAAAAATTCATTAAATTCATTTTTTTCTTTCTTAATCTTATAGTATGTGAAGCATAGAATGTGACACATAATTCGGATTCAAAAAATGTGATACCATTTGGAAGCTATAGATATTTTTCCATCAGCCTATCAATCAAGACTTTAGTCATAATTCAAATAGAAAATGAATAATAATTATTTATTTAATTCAAAATAAAGCATAATTTATATTGGTGGAGAGCTGGGAATATCGTTTAAAAACCCTTTTCGTTTCATCAATTTTGGGTAAAAAAAAAGTCGTCAGCCACATACCCTACACATACCCATCATATTGCCACTTTTGGCCCATCATGATCTTGCACATACCCTTATAATGTCACTTTTCAACCCTTAACACCTTTTAATTATCATGATTGAAAAATACAAATGTCAATTTCATTCATGAATAGAGGCATGTTTAGGGTAGTAATGAATTTTGAAAAAGAACCTACTATTGCAAAGGATAAGGAAAATTTGTTTAACAAAAGAGATCAAGATTTTGGTTTTTTATGTCTTAATGTATCACCTGAATTACTATCTCATATTCAATCCTTGAAAACACCCAATGAAATTTGGGAAGGTCTTGATAAGCTATTTGGAAAAATAGATGAATTTAGGGGTCATGAGCTAGAAAATGAACTCATAGCATTAAGTCCAAGAAAATTTACTTCTCTTCAAGACTTTTTTACCAAGTTCAAATTCTTAAGGTTGCAACTTAAAGAATGTGTTATTGATAAGAAAGAAAATAAGTTAATATTATCAATTTTATCAAATTTAGGACCTGAATACTTTGTTTTCGTATCTAATTTCTACTCTAGAAAGAGAGCTCTTGGAACTTCATGGGCTATGCCCTCTCTTGATAACTTCATTATTGATCTAACAAGGGAGAAAGATAAGTTAATACAAATGGGAAATGTGAAGAATAGTAATTCTCAAGCACTCATTGCAGTAAATGAGAAAGATCAATCTTCTAAGGGTAGGAAACAACATAATCAGAAGGACAAGGATTATAAAAAGGACAACAAAGTGGATAACAAAGTTGATAAATATGAAGGCATGTAGGAAAATCTAAGAAAAAAAAATCTAAGAAAGAGTTACCTAAATGTTCCTATTGTAAAAATCTTAATCATGAAGAAAATCATTGTATGAAGAAAAAAATAGACCACCTTAATCATCTTCTCAAGAAGAACAACATAGGGGTTCCAGATTCATTCAACGCATCTTCATCAAATTGGGATAAATCAAAGGAAAAAGAGAAGGAAAATGGCAAGGATTTAGTTACTATTTCATCCTCATCACGATCTTGGATAATAGATTCAGGTTCTACTCATCATATGGGATCATCACAAGTTGAGTTCTCATCTTTGGAATCATTTGGCATGTCTTCAATCACCTTAGGTGATGATACTCCAACATTGGTTACAAGAAGAGGGTCTATTGAAGTTGAAGGTGGAAAATTTCAAAATGTTCTAAATGTACCTTCACTATCAAATAATCTTCTTTCTGTGTATCAAATAACTCATCTAGGCAAAGGAATGACAGTTGAATTTTCTCAAATGCAGTTGACATCAAGGAATTGCATAGTAACAATTTGATGGCAATAGGTTAGGCAGACCATCAATTGAGATTGTATACTTTTTCTAGTTTTTCTAAAAGTCCTCCTCCAAAATCTTTGATCACTCATTCCGATGAGACAAGCAAGCTTTGGCATGAGCGATTTGGACACTTAAACTATCTCAATCAACAAAATATGGTAATAGGGTTGCCAAATGTCAAATTTTTTAAGGGGATTTGTGAAGTTTGTGCACTAGGAAAGCATCCAAAACAAATGTTTTACAAAGTTAAAGCATGGAGGGAATCACAAGTCTTAGAACTTGTTCATAGTGATGTTTTAGGACCATTTCCACACCCATCCTTCACTAAGGCAAGATATGTTCTTACATTTCTTGATTAATTCTTTAGGTACAGTTGGATTTTATTCCTTAGGAAAAAATATGAAGTTCTTGAATGCTTTCAAGATTTCAAAGCCTTAGTTGGAAATAGATCTAAGAAATCAATCAAATTTCTAAGGATAGATAATGGGCATGAGTATGTAAACAACAAGTTTGAGAATTTTTGCACAATAGAGGGGATTGAATTGCAACATATAGTTCCTTACACATCCCAACAAAATGGAGTTGTAGAATGCAAGAACAAGTCACTAAAGGAAATGCAAAACAACATGATTCATCATAAAGAGATTGCACCAAAATTTTGGGCAGAAGCTATCAATTTTGCATGTTATATTCAAAATAGGGTGCCTCATAAAGAATTGAAAGGGATAAAACCTTTTGAAGCTTGGAGAGGAAAAAAACCATCAGTTGATCATTTCAGAGTTTTTGGGTCTCCAGTTGTGGCACACATTCCAAAGGAGAAACGCAGGGCTATGGATCCTCAATCCAAACGTTATATTTTTGTTGGATACCCAGATGGTGTTAAGGGTTATCACCTACTCCACCCTCCTACACATGATTTGTTCATTGATAGAAGTGTTAATTTTGATGAGAGTCCCAATGAATCTACACTTAACATTTCCAAATTGGGATCACTACACCTTGATGATTCATATCATTCACAACAAGATCCTGATTCAGTTTCTTCTAGCTATGATAGTGATGGAAGTGATGAAGATTCATCTTCATCAAGTCCAAGGATTCAATTGGAGGTTGATATATTTGGACTTGATTCACCTCCTTCTCATTCACTTAATATGACATATTTAGGAGCACAAGATTCAACAGTTGATAGACACATTGAGTCAGATATTTAGGGGGCACATCATGCCTATTTCTCCTTAGTTTCTAATCGATAGACATTTAGACAAGCATCAGACATACTTGAGTGGGATAATGCTATGAATGAGGAATATAATTCCTTACTTAGAAATCACACTTGGGAGTTGACTTCCCTTCATTAGGGAAGGAAGCTAGTTTGAAGAAATGGGTATATTGAACTAGGTATGGAGCAGATGGGTCAATTGATAAGTATAAAGCATGATTAGTTGCAAAAGGTTCTTCACAAGTTACATGGGTATTGATTACTCTGAAACCTTTGCAACTATCGCTAAGATGACTTCAATTAGACTCACACTTTCTATTGTTGCTTCATATGGATGGTAAATACATTAGATGGATATTAAGAGTGGATTTCTTCATGAAGACCTAGATGAAAAAATCTGTATGGAACAACCATAGGGTTATACTCAGGATTCTTCCTTAGTATGCACACTAAAGAAATCCATGTATGGTCTCAAACAATCTGCTAGAGCTTGGTATGCCAAAATGGATTCCTTCTTGATTGCTTTAGGTTTTACTAGGTTCCATTCTGATCCTAATCTGTATTTATTCCATCAAGATGATTCATGATTGATACTGGTTTTATATGTTGACGATCTCTTGATCACAGACAACTCTTCATTTTTTATTGCAATGGTGAAGTCAAATCTACATGACAGATTTGATATGACCGACTTGGGTATTTTATATTACTTCCTTGGAATTGATATTACACAATCTGATTTAGGAATCACTCTTGCACAACCCAAGTATACTCTTGATTTGTTGTCATGATTTCACATGACTTCTTGTAAGTCATCTCCAAATCCTTTCTTATCAGGGGTCAAGTTTGAGGCTTGTTGTACTTCACCATTGGTTGATGCCACTTTGTATCACCAAATTGTTGGGAGTCTAATATACTTGACTCATTCTAGGCCATATATTTCATATGCAGTAGGAATTGTTTCTAGATTTATGTAGGAACCTCATGAGTTGCATTCAAAAGAATCCAAGAGGATTCTTAACTACCTACAGGGGTCACTTGGATTTGGTATAGATATTGATCTTGTTGGCTTCATAGACTTAGATTAGGCTAGTGATTCAGAGAATCACAAGTCTACTTTTGGTTACAATTTCTCACTCGGTTCAGGTCCTATCAGTTGGTCAAGCAAGAACAAGGGAGAGTTGTTAATGCAACTATAAAGGCTATTTGGCTATAGAGTATTCTTACAAAGTTTGGTATTCCTTTCAGGAAACCAACAGTCAATCATTTTGATAATCAAAGTACTATTCACATATCCAGGAATCTGGTTTAGCATCAACGAACCAAACACACTAAGATTCACATGCATTACATTAGAGAGCTCATTTATAGTTAGGTCATTGACTTAGTATTTTTCTAGTCTTCAGACCAAGCAATTGAAATCTTCACCAAATCTTTCACTAAGAGAAATTTCATTCATCTACAAGCTCTCCTTGGGTGTGGTCTGCATCAATAGTCAGATCATCTTTGGGTGGGGGGCTTTCTGGTCTTCTCTATTTGGAGGATAGGTTTTTCCCACTGGGTTTTCTATCTTACTCCAATTTTTAGAGAGTTTTCTATTTACTTGGGTACCTCTTTTGGCTTGTAGTCGGGACCCATTTCTTCTACCCACCTAATCTATGCTTAAGGGGGGTTTTGGTGTACTCATTTCTTTACACCTGGCTTACTTAACCCTAGTTAGTTGTCCTGATGGTTGAGTTGTTCACTCCACTCCTTTCCACTTCGGGTGGATTTGGATCTTGATCTCCACATATTGTGGATCTTGATCAAGATGATATTTCCTATTAAAGGAGGTTGCACCTTCCTTCACTCTAGAAAAAAATTGAATACAA
This sequence comes from Sequoiadendron giganteum, assembly GCA_007115665.2. Lineage (NCBI taxonomy): Eukaryota > Viridiplantae > Streptophyta > Pinopsida > Cupressales > Cupressaceae > Sequoiadendron > Sequoiadendron giganteum. The sequence goes on along the minus strand of CM021100.1, from coordinate 807,667,804 downwards.
TGATTGCATTCTAATCATTGTGTTTGTTGAAAACTCTCTTTGATTCTGGCAGATTCTTTTAGTTATCATTTAATCTCATAGAAGATAAAAATAATAAATTTAATTCACTATGCAGTTCTTTATTCATTTTAGCAATCTCATCATCATCATACAAGTTAATAAAAATAGGAGTTCTAATGATAACATCTATGGAAGGTTCTTGTTGTTTTTGTGGTCAAGATATAGAATTGTGTTGTTTCGATGAAGATGAATAATCATCATGCATTGCTTAAGTTGTTTGATCTTGAGTTGTTGATTCATGTTTTGTTTGTAATATACGAGAAATAGAATGATGTCTACACCTACACTATCTAGCCTTTTGGTTTGTTTTTTTTCAGTTTTTAATTTGTGATTGTGTACGAGCAGGTTTATCAACCATAGGTTTCATTTCTTCCTGCAAGGGGGGAATGAAAGGAACCATGAGAGGTTGTTCAACCACTTTCTCCTTGACTTTATAAACTTGTTTTATTTTAGGACGCACAAGGAGACTTATTTGGTTACCTCATGGTATCTTATAGGAAATGGGTGAAGGATTTGTCATAGGTGGGTCTTGGTTACTTGGAAGGGATTTTGGTTCAATTAGGGTCTCATCAAGGATAGGAGGCTCAATCATGGGTTGGTGCATTGTCTTGAAATTTTAATAAGATTTGAAAAATTATTACTCACGCGGCCTAATAGGCTCCATTGTTTTGATCCAAAATAATTCCATTGAGAAATTCCCACAGGAAGACACAAGATTAAAGCCATTATGGTGTATAGTAAAGATCTGATTACCAAATGGAAACTTTTAAGCATTTATGCACTACCGATGGGATGAATTTCATTGAGAAAAGCCATGGGTAGCCTAACTTCACATGAAATTGGTTCAATGTTAGGATGATGGAGAATGATACACTTAATTATTTTAGTCCAACTTTTAGAGGAAGAGTTATCGAACCTATCATAGGGCAAGAAAAAATAATATGTGTTTTGATCCATGCTTTCAGTTGTTCATAAGTATCCTGATAAATCTCATGCACAAAAAATAATTCTTTAGTGATCACATTCTCTACAAAAATGAGACCAATTAATATCCCATTAGTAGGATTTTCATTGATTCTTGTAGCTATGTAAAGTGGACCATCGAGTGCATGTTTGATTATGTCATGTTATGAGAAAAAAATTTCAAGGGGAATTTTGGTTTGGACCTTACAAGGTTGAGATTCAATTATTCCAGCCATCTTATCTATAGGATTTTCCTTATTATCATTCATTTTATCATCATCTGTGTCAACATTCATCACATCATTCTTAGTTTCACTATCTTTGACAAATGAGATTTTATGATTTGGCATAGGATTGGTAAAGATTTGAAAATTTTGGTTAGGAGGGGAAAAAAACTTATTGTCTTGATCATTAACACCACCAATTTGAATGTGATTAGAATCAATTAGGTATTATATATGTTTAAGATTCTTACAATTTTCTATATCATGTAGATTTTATCGATGATAATGAAAAAATGAATTTTGTCTATAGTTTGGAGGTAAAGGATTAATAGGATCATGAGTTCTAATAGGAGGTAAGTAAAATAAGTTCTTGTTTAAAAGCTACAACATGATGTTATGAAGGGTATCATGTAGAGGGGAAAATTGTCAATTTATCTCCCCAAATATGTATGGATTTGTTGGCTTTATAGAAGCCACTTGTTTGTCAACATGTTGAGTTGGTTGAGGGGGATTAATTTGTGTAAATCTCTTATTTTGTTTCTTGAATGGTTGATATTTGGTGTGAGGCGTAGATTCAGATTTTTCAGGATGATGAGAGGGAGCTTTCACTTCACAACTACAAACCAAATCTTGGTAATAAATAAGGGAAGTGCACAATTTTTTGAAGGATTGAAATTTCATCATCCCAATCTTATCTTGAAGTTTATTTTGAAATTTTTTAATGAACATGATTTGAAGATTAGGATCGAGAATCTTAATGTTGATTTGTGAATAAAGCAATTGATAATGGGTGATAAAGTCAGTGACCTTTTCATAATCCTTTCTCTACATCTCATTAAATATGCTAGGATAATTTTGGGACCCATGCACACTTGAAAATGATTAATAACGGTATCAATAAGTTCATTAAATGAATGTAAATTGAATTATTTGGTAAGGAACAAAACCATTCTAAATAGTGTCTTTCAAGGATCTAGGGAAGAGCTTAGCCAAGATTTTATCTTCAAAATGAAGTCACTACATAAGGTTGTGTATGTGGAAACATGGCTAACATGATCTCCTTTTCCACCATATTTCTAAAATTTAGGAATCTCTATACCTTGTGGAATTTTTCTTCTCAATATCTCCAAGGATAATGGGTTTCTTTTGACATATTGTGAAGGTTGCCCATTTTTATTTTGATTTAATGTGGCAATTGTTTGTTGGAGGGATGAAACACTTTGTAAGAGTTGGTTAAGGAAAATATCACCGTTTGCATTGTGAGATGGAGGTAAATAAGGTGGAAGTGTATATGTGTTCGAAGGATAAGTGAATTGTAAATTTCCAAGGGGAGATGGATGAGGAGATATGAGATTTGATTCCCAAAGCTAGAGGGATTCCGAATGGAAATAACTAAGGTAGTGTAAACATTTCTAGTAGGTTTTATGGTTGTAGTAATAGTTGGATTAGTGTATGTTGGAATAGAGGTCATGCTTGTGGGAGGAATTGAATTTCCACCTTGACTTTGAGTATGTCCCAAAGCTTGAGCACAAATAGTCATTGTAGGGACATGGTTGTTAATGATGTGATTTAAGCTACACACAAATTATGTTCCTAGTTCATTAACGATTATTCTCCTCATGTTATCTATGATAGGAACTGTAGTACCAACAATGTATTCAAAATTTATTAACTTTTCAAATTTCTATATCTCTTCATCCATTATTCTTAGGTTCTCTTGAGGGACATTAGCAACCATTGATTCAAAATTAGTAACATTGGTTGTTGGTAAGGAGGTCATATGAAATTAAGTGTCAAGGGTATGGTCCATAGTGGGTTGACTAGTGTGAACACTATGAGTGAAAGAGTTGGAAAATCCAAGATCCATGACAAATAATGCATGACAGGATGATATGAGTCTCAAACTACATCTCACGATAGTATTGGCAATAGGACACCAGGTTGTGAAGTGTATACAAGTTTCACCAAACCTAGGTGGACTCAAAATGAAGGATGAGAACTTAGATGAATGGAACTAAAAATCAATGCAATGCAAATATGTAAAAGGAAATAGTAATTTTCAGATTCTAAACAAGATACTTTACTGATTATACTATGCAAAAACATGAAAATGATCTCATTTTAAAATGTTATTTTGAATTCAAACAATGCACTGAATTTGAAAAATTAACCTTAGTGTAAATGATTTCAAAAAAAGGAAATTCTGGAAACTGAATGCAGGAACACATAATACATAAAGAAGTTTTTAATTCTTATTTTTTTAGAAAAAGCAGTGATCAGGGACTCATTTTCCCATAGGAAAATGGGTATTGCTTCAAGGTTTTTTAAAATTAATGTATATATTTCTGAGTTTGTGTTTATATTTTCAGATTCTAGGTGCAAACATGCAATTATAGTTTCAGATTTCTAGAAAATCATATCTAAATGAAAATACAAAATGATGTTAAATGACAAGAAAAATGACCTAATTTGAGATATATTTTTTATTCAATTTTGTGATGTAAACATCACTAATCTTGAAGTGTTATGTAAACACTATGCAAAATTACTAAGATTTTTTATTTTTCTAGATTTTAATTGACGAAAAAATGCAAACCTAAAACCCTAAATGAGATGAAAACTAATGAAAGTTAACAACCCTAAATAAAATGCAAATCAATAAAAAATTATGAAAATACTAGATCTAGGGTTGAAATAGACTCAAAAATCAGAAATTTATGATGCTTAAAAGTCAAGTTCACCAAAATGAAATATAGAAAAATAGGTGTGGTCAAATATGGAAAGGTAAGTCAATAGGGTGATAATAGAGTGTATCATGTCCTATTCTCATTATGAAATGAGATACCCATAAATAATTGAATAACAACCCTTAGGTGAATCAACTCAATGTGAGAATCTACTGATTTTTCATGCTTGAGGATGGGGGTTTCATCCTGAACAACACTTTTGGGAAAGAAAATAAAAATAGAAAGTCAACCTAATCATACCAATTTAAACTTGAATGAACAATATAAAACTCTATACTGATAGAAACATAAAACCTTCTATAGATCTAAGAAGGACATAATGATGTTTACTAGTCACCAAAAGACAATTTCAGATGGAAAAATCAGACTCATTCACCAATATAATTAATGTCTAAATTTTAGTAATTTGAAATCCATATTTTTTATATTTCCATATAATGTGGGTAAGTAGTTAATTTGTGTATAATATTGTTTTTGATTAAATAAGAAAGGGTAGGGCCCTGATCCCATACAAGAACAACAAAACAAGAAACAACACTACATCTCCTCACCAAAACCATAGAGAATGAGCATCAACTTATTCCTAGAGAATCAAAATAGATAACCCTATCCAAGTACTGATATGATTTTAACCAGACCATACTATCATTAACCCAGTGATTATCATAAGGTAGGAAGACCCTATGGGTGAATGGGTCTTTTGTCAGGGTTTTCAAAAAACTTTCGAGAGCCTCTAATATTGATATGTAGTTTTTGTTTTATCTGGGTTTCAGTGTTGAAAAGTCAAAAATCAGATATGTAGGTGAGATTTCATGATTTGACAACAACTTTGACAACTTTTGCATCTTTTACAATGTTTTCAATCTTTCTCTTTAAGAGGTCTTCAATACTTCTTCAACCTAAATCTACAACACACACATAGGAGGGAAAAATTGTTTTTTTTTTGGTGAATGGGGGTTTACCTTGGTCAAACCCCGTTTTGGTAATTAAACCTTGAATTCAAATAAAGGATGAAAGAATTAATGATGAATGAACAATTCTACGTTGCAACTCAATAAACCCTTGAGTAAACCTTTGAAAATATGCAATATTGATCTTCATCTTGCATAAAATGAATTCAATGGATGTGGATCTTGATTCTTGAATTGATTCTTCAATACTTGGCTTTGAATCTTGAAACCTACATCACAATGTTAGCTCTAAAAACATGCATGATGAAAGAATACTTTGAAATCATGATGGGATCAAGTGATTTATACAATACATCACTGATATTTCCACTCTTGCATACTCTTCATCATCAAATTAGCTCTTGTAAAATTACACTTGAAATCTCATAAAATTTCTCTTTCTTGCTTCCCTAGGCTCTTGAAAAACTTAGAATTTATTTGATAAAAGGACCTTGTATTTATATATATGTATCCTTAATTTCCCAACATTCAAACATTACAAGCTGACATAAAAATTTGATTTTAGATATGTTAAAATACTACCAAAAACATAATTTATATTTGGGTTCAAATTCCTAGGGAGGACCCATTGGCCTATGGGTGAATGGGTCCTAGGTCCCTTTTCTTGGAACACACATTGCTCAAGGTAAAGTGTTATGTGTTGGCATTAATTATTGTTGATTTTCCTTTTCAAAAAATGTAATTCATTAGGCAATGTAGATGAATAATAGATCTTCTAAAGGCACAATTGCATCCAATTTAATTAGGAGGGCCCAAACAAAGTGTGAAAATGTAAAGGGATACATTTTTCTACACTACACTTATGACAAGTTGCTCCAAAATAGTTTCTACACACTTTTCTAATTATATTCAATATTTGATGTTTACAATGAGCACTCACTTGTAAAGGGTGCAAAATTCAAACAATTTATATTTACATATCTTAATGCATACTTATTGGTACCTAATATGCCATAAATTTGAGCCCCTATCAACATGGTGAGATTTCAAATGCACATTTCCCATACTTGCTCTCAAATCCACATGGTCCAACTCCATTTACTATAGGCACTTGCACAAAAATTAAATGGTGTAAGGATCCTCCACAAAATATAAGAAAAATATTATTCACAATTCACTTGTGCCATTGTAGATTTCATACAAAATTGGCAACTTCAAATTTGAATAATTCAATTTAAAACTCAAAAATGAAATTGAATGCATTATTTTTCAAATTCAAATGAATTATAAGAGAAAAATTATGCAACATCATATTCAAAAGGTAGTAAACTACAAATTGCCTCCAAGTGCACAACTAATATCTAATTATATATATTTTGAAATACTATATATTGAGGTTTTCCATTATATATAATCCAATTAAGCCATTAAAGGTTCATGGTGTCCTATTTATTGGTTCCAAATGCCACATTAGAGATTTGTTTTGGCATGAAACACATTACCATTAGTATTTACTTTATAACATTTGGCATTTGAATATGTATTCCTTTTCACCCTAATCATTTTTCAAAATTGTTTCTTCATGGTTTCCATTGCCTATTATTCCACAAGACCGTAAAATTCTCTATGTCAACCTACTATATACCTATACACACATATATATAGTATATACACACATATCTATATATCTATCCCTTTTTTACAAATATAATTAATGTCTAAATTTTAGTAATTTGAAATCCATATTTTTTATATTTCCATATAATGTGGGTAAGTAGTTAATTTGTGGATAATATTATTTTTGATTAAATAAGAAAGGTTAGGGCCCTGATCTCATACAAGAACAACAAAATTTTCCAGTGCAACAACAACTAGACAAGAACAACAAAACAAGAAACAACACTACATCTCCTCACCAAAACTATAGAGAATAAGCATCAACTTATTCCTAGAGAATCAAAATAGATAACCCTATCCAAGTACTGATATGATTTTAACTAGTCCATACTATCATTAACCCAGTGATTATCATAAGGCAGGAAGACCCTATCATAAGTTCCCAAAAGGCATATAACCATCAAAATAGAGATTAACAGTATATACAACATTGTTACAACCATCTACTTCTCCACATATATTGTTTCCATTTACATAAAATATATGTAGATAGGTAAATATGTTTGTATATAAAGATATGTTATGCATATCTATACACACAAACATATAACTATAACTTTAATTTGTATAAGTTATATTATTTTCTTGCTAAAATAATGTTTCTCTTCTCTTCAACTATGAAGGACACTTGGATCCATGAGTTTATATATTTGTATGCTATTGTTAAATAATTGTCAACTATTAACAAGTATTACTAGATATGCTACTATTTCTTAAATAGCTATTAGAGTTCACTCATATGCTTTTTCAACATAATATATTTATATTACAAATTTTATCTTAACAATGCTACAATTATTAGTATTATTTTATTAAGGTCCATGTTTCAATGAAAACTATGGCTAGAGATGAAAAGGGAAAGAGAACATGTGGAAAGTGTATAATTAAAGTAACTCAAGGAGTGAATTTCACATTTGAAAAATCTAGTGAGGAAGATATACCAATGACCAACCAACAAGAGGATATTATGGAATGTCCAAGCCTCTCAACACATAATTTGGGTATGGAACCAATTGTTGGCATTGCTTGAATAGATGAGGTGCACTTGGGGTCTTCAAAGGTTTAAAAAATTAACTGGTCATATGATGACATCAAAGTTCATTAGAAGACATCGAATACAACCATATGTCCATCAGAGTTTCAATGAAGAAGTGAGGTATACCTCATAATAGTTTAAGGTTATGGTTGAAGGAAATTGCCACCACCAAATGAAGGGAGCCATTGGCCATTTTAACTAAGGAGTAAGAGGAAAAAATTGTGAAGTGGTACAAGGACATGGATAATATTGTCCATGAACTTGAAGGTTCTCAACTCGATGAGATTCCTGAGAGGTAATGGTGGGAAAGTTTTCAAAAATAACATCTATATTTTATCATTCGAATCAAAGAGAGGGTGGACACAAATAGAGAGATAATGTTAAGGCCATGCATAGTGGCATCATTTTATGAAAACTTGCAAAATATTATACAAAAAATGCCAATATGGCTCTAGTAGAATTTAGTGTACAAGTTGGTAGAATTTGTGGCATGTAGGTAATTGTAAGATTGGGTTAAAAATGTGTCCCCCATTTAATCTCCAAAATTAAGGAGTTGAGTCATAATATTAGCATACGTAAGTGCAACGAGATTGAGTACCCTTGGTTTCTATCTATTTAAATAAAAAAGGAATATCAAGAACCGCATTTCCAATTGTGAGTCAGGGGCATGCATGATAACCTTGGAAAATTCTTGAATGATAAAAGGACTATTTTTTAAATGGTTAGAATATTTGGTTGCATCTATCCTTGGTGGGGTGTCACTGAAAAGAAAAGAACTTATTTTCAATGGTCATGGCAGCTAAGTGGCCTTCAAGACAATTGAGGAAGAAAGGTGTTTAGTAATTGACCTACTCACCCTATTTTACAATACTAGCCACAAGTTGCAACCCATGAATGTGAGTTTCTATTCTCCACCCAAAAATTATTTCAAATAACAAAGGACAAAATGGATGGAAAACCACCCCCAAATAAAAATAGGAAGGGAAGAGTTGGAAACTATTTCTAGCAAGGCCTTCAAACAAGAATTAACACTTGTTGAGTGGGAAAAGTGATCCTAGATCCAATTAGGATAACTAAGATAATCTCCTTTTCAATTGACTCAACATTTAAACATAAGTCGAATAGGGTTGTGATGATTAGCTTATTTCCACAATGGAGAGCCAATCCCCTAGTGTTTATGTTTGTTTTGTGTTTTGTTGTAATAAATTTTATTTTTGCTTTGACAAGCTTATTTGACATATAACCCTAGATCTAAAAATGTAATTTAGTGGACAGATGAAAATGAAAACTAGCAAAACTAACTTGGATTTGAGAAATGACAATAGTGAGGAACCTATGACTAAAATTTGGGACCAATTTGCAAGGACAAGGGGAAAATGCACCCTAGACTAGAATTATTCTTTTTCAGATCTTAGAATTTTGAATTGTAGGTTGTAGTCTTCATTGTTTTATCCTAGACTATCACCTACTAAAATCTCTAGATCTGACCCATAAACATGAAAATAGGGAAGAAGGTTGTGTTCTAGGTGGGAGCACAAAGATGGGGGACTAGAAAGGGGTCTTAAATGGCCACCTTTTTTTTTTAAATCAAGAAAGACTAACCTTGGATGAGAAATTGAAGATAGTTACACTCAAAATTTTAAGGTACAACAAAAAAGAGGCGTACTGTTCTGAATCTACTTTCTAAACTACTAACTTTTTTTTAAATGGTAGAAATTAAGGGGTTAAAAAAGGGAGGTTACACAATTTTATCTTGTTTTTTGAATGGAATTTTCCATAAACATTTTTGGATGGGGCTTGGGATTTGCATCACTCGAGGTCATAGGTTTGACTCCACTTTTTAGTGGGAAAGGTGTGGGTCAGTAAATAGTGTGCCAATTACTGCTCCGATGACCTAGGGTATAGGAATGGAATTTTCCATAAACATTTTAAAAATATATAGGAGGAATAGAATGGAGGACAGAACATTTCAGAGATCGTGTAATTTTGGAAACGGTAATTTTTCAAATTTTTCTTCTTATTTTGTATTCTCTAAGCATTTTGATGGGTCAAGTAGGTTATCTCTAGTTGGTTCCTCTAAAGACAAAGTTTCATCTTTCATTGGATCACCTAGCTTATTTCATGGAAATCATTTTTTCTTCGGGAAAAAGTAAATTTTTTTCCAGATCTAATGGTTTTAAGGGTTCCCCTGGTTCTATTTTTCATAATGGGGAGTGGATTCCTGACAAGCATGCTGGAAAATATTCATCGTCATTTTTTCATTATTAACCGCCTGCAAAGAAGTCTCTAGTTAGGGGTAAGCAAGCTCCTTTTGAAATTTTTGTTCCTAAATGTGAATCCCCTTCAACTTCTTCAAGCTCTTCTTGTTCATGGGTTGATGTGGCTATCGGTCGACCATATGGTCATAAGGGTTTTCTAGCTCCATGCTCTTCAGCTTCAGGGGCTCCCTTCATTCCAAATTTGGATTCTATTCTGGCCTCTTTCCCCAACAATATTCCTTTGGTTTTCCCTAAATTTCCTTCTTCGTTGAGTCCTCTTACTTTTCCTAACTCCATTGCTATCTCAAAGAAGCCCTCTTTAAACCCTAATGTTAACAACTCAGTTGAGTCTGGGCAGAGAAAGTTCCAAGCACAGGAGAAGGTTAAAGATTTGGGGGTTAATGGAAAGAAGTGGATTCTGAAGGTAACAAATAATTTTCAAGTGATCAAGTTAATGTTACACTATCTCATTCTATGCTTCAGCTACAAATTGCAGACTTCAAGGACATGGTCCTTATTGGTAAGTTTTGGAATTTCATTCCTCATCTCAAGTTTTTGACATTATGGGTATTCCAAACTTGGGAAGGATCTAATCAAGTCTTCTTCTTAGATAAAGGTGAAGGATTTTTTGTTGTGGTATTTTTTGACAAAGATTCTAGGAATGCGGTATATAGGAAAACATCATGGATTTGTGAGGGTAATGGTCTTTCAATGACTCTTTGGACCCCAAAATTCTGCCCTACTCAGGCTAGGGTAAAATTTATTCCTTTTTGGGTTCAGCTTCAGGGTTTACCCTTGGAATATATAGATTCATGCATTATTGAGATTTTAGGCAATAAATTAGGCATTTTTTAAAATCAAGATTTGAATTTTTTCTCTAATCCTTCTTTACCAGTCAGGTTATGTGTTCTCATTGATGTATCAAGACCCATTCCATCAGTAGTCAATATTAAGTCAATCTATGGCACGTGGAAACAAAATGTGGTTCTGGAGGATCCTAAGAAAATTTATTTTCTTTGCCATTTTCCTCTTAATCCTTTCAAAAAGTGTATGAATTCTAAGGTTTAGAATAAGTATGTTAAAAATAACTCTCATAAAAAATCAGAAGAATCTTTGAAGGTTAAATCATTTGTGGCCTTATCTTCTCACATGAATGGGATTAGTGTGTTTGATATATCCTTTTTCTTCAAGCTCTTTTATCTATGTGTAAAATGGTACCATTTTACCATTGGTCTAAAAATCCAATCTAATTCAGCCTATTACAATGTTGGATATTTTATGATTTTAATCTTCAATGGGATTTTTCATAGTGCATCCTTTTTGGGGGATGTTGAGGGTGATCAAGTAGTTTGTGTTGATAAGGCAAACTATGTTCTTGACATTTTGCCTCCTTCTTTGGGAAAAAAATTCTCATTTTCTGGATATGATAATTATAAGATAGTTTCAAATCTTTCTATAGTCAAGCCTTTTGTTGTTTCTTTTGTTCCTAGTTGGGAAAAAAATTGTTGTCTCCAATGAATATTTTTCTTCATTCTCTCAAGCTTTTCCTTCCTCAACTTAAATTTGATAGTTTTCAACAAGTGAACCAGTGTGCTTTTATGCTAGCACTTGGTGTGATAATTCAATGTGATGAAAGGTTAAATTTATTTGAAGTTCAAAATTAATTGGGCAATCTATAGTCTCATTCAAATATAGTTGATTTAAATTATCATTTTGTTGGTTTTCCTTTTGATGAGGATCTTGTAAAAAAATTTGATCAAACTTTAGTATCAATAGGTGATCAATTGATAGATGATATTGCTTCTGAGGTTTTTGGGGAAGGGAAGCCTTCAGATGATTTGTGTTCAATTTCTGAGTCTTTTTTATCTCTGCCCTCAAGTAAAAAAGTAGCCTGCTAAAAGGGGTAGAAAGTCTTTAGCTACCAAATTGGAAGAGGAAATATCAATGGGTTTACAACCGACACTAGATGTCAATCTAGGTTTTTCCATTAAACAAAAAATTCCAAGGAGAACGTGTTGCTCTCCCAAGTCACAATGAGGCTAATATATTGGAATTTTAGAGGATTAAATTCCCCTGAAAAAAGGTCCCAAGGAAAGAATCAATTGGATGCTTCAGGGGCATATATTATTGTTTTGCAAGAAACTAAAACTTCTAAAGAATTTTTTCAAGTAATAAATAAGAAGTGGCACAATTGGGAAGCATCACATTATCCTTCTCAAGGTGCTTCTGGGGGTTTGATTACTTTTTTCAATGCTAAAATAGTTAGCATAACCAATATTTCTTTTGGTCAAAATTGGCAATTAATGAAGATTATTCATTATGATTTGTCTTTTTGGTTGCTGAATGTATATGGGCCTACAAGTACTTCAGGTAAAAAGGTGTTGTGGGATTCTCTAAAGCTAAAGATAGATGAGTTGGGCCAAGAAATTTCTTTTCTTGTAGGACATTTTAATGCTATTGAAATTTTATTGGAAAAAAAAGGTGGAATATGTCCTCCCAAATTAGTCATAGAGGATTTTGCTACTTTTATACAAGACAATGCTTTGGTGGATGTAATTCCACAAAATGGGAGTTTCACTTGGAAAAATAGGAGGAAATTTTTTCTTCAAATTGCAAAAAGACTAGATAGGTTTTTAAATTCTCCAAATTGGGTCCTTAGTGATTTTGTCTTGTCATATGAAATACTACCTTTAGTTGGCTCTGACCATTTTTTCTATTTCACTTGATTTTATGACAAAGAAAGAAAATTGAAAGTTCCAATCTTATTTCAAGTTTGAGGCAATGTGGTTTAGGCATCCTAATCTTATTAGATTAATAAAGCAATGGTGGTTGAGTACCCCAACTTTTCCTGGTTCATGGATGTTTCACTTGAGTAAGAAATTGGATCATATTAAGCAACATTTACAATTTTGGAATCATCTTGTCTTCAAGAATTGTTTTGTGCAGAAAGACTTGGTGTATAAAAGGCTAGTAGATATTAATGAAATTATCATTGCTAATTGTCTTGATAATTTATTATTTGAAGAGAAAAGTAAATTAAAAGAGGAATGGAAAAAATTACTATTGAGAGAGGAGGTTTACTGAAGGCAGAAGTCTAGGGAATTGTGGTTGAAAGATGGTGATAGGAATACCAATTTTTTTCACATTTCAACTGAAATTAAAAAATTAAAAAATTCAATCTTCTGAATTCAAGATAGTGTGATAGGTATTTTTCTTTCAAAAGAGGAAAAAATTCAGAATGAAGCAGTAATTTTTTGTCTTGCTCTATTAACAAAAAACACTAATATCAGTGATAACTTAGCAATGGAAAGAGAAGAGATTCTTCATCACATTACAAATATGGTGTCTCATGAAGACAACATTTGGTTGTTGGCTCCTTTCTCTCTCAAAAAATGAAAAGAGGTTGTATTCTCAATGTCTTCGGATAAAGCTCAGGGGCCAGATGGTTTCACTGCCATTTTTTTATCAAAAATGTTGGGACTTCAGTGGTTTTGACATTTTAAATTCTCTGGAGGAATCAAGAAAATCAGGTGGTATGTTGAAAATATTTAATGTCACAAATATTGCCATCATTCCCAAAATCCAATCCCCAAAAAATTTCTCTGATTTTAGGCCTATTTCTCTTTGCAACACAATTTATAAAATATTCACAAAGGCCATCTATCTTCATTTACATCCTCTTATATCTACAATTATTTTTGAGGAACATGGTGGCTTTCTTCCTAGTAGAGAAAATTCAGAAGGAGCAATTGTTGCTCATGAAACTTTGCATTCTATAGCTGTAAATAAATTATCCTCACTGATAATTAAACTTGACATGCAAAAAGCATATGATAGGGTAGATTGGGGTTTTTTAAATCATGTTCTACTAAAATTTGGTTTTTCACCCAAATGGTGTAAGTGGGTAAGGGCATGTTTATCAAGTGCTAAGTTCTCAATGTTACTAAATGGGTCAGGTGTGGGGATTTTTGGCTCTTCTCATGGGGTTCGTCAAGGGGATCCACTTTCTCCATTTTTATTTATCATATTAGTAGAAGCCTTGAGTAGATAATTTCATTCAGCTCATGTTCAAGGTAATATTCAGAGTGTATTGATTCCAAATACTAATTTATTAGTGACTCATTTTCTCTTTGCTGATGATACTTTGCTCTTTGGTAAAGTTGTTTTCTCAGAAGCTTTAAATATAAAACCTTTATTGGTTAAGTATAGTAGAGTTTTAGGTCAAAAATTAAATGAAGGAAAGCCAAAAATTTACTTGTTTAATACAAAGCCTACAACAGAGAAGAAGATAGTAAATTTATTTGGCTTTAAGCAAGATTAGTTGCCATCTAAGTATCTAGGAATTCTATTTTTTTTAGGTTAAAATAAGGTTACTTACTGGCATAAAATTATTCAGAGTATTCAAGACAAACTACTTTCATGTAAAGGGAGATGGTTATCACTTGCAGGAAAAATCTTGTTGGTAAAAAGTGTGTTATCAATGATTCCTAATTATTATATGTTTGTTTTGAAAGCTCCAAAGTCCATCATTTTTCAAATTCAGAAAATTATTAGAAAAATTATATGGTATGCAAATGTAGATAGAAAAAATAAAATTCCTTTGATTTCTCTAGAAACAATGTGTTTATAAAAGTTAAAGGGTGGAGGAGGCCTTCACAATTTGTTAGAAAGGATCTTGGTGTTAGGTGCTAAAATGGTTTGGCGTATGTATGAAAATCCTTCTTTAAAATGGTGTCATTTAATGCAAAGAAATTATTTGGATAATCAAATTTCAACAAGAATATTTACTGTTACTAACCCTCCTTCGGGTTCAACAATGTGAAACTTTCTAGTTTCTTGTAGAAAAATCATTTTACCTCACTTAACTTGGGAGGTAAAATGATGATAATGAAGCCATTTTTTGGAAAGATTCATGGAATGGTTATTATAATCTAGCAAAAAAATTTCATTTTGGTAATACTACAACTTTATTGACTCAAAATTGGGGTCCAAGAGTTAAAGACTATGTTCAACAAGTTGATTCATTGACTGGTAAAGTCAAGTGGAAAGATTTCAAAAATGAATTAATGGATGAGTTTCATAAAGTTTAGATTACATCAATTCTTCGTGAAAGATCAACTTTATTTTCATTCAATCTAGATAGGATAATTTGGTCTAAAGCTAAATTTGGTTGTTATACAATTAAAGAGGGATACAAATATTTGTCTCAAGTTTTTTCTCAATTACCAATCCGAAGAGCATATAAATTTTGTTGGAACTCAAAATTTTTTCCCAAAGCAAGATGTTTTTCATGGCTTGCCATTCAAAATAAAATTCTTACAAGTGAAAAATTAGAAAATTTAAGAGTACCCGCTCCTTTTAAATGTGTGCTTTGTGATCAGGAGTTAGAAGATATAAATCATCTTTTTCTTTTGTATTCAATAGCTCAGATTTGTTGCTTGTTTGTTATGTCAAAAAAGAATTGGTAGTCAACTTTGCCAAATATTATTTGGAATTTATTTTCTAGTTGGCATCAACTTTATAATTCGTCCTTTTTTTCTAGCATATGGAGCATTATACCCTCTTTAGTTCTATGGGCTATTTGGTGGGCAAGAAACAAATGCATCGTTAGGAAGGGGAAATTGAATATTGATCAAATGTTGGTATTATTGGAAACTTTGATTTCTAAAGATGATAATGCTTTTGTGTCTAAAACTAAACATATTGGTTCAATTTTTTTAGATTGGGATTCTAAAATGTTGCTAGCATGGTCTCTTCTAACTCTTCCTTTGAAAGGAGATCTTCATTAGGTTTGTCAAAACGTAAACAAATCTGCTATTGCTTGGATTTCTCCTCCTCTGGGGTTTTTTAAGTTAAACTTTGATGGGGCCTCTAGAGGGAATCTAGGTATTTCTAGAGTTGGGGTGGTTATAAGGGATCATAAGGGGTTAGTTTTATGTAATAAATCATTCAAATTGGTTTTTGGGACTAAAAATGTTGTTGAAGCACAAACTCTTTTGCAAGGGTTAGAGTTAGTTCTCAGTTTTAAACTCCCAAAAATTCAGATTGAAGGTGATTCTCTCATCTTAATCAACACGTCAAGATCAAAAAATTCAGAATTGGAAGTTGGAATATATTGTTAAGAAAATCTAGGCTATGCTTGATAGAATAGGAAAATTTCAAATTTTACATACATACAGAGAAGGTAATATGGTTGCTGATTTTATACCCAATTTAGGGTGTGACCAAGCAGAAAATGAAGTAACACATGTCATTGAAATTGGTAAAATACATCCTTCTTTGGAAGCATTAATTGCAAAAGAGGGAAGTCATTGATGATTTTTCATAGTTCTATTTGAAAGTATTGAACAAATATATACTATTTGGATTTCCATTTAATAGTATATCAGTGATTTGGGAATTTATACTTCAAAAGCTATGTCAAATTATGGTAACACATATGTAATTTTTAAGCATAGATGTGTTATGTTCTAGTAAGAGCTTTCAAATATTTGATTGATAAGGAAATTTCAAATAAGTTAGTTGGCAAAGAAAACAGTACAGAAAAATATTATTAATGTTGCTTTCTATTATCCTACTAGCACATGTGTATTTGGCAATTACATATGTGTTTTGACAATTAGTAGATTTATGGAAAAATTGAAGGGTTCAATATAGTATATAAATTTTGTTGTCCAAATCAATAACTTGGAAAGTATTCGAGCTGGAATCATAAATGATGTGGCAAGTTGTCATGTCAATGGTAAAAATAATAATTTTAGCTAAAATCTTCGTACAAATTTGTGGGCACGAAAAGTTTTGGAAATCATGTCTCAAATAATTGGAATCATATATCGTCATGTTATCTTTTCATGATGATGTAAGAATGGATTTTTTTGCAGGGTAGTATAATATTTTTCGCTAACATGTTAATCTACTAGTACTCTTCAATACTCAAAAAAATATTTTTCAACTCCCCTTAATGTGTTATGGCATGTATGGGTTCAACGTTTCACATCAACTATTTATCTATTTGCTTATGGTAAGCGAACAGGTGGATTTCTATGATAATTACATAGTAAGTTGTCATAAAGGTTAGCATGCTTAGCATCTTTCACAATAAAAGGTCTTAATTTACAAATATTATGGAGGTGCTAAAGCATGTGTTAATTTTCACCTTCAAAAGGACTCTGAAAAGCAAGATATTATGACATTTTTCTAGATATAAGGAAAAATATTTCACCTATATATCTGGGCTATAGTAATCGTATATTTACAACAGTCTTAATTTTCTTTTCTACGAAGCTAATTGAAGTTACAATTCTAAGATTTGTATTGGAAATGGATTATCATCCAAAGAATTGTAGATTATGGTTTCTAGTGCAAAGGTGGGAGGCTCCATTTTCTGGTAAGTTAGAAGAGCCACATTTGCAAATAGTGTTTAAGTTTCATTGTCCTTGTGATTTCAGATGTCTTAAATGTGTCATTGGGGATGGAACACTTCAACCAAAAGCTAGAAGGTTGATTTTTCCTTCAAATATCCTCTCAATTTTCATTTCAAATCTAATGGACATCCTACAATGTTTATATTTTGTGACAGTCATTGCAAAAAACATGGAAAATAAAATCTTTCAAAATGATGTTGTTCTTGTTTGTTCTCAAAATTATGTCTTATCTATGGGAGAGGGCTACATGGGTGGTATTTTCCCTCCTTACTTTTTACCACACAACAAAGATTTTGTAAATTTTTATGATGCTCTTAAGTAGTCTCTAGAGTTCTCTGATCCTAGTCACTTAAATAGAGCCTTATCAAGATATATTCATCATTTGGGAAGGGAAATGGTTGAGTCTTTCAGAGAAAAATATTACTATACTTCTTTTCTAATTTATCATAATTGTTATCATGCAACTCCTCTTTTGCAGCATCAACCAGGTACATCAAACCCAAGTTCACAAGGTGTAGCAAAAAAGGTGCTCCACAATATGTCTCTGAATCAAAATCAAGGGGCAAGTTTATATAGAAGGGTTGACATGGGTGTTGTTCTAGATATGAATATTTCTTTAAACTCTTAGAACGTGGATGAAGGTAATGAAGAAGAAGGAGACAATTTGATGGAAACCATGTAGATGGAAGAGTAAATTAAAATGAGCAAAGAATTTTTTGGAGGTGTTATTTTTTGGTAAATTTCATACAATTGATCACAAAATTTTGACAAGCAGTTGGTAAAAATCAAAACGAGGCAAAAAAAGTTATATTACACAAACCAAGTTTTTGATTATTAAAGCTCGAATGTAATGTCTTTTGGGGAGTATGGTTTTTTGTAATTAATCAACTTCATAAACTTGAGAAGATTATTTTGGAGGTTATTGTAAAAAAGTAAAAATTGTATAATGACCAAAATAAATGGTCATGTAGGCTAGTCTTCTTTTTTTGTACTATTTTTGAGCTATAACCAGAGGTTTTCTTCCTGGCTCTTTCATGCCAGTATGCTCATCGAACCAGGATTTGTAAAAAATATTTACTTATGATATAATAATACATAGTGGCCTGCCAATTTTATTTTTTTTTTAAAACACCATAGAGTTTATCCCTATTTTTTTCTATTTTTTTAATGAATATATGATTTTTTACTAATTTTCAAAGTGGACACATCCTGAAAAATAGAAAATTGAGTGTGCTCCCCTTAATTTTTTTGAAAAATTAAAAAAACATTTTTTTCATATGTCTAGAATGGAGTCTAGTTTCTAAAAATGTAATTTATTTAAAATTTTAATGAATAGTTAAAAAATAAAATTAAAAATACCAAACATTAGTTTTTTTTTTTTAAATATACACCAAAAAAAAAATTAAAGATGAAAACCTTAGCATACTAAAAATATGAAAAACATTACATGGTTAGATATCTAAGAGAGAGCTCAACATTACCCATACATTTATTTGATTTGATATTGAAACACGTGCAAACCTGAGGGGGAGAACACTCGAGATTATGTCAATTTTTCACAATCTGCAAAAACACATATTTGGATGTTGGAAATTCACTCCAAGCCTTTGGGTTGAGATCCCAAGGAAAATCCAAGCCAAAGGCTTAGAAATTTCCAAATCATGTTATAAGATGCTCACGTTATGTTCTCAATTGAAATTTTTTCCTTCTCTTTTATTTTCTCTTTATTATCTTTCTCTTCAAGTGGAACTATATACATGAGATAAAAGTATAAGTTAACCTTTACCTATGGAAATTTAATTTATTATACTTTAATATATATTTCATGTATATAGTTTCAAAATGTTTGAGAGTGGTTTGGGATCTCTAGGAGTTATAATGCAAATTATAGTTTTTCGAAGATCTTATAAAATTTTAGATATTCAAATTTTAGTACTTAGCATGTCAAATTTTAGTAATTAGAAAGTTTTATCATCTTTATCTCTCCCTATCTCATTCATTGTTTATCCCTTATAATATATATATCTCTCTCTCACTATCTCCATCCCTTTATTTGACTCTCTCTCCCTTGAGTTCAAGAACTACCTCTCTCCCTAACACTCTCTCCCTCTCTCACACACACACACAAACCTCTATCTCCCTCCCTACCTCTCCCTCCCTCTATCCTCTCCCTCCCTCTCTTTCTACCTAACCCTCCCTCCCCCTTCTTTCTATATCTCTTCTCCATATCTCTCTTTGTTAATTGGTTAATTGGTTGGAACATTTGGTTGCATATATCATTGTTGTATTGTCACCCAAAGGAAAATCTCTTCTTATTTCTAATTTTCATGGTAGTCACATGGCCTTCAAGACAATTAAGGAAGAAAGGTGTTTAAAAATTGACCTACTCACCCTCCTTGCACATGACTAGCCATAAGTTGCAGCCCACGGATGTGAGTTCCTTTTTTTTATTCAAAAATTATTTCAAATAACAAAGGACAACATAGATGGAAAACCACCACAAAATCAAAATAGGAAGGGAAGAGTTGGAAACTCTTTGTAGAAAGGCCTTCAAACAATCGTTGGTGCCTTTTGAGTGGGCAAAGTGATCCTAGATAAAATTAGGATAACTATGATTATCTCATTTTCACTTGACCCAACATTGAATATAAGTTGACCACAATTATGATTATTTTCTTATTACCACAATAGATATCCAATCCCCTAGTGTTTATGTTTCTTTTGTGATAAATTTGATTTATGTTTTCACAAGCCTATTTGATATATAACCCTAGATCTGAAAATCTAATTTAACATACATACACAAAGTAAAAGTACCAGGAATGGCTTGGATATGAGAAATGACAATAGTGAGGGACCTATCACTAAAATTTGGGCTTGATTTGCAAGGGAAAGGGCACAATGCACCCCAAACTAGATTACTTCTTTTTTGAATTTTTAAATTCTAGATTTTAGGTTGTAGTATGCACTATATTTTCTTGGACTATCACATGTTGAAATCTCTAGATTGACCTGCACACATGAAAATAGGGAATAAGGTTGTGATGTATGAAGGTTGTGTTATATAGTATATTTCCTAAGTCAAAACTCATGTTTCTATTTCTATGTCCATATATACAAATTGATGATGATCAGTAGGGAATACCCTAGGTCGGGCAGAGGCCAAAATAATAATAATTGACTAAAATTGATAAATTACAAATGTTAATACTACCTTGACATGAAGACACTTGAAGAAGAGATACCACATACAAGTTTATTGATGTTAATGAATGCATGCCTTGAATTCTTGATAGACCTACAAACATTTAGTTTAGCTACACAATGGATTGCTACTATTAACTTGTAGAGGATAAGTCAACACATATTCATGATTTGGCATGATTGATCATAATTACTGATTGAAAATAATTACTTCCTTCATATTGATGTCTTGCAAGCTTGAACTTGATTGATAAAAGTGCTGTAATAATGCTGCTATTTTTTCCTCTAACTACCCTTGATTGATTTTAGGATCTTCAATTTTTACAATAGATTTTGTAGTTGTGCTTCTTAGTATTTAAAATGATAAAATGAGTAAGATTTATATGCAATTCTTCTAATTTCTCTAAAATCAAATACTGATGGCTGAAAAATGAAATTTGAAATTTAAATAATAAATTACTGAAACTGAGATATTCAAATCTGGGGCCAAAAGAGGTGTCTAGGGCATAGTGTACCCTTGACTAGAACCACCTATTTGGGGGTATAAAAGTGTTGGGGGAAAATAATAAATGCATAATATCATTTCACATGTTTTATTTTCTAAAGATATTTGTGAAACATGTAATTAAATGTATAATCACGTCCAAGAACATAGGGTGGAGATAAAACTAGTGTGAAATTATCAAGGGTAACAATTTGTGATGCTACAACACCATGCAATATTATTAGTGGCTTCCAAAGGATGGGGATTTGGCTATTAAATTGCACTATGCTTGAAATGGACATGAGACCAAGTGAGTCCCTTATAGTTGAAGAGGAAGGAAACATAAGTGGAGTTGAATGTGATGCCATCATAATGGAAGCGGATCCATCAATTATTGCAACAAAAACTTGTTTACGAATAGTTGGATATGAAGAGGAACATATAAAATAATTCACCCAAAAATAAATTATGATCTTTTCACACAAGAAATGAATGATTTATAAGACGAATACACATGATTTCTTAATATTCAAGTGTAGGAAAGTCAAATTTTTAATTTTCAAAGTGGTTACAATGAGGCTATACATATCCAACTAATGGTCAATCAAGTGAATTTTTGGTTGCTAAAGATAGTGTAGAAGGTATAAGTTTTCCCATGTAAAGAACCAAACTAGAGTGGTTGAAAGAAGGAGCTACAAATCTAAGGGAGCAAACTAATTTCAGTCAAGTGAATGTTAGTATTTCAATACGATAAACACCATAGCATGATCCAAAAAATATCATACACTACTTTACAAATACAATAAATTCAGATGTAGAGAATTGGGTAAAATATGAAGATGATAATGCTAAAAGTGAACAATATGTTGATTTTGTGGTATACACACAAGATGATGAATTAAAAACAAGGTCACTTAATAAATTTCTTAAGCTTATAATGGAAAGGATGCACTCAAGGGAATGTGCACCAAAATTATGTAAAAAAAGAAACCAATGTAGAAAAAAATAAGCAAACATGAGCACATTATTGTGAAACCTACAAAATGTACTCATATGGCTTGATAATAGTAATTCATATGTGAGCATATTTATTTCCTTCCTTAACAAACTCACATAATCTTTTTAAAGAGATCTAGTGTTATATTGAGCACAAATTAACAAAACATAAGCAAATTTTTGAAACATAAAACCATAGACAAATAAGATAGACCCTCATTTGCAACCCATGGTCTCAACTTATAGATCAACCTCTCCACCTTATCTCCAAAATATGATCATGCTTTGCACATTTCACAAGGATATTCACAGTGTCATGTCGTAGAAGAGGTAAGTGCCAAATTTTAATGTAATAGAATCAAATTTGGTTTGTATTTGAAAAAATGATTTACTTTTTATGAATTTAATTTTCTATATAAATTCTTTATTTAATAGATCCAATCAATCCTAATCTAGAGCTGAATTCAAATGATGAAATGTCTAATGAAAACCCTTCAATACTTGACTTTCCTCCAACACTTTTAATAAATCCTAGACAAAGATAAGAGGATTCGGTAGAGCATTTCGAACAAAATAAAAAAGAATTATTTTTAAAATTCAAGATTTCAACATCAAACCCCCACCATGATCAATTTTTCCATAGTGAAAAGTAAAATTAATCAATGGAAAAGTTATAAATATTCATGCATGAATTTTATGTAACAAAATTATTGTATGAATTGAAAAATAAAGACATAACAAAAGAATAAACATGTGCTATGTGTATGGATATTTAGAACCAACACACCCCTTGCTATGAATTCGAGGAGATTTCCAATATTTTTTTGGAACCATGATGAGATAAAATATAATTTTAGGATAGTTGGTGAATGGTATTTAACCAACCTCCATGTAATAACCATGAGGTGTCACTATTTTTTTGAGAAAATTATACTATGAGCTTGTTCTTCATGAAATTATTGGCATTTATTTTGATCATATGAGGGAGTTTTAGTGTAGAGGTAGAGGCTTTTACCAAGATAGACTAAGAGCTCATCGAGTAGGAAACTATAAAAATATAGACCACTAGCACAAAAATGTATTCATCATGTGATGGTTCTATTATTCATCAAGAAGACTATGCAGGTGTAGATTCTCCATGCAATTTCTAGCCTCACAAATACTTCTAGAGAACGTGTCATGTCAATATCCCAACCTTTTTCTTCAATAGATGATCTAACCACACGGGCATCTAGTTCTAGTGCTCCTAGCTCTCACCTATGATTGATTTTCTCTAATCTATGATTTGGAAGTGTTGGTGTAAATAAAGTCTTGTACCTAGTTAATTCATTACTAGGGGACTTATTTACACATGTTAAGTTTACTTAGGTCATAAGAATGAATCTTTCTAGAAGGTGTTAATTGCCATTAGTTGTTATCTTATCTTTTGACAACTACTACATGTGACCTAGGTAAGTATGATTAGTTGTCTCATGTCATATGATTAAGACACTTGTCATAATCTTATGAAATCTTGTATCTCGCCTTGGTTGTATAACCAAGGGGTCTCTCTCATCATAATAACAATCACAATCATATCATTCAATCATATTGATAAGAATATAGTTTATTCTTGTCACATTCATATTCTCTCTTTTTTTTCTTTCCATTTGGTCTCAAGATCTTGGCAGCCATAGCCAATTCTAACATCGTATCAGAGCGGGTTGGGTGCCATTGGATACTATTTTTTTGAAGAGAGTACTAGATTTGGGGAGGTTCCATTTTTGTCTCTTTATTACAGGTTCATATCAGAACTTTCTCGTGAAAATATGAGCTCACCATTGCATCCAGAAAACCGTTCGAGAAAGTTTATTTTTCCTTTTGTTTCGTCCAAATCAGATATATGAGGCCAAATCTATGAGGGTTTGAAGCTAAAGAGTGGTTTCCAAATCTAGAAGGTAGCTACATTTTTGGAGCATTTTGGGTCAAATTTGACCTTTTCATCGTGTCCAGGAGGGCCAAAAACCCTAAGATTGACTGCCAATTCATCCAAATCAGAGTAGTTGTCTGGTGAGGCAAAAAAAATTGCCCAGGGAGCTGTACAACCCCCTAGGTCATCATCATTGCGAGGATACAAATTTTTCAAAAAAAATTATTGCCAAATTTTTTTTGAATTTTTTTTTTTTAAATTCATTGTACCTATCAAATATTTTTGGAAGGCTTTGATTTAAAAATCAAAATTAAAAAAAAGGGAGAAAAATATGGTTTTTCTACGGACTGTAAAAAGTATCACAGGGTGGTACTATACCTGCAACAAGTACAAAATTACCCATGCGGCCCGTAGCCTGCACTTGGATCCCACATGGGTGATAATAATTGGCCCACCTGCGGCCCATTCGACACTACCCATCCACATCGGCGATCAACATTCGGCTATGAACAATCCAAAAAAAATCTAACAGTTTCACTAAAAATTTTGGCAGCGTTTAAATCAAAATCCGGCAAGCATAAATAATCTGACAAACTGAACTTCAATGATGAAAATGAAATATTCCATCATATATTCAAAGGGAATATTTCATCAAAATATTTTGTCAGCTCATAGAATATTCCGGTAGCATATTCTGTCAAGGGCATATTTCGCTGACAAGAGAATATTATTTTTTTTACGGCCATTCAACCATCAAATTTAATCATGTAAACTATTGACATCAGCATCGCATCCATGATGATGTCAGCATTCTTTTGAAAATCTTGACCCCCTCATGGATGAGCTTTTCATTTTTGCAGTTTGACTTCAAAAGGCCATATCTTGCTCAATTTTCAATGCAATTTGTTTTTATTTGGGCTAATTTTTCACACTCTTCGTAGTGGTACAATCGTTTTTGTTTTTGGTGTCTTGTTTTTCCATAAATTTTAGATTATCATAGATGCTGTTACTTTGTCCTCATTTTGGGAACTTTGGGAACTCATATCTTGCTCCTACGGTAACATTTTTTGGTGCAGTTTTTTTGAAAGTGCATAATTTTTCGTGTACTTTTCAGTGGTATGATAAAATTGATCTCATTTTGTACCAAAAATTGTACTTGATTTTGTGGCCAAATTTGGCATTTGCATGTACCAAGATCAAAGACCACTTCATTGTTTTTGGCAAGTGGCCACTATAAATGCATTAAAAATAAAGTGCCAAATCAGATATTGCTTGGGGGGGTTTCTTGATTGAGTGATTTGGGGGGTAATCTTGCAGTGGTTGATTGCATTATTTTTCTTGGTTTGTGTTCTTGCAATTGGGGAATCTCAAATTGAACTCCTTACTCCACATAATTATGCTACTTGGAGAAAATCAATATGGAACTATCTCATGATGAAAGGTCTAATAGGTCATCTAAAGGACACCATTAAAAATCCTATTGATGCTAAATAATTGGAAATATGGGAGATTGATCATGAGAAAACACTTGGATGCATATGTTCATTAGTCTCATTTGATTTACAATTTCATATTGAATCATGTAAAAAACCTAAAGAGGCTTGGGAGATTTTTAAAAATTGATATGGTAAAATAGATAAGATTAGAGGATATCAGATTGATAATGATTTGATGAATCTTGATCCTAAATTTTTTGACCACATCCAAGACTACATCTCCAAAATCAAGCAACTAAGAACACAGCTGAAGGAATGCAACATTGATAAAGAAGATTTATAATTGATTTTGAATGTGTTATCCAAGCTTGGTCCTGAGTATTCAATATTTGTTTTTAGCTTTCATACCCATCAAATTTCTATGGGAGCATCATATGTTGATCCTAAGTTTGATGACTTTTCCAATCTCCTAATCCAAGAGGAAGCTAAGTTAATGAACATGGGTCTAATCAAGTCTTCCAAGTTGCATGCATTGGTGGCAAGTGATTCTAAGGGAATATAGAATTGAGGAATCTTGATAAGAAGGAAAAGATGAAAACGAACAAGCCACATAAAGAATCAGAATCTTCAAAAGGAGAATCATCCAAGAAGGAGTGGCTTTTTTGTGCATATTGTAAGAAGGGTGTACATGAAGAACACTATTGTTATAAGAAGGATATTAATGAGTTCAAAAATATTCTCAAAAGGAATCACATTGATTTTCCTTCTAGAATGTTTGAGTCACCTCCTTATTCTTAAAAGCAGTCTAAAAAGGACAAAGGTCAAGCATCTAGATTAGGAAATAAAGGTCAAGATCTTTGTTATTTTTCAGGTCCAAGATCAAGGAGATGACTTCTAGATTCAAGAGATTCTCATCATATGGCCTCTTTCAGTCTATTTTCTCTTCATTTCAGCCTTGTACTATGTCTCCTATCTTGATGAGAAATAGTACATACATGATTGTAATAGGGAAGGGATCTATTAGTTTTGGGGACAACACTTTCCAGGATGTTTTATGTGTTCCTCATTTGATGAACAATCTTCTTTCCATATAGCAGATTACACACGGTGGAGATGGGAGGATTGTGGAGTTCACACCTGATTCAGTCATCATTCGAGACTTGGAGACTAGAGAGATCATTTCTACTGGGGTGGTTGATCATTCATCTCAGTTGTATACCTTTGCATATTTTTCTTCTGATGGTGACATTGTTCCTTTGGTTGTTGATCATATGAACCATGATTCAGATGAGAATTTTAGCTACTTGAACTAGGGATTTCTCACATCAGATCTAGTACTTGAGCCATGCATTCCATATCCTCCACCTACTATTGTAGTTGATGATGCTTGTGATTCCACAGTTTTGGTTCCTTGTGATTCAGTGTAGTAGGACACTCATAGTCTTCTAGAGATTGATACTCATGATGGCTTCTTGACAAGTATTTCAAACTTGTTTGTGGAGTCTCATCTTGTAGATTTGGGGGACATCATTGATGACATTCATCTTCTCTTTGATGAACATAATCCTTCTTCATTTGTTGTGAGGGAACACTTTAACCCTCTTTTTCATTCTCTACATGATGATTCTTTGCAGTTTGGCATGAGTGTGGATACTTTTGGACAAAACTTGGAGGAGGCTTCTTTAACTTCAGAGGGGATATCATTATTTTTGGATTATGTTCAGGAACATTTTTTGGCGAGATTGGATCATCTTCAGCATTCAATGTCGAGCTTCGACCATCATTGCACGAGACTCAACATTGAAGGGGGGCTTCCTTGTCTCTCTTCTACTTCTCTCTTATGGGGGGGTCTTTTTCCTCACATGGGTTTTTTTCCTTCTCATTCATCATTGAGAGCATTTCTTTATTGTATTTTCATCTCTCTTTTGGGGAGGATTTTTGTTCCTCTAGGTTTTCTCCTTTTCTTCGTTTGTGAGAGATTTAATTGCATATGTACCTGGATACCTAACATGGCCTAGTAGTTGGGACCCATCTTTGTGTCATTTGCATAATAATCTGCTACTCCCTAAGTTACAATTAAGGGGGGGTGTTGGTGTAAATGAAGTTTTGTACCTAGTTAATTCATTACTAGGGGACTTAAATCTACACATGTTAAGTTTACTTAGGTCATAGGAAGGAATCTTTCTAGAAGGTGTTAGTTGTTATCTTATCTTTTGACAACTACTACATGTGACCTAGGTAAGTGTGATTAGTTGTCTCATGTAATATGATTAAGACACTTGTCATAATCCTATGACATCTTGTATCTCACCTTGTCTATATAACCAAGGGGTCTCTCTCATCATAATAACAATCACAATCATATCATTGAATCATATTGATAAGAATACAGTTTATTCTTGTCACATTCATATTCTCACTTTTTATGCTTTCCATTTGGTCTCAAGATCTTGGCAGCCATACCCAATTCTAACAGGATGAGATAGTGATGTAGAGGTTGCATAGGGTGTCACCTCCCATGAGTCTAATAATTGTCATCTTATATTTTTTGGGAGTACAAATGTTGATCAAGGTGGTGCATCAAATAATAGGATGTTTAATGATGAGTTGTTGAATTATTTTGAAAATTTTAAATTTATAGTTTATCTATATTTTTATTTTTTAGTTTAATATATTATTGTTTGTTTAAATGATGAATTCAACTTTAACAAGGTGGTATACACAATAATTTTGATGTTGGTGTTAGCATTGTATTTCATCATCAATATGCTTACACAGGTATGAGTATGAGCATATATGTTTAATAATGATTATTTTTTCTCAATTGATATCATTAGGTATTATGAAATAAATGATAAATGTCTTTGTTATGTTATAGATTGATGTAAGAAATATCATGCAAGGAAAAACTTGTCTTGATGATGTAGAGCATCGTAGGCTAAAACAACTAGAGTAATGATATGTTGTAAGTGTGCAAATATAATATTATATCATTATAAATAATGTTTTAATTATAAATTTTGGCATGGTATCTAAATTTATAATTTATATATATAGGTTGAGCTGCATAATAGTGAGGGACACAATAGATCAAAATGACACAAGACACCAACTGATACAAGGGATTATGGTTAAATCTCTATTTGGGAAATAAGAGGTCGTATCTTTAAACAATAGTGTTTGATTCATATATGAAGAAACTTTGTATTCTTGCATATGGTATATAGATAATATCTTTTGTATGGTTATATGTACCGATGATATTTTTTATTCTGAGGGACAATACATTGACCTCATGGAATTATATGACATTTTTCATTCCCTCATGGCCTTATCGAGACCAATATATATAAATATTTTAAGTTTATTGGTAGCTTAAATGGTTTAAAATTTTCTCATATTTTACTTATCTCTTAGCGGTGCATTTATGAGGACCCAACAGTTATAGAAATACTTATCTCTTTCTATTGGTTGTGCACCACTTGCTACATTAGTGCACTATTTAAAATTTTATTTTACTTGTACCTAAATAATGTGATCATATTTCATTGATTTTTCCCACAATAGTGGGTTACAATTTTTTGACAGAAGAAAAATTAAAAATTCCCATCAAGAAATTAAAAATGGCTTACCCTTTCTAATGAAGGGGGTTCAAATGAACCCCTCCTTATAATGAACCCCCACTTGCACTATATAGGGGGTGTTCATTTGAACCCCCCTTCTAAAGAACGGGGTTCAAATGAACATGTTTCATTGGAAGGGGAGTTTGAATGAACACCTTTTTTTACTTTGCTCCTTTAATTGCAAAACTAATGCAGTTTTTAAATTTTCAAGTTTGATTTGGAGGTGTAAATAGATTCAAATAGATGAACCAAGTTGGAGAAATGTAGTCCTTGAAACAGGCTTCCCAACAACTATAAATTGGATATATTTTTATTTTATTTTTTTGTTTAACTGAACATAGGTTTTTCACCGAACATCAAGTTCAGTGAAAAACCATTGTGGAAAAATAATAAATTTTTGGATTTTTTTTTGAAAAATATGTACGCACTAGGTATTTATGTCCTCATTCAAACAAAAAAAATCAATACACATGTAAAAATTGGTATGTGATTGAAAGTGCACCTATGCATAAATTGTAATTGGTTTGACTTCAAAACTTAATTAAATTAAAAATATTCAACAAAACATTATGAAACAAAATGGAAGCACTAGATATCAATGTTGCCAACCTTAATTCAAAAGAATCATAATTATATCCTTTGTGGAAAAAAATTATGCAATTGAAAGTACACATCACTTTTTAAAAATGTTGCTTACTATTAAAAACTAGTTATCAAAGGAGATGCAAAAAAGAAATTACAATTTCATTTCATTTAAGAAAAATGTATATATTTAAAATTCGTAGAAAAAAATTCTCACAAATCACTAGTTTGGATCATCTTTAAATTCCTAATAGTTTACCTACTATAGGTGTCGAAAAGTTAAGTTTTTGCTCATAATGTTGCTTTCAATGTCAAGTTTGGCCAAAAATTGTAACCCATTATTGTGGGATGAATGTACAACTATTATAATTTTTTTAGAATAACACTATGATGAAACATAACACAATATACACATTAACACCTACCTCTACCAAATTTAAGCATTAAGATCATGTCACAGTTTAATTTTGGAAAGAAACACCACTTCAACCCTTAGACTAATGTTTATTTTAGCTCAAATAAAGGAGAATTTTGAGTCTCATAAAAACATTATTGCTACCAATAGACTTGGCCAATGATCACATACCATATCCATATCCATAAGTTTTCCATGTAACTATTCTTATAGACACATTCCTCTTGATCTCCTTAAGATCTAAATCCTTTTATATATTTAATGTCTATTAACTTGCACACTTGCATCAACTATGGTGATTGTTACCTTAAAAATTTGTATACATATCTTATGAGAGGTAACGTGACAAAAAAAATATCTCACCAAGTATACTTCCTCTTTCCATGTGATACACATGTCACTCATAATCTATTGGCATGCCAACACATCAATAAAACCTAGCCTAGTTCCATCCACATGTGAATATCTATAAAAATCATTAGGAATATTGAATACACCCTCCATATATACTAATCTCATTTTATTATATTAATTATTCTAGATGACCAAAAAATATTCCATACACTTGCCACATGCTATTAACAACTTCAGGAAAATTCACCACCAACAAATTCACTTCCAACAACTCATCACCAACAATTCATTGCTATGATAAATTCATCTCGTGAAAAAATCACCACCATGAATTGTTGGTGAAATGTTGGCGATGAATTTTTCACAAGATGAATTTGTCATGGTGATAAATTTTTGAAGGTGAATTTTTTGGTAGTGAATTTTCATATGTAGCCACTAGCAACTAATCTTCCCTGAGCTCTATCATGAACATAAACAAATAAAATATAAGTCAATCTCAAATTACATAATTTAATTTTTCATTAAATAATTGGTCAAATATATTTGATAGGATAGGTTGGATTCAAGTGTTTAAAATTAAAAAAACCATAAATATGACCCTCTCACTAATTTTGGCACCTTTAACATGGGATATAAAACCATGAACTATATACTTATAACTATTAGAAAGATAAATTTATCAAGAAGTATAGGTTAGAATATGTTTATGATTCAAACTCATGAAATGGTGGATGCAAGAGCACAGAAATCACCAAAAACTTATGACCCATTGGATCCACAACCTTGTTCACTAGAGGAAAAATGTGTA
The DNA here is from genome assembly GCA_007115665.2 of Sequoiadendron giganteum. NCBI lineage: Eukaryota > Viridiplantae > Streptophyta > Pinopsida > Cupressales > Cupressaceae > Sequoiadendron > Sequoiadendron giganteum. Next base: position 807,636,693 of record CM021100.1, on the reverse strand, counting down.
TTCATTAAAATGAGCCTAGAAAATATAAAAACTAAAATGATCACTCAAGTATATTTTACATGGATTGGTATGATTAAAAAAATGATTTATATTAGATAGATATATATCATTTTTTTATAATAGAGAGATATATTTCATCAAATACTAGCCCATGTGTGATAAAACAAAGAGATATATATCATTGATATGAAATAAAAACATTTTTTTCCCTTGTGTTTTACAAACTAAGGTATAGATCTACAACCACACTGAAACATATATAGATGGTTAATTTTTAAATGTAATACCCTTCAATAATAATCTAGAGTGAGAAATCATAAAGGCCATATGTTTAGATCTATGGTGGCACTATCAATGCTACACTTTTCTTATAGAGAAATGTGAATTAAATACCATCACATTTGACCTCCTTGTAGGTGATATGACATTCAATTTGGAGGACGTGTTAAGGATTCTCCACATATTAGCGAGAGGAAGTAGATTTGATTCTTACAACACTACATTGTAGAAGGATTAATAAATTTGCATTAGTGGTTAATGGAGAAATTGGTTATTAATCTGGTGTTATTTTTCATAGAGATCATGACGAGAATATCATCTAGGACATTTAAGTGGCTATTCTCCAATTTTTTAAATTCATTCTTCACAATGAATATGGTTAATGTACTATCATCTCATATAACTATGTGAGGATGTACAATAATACAATATAGTGTTGACATGAGGTTTGTGTCTCCTAGTTTATCCCTATGATTTTGTCTATATGTAGTCTCCATAAAAGAATCCTTATATTAGTACCAGTTTCAAAATTAAATTAGGCCTTATCCTTAGATGGCTAAGATCAATTCCAATAATGCATACCCAAAATAATTATGGTCAACATCATCTTCACTATTGCTAGCAATTTATGTGGACCACTTTGAAGCCTCTAAGATTTTCTATTTCTATAGATAGAGGCTCCACTTCCCTTTTTGAGACACTAATGCAATTAGAGTTTTAGTTTTCAACACTCTATTTCCATATATCCACCCAAAGAATTGCCCTTTTTATTTTCATGACCTACATATTAGTAAGGGACATATTACCAAATATTTATAGCAAGATAAGGGCTCAAAAATAACACACTATGAAAAGTTCTCTTGAATATTTCATTTAAATCCCACTTAAACTCAATATGAATTGACTATTCCCTCTCTTTTATTGGGTTCTTAACCTTTACATGAATCCTCAATTCAATCCCAATAATATTTATCCCTTTGAACCTCATCTAAATCACTTTCATTGCTTTTGGCATCAACCCATTTCATATTTTCTATGGGCTACACTCCTTCCTTGGGACTTGTCATAAAATCATTCCAAAATCTAAAAAATTATAAATTTTGTCTTTTCTTAATGTCATGTCCAAACAAAATACCATTTTTCTTGTTGAATGATGGTTCTTAATTCCTAATCCTCTTATCTTCATTCATGTGAACTTCCCATTTTATCAAATTGCTTCTATCTATCAGATCACCCATTCATTCTTGTTGTTCCTTCATGTTTGTGTGTCTTTGTTCTTTTATTTATCTATGTTTTCTCCTTTATCCCTTTTAGATTCATTATACTTTTTAGTAGTAATTTTTTGGTATCTATTTATATTTTTTAATCTATAATCAAGAATTTTAGAATAATAAATAAATGAAAATAACATTAAATTCATATTCTAAAACACATTCAAAACTCATGATCAAGCTAATAGAGTTCAAAAATAAACATTCAATCGATGCAAATACTAAATTTCATTGTACTACAAATGGATATGCTCATAGATATCTTTCAAATCATCAAATATAGTTTCTTAAACTAATTACTTCAAACTACTAGTATCATGTACCTATGATTTCACTATTTTAGGACTATTTGATGCTTTATTTATAATAATTTGCTAGAAGAATGAATGCTTGGAATTTGAAGATAAAATACATGGTTGAGAGAATCATTTAAGTATGTTCACCCTATTGGTAATCCAGGCTCAATTCCTTCAAATCTAAGAAATTCATCTAAAACAAAATCACAAGGAATTCACATTCAACACTTTAGGAAATCCACATCCACTTTAGTAACACTTGAGAGCCTAAGATAAAATACTTATAGATTATGATGGAGTAGTTAATGGAGCTTGTGGCTTGTAGGAATGTTTCTTCTTGATCTAAAAGTCCATCTATGGGGTCCCTCCATATTAATCTCTCTTAGTTATAGTCAATTAAACATTGTTTGACTATACCAACCATGAACACATTCTTAGAAAAATTGTCAGTTGAGAGCAATGTAAATATGGAAAAAAGAATGATTTTTGTTTCATGTGTCATGGGGAAAATTACTATTCTAACATGATAAAGTGGGAAGGTTTCACATTCTAGTGAAAACCTCTATTTGTTCTGAAGGTTGCTCAATCATTCCAAAGTATATTATTCTAGCACAATCTCTTAAGAGTCTTAAGAGAAAAAAAAATTAAAACTATGATAGAGTAGTTACTGGAGCTTGTGGAATGTAGGAATTTTCTTCTTGATCTATAAGTGGATATGGTCTCCCTTCCTATTAAATTCTCTTATTTCTAGTCAAATCAACACTATTTAACCATGCTAACAATGAATATATTCTTGAAAAAAGTGTCAGTTGAGATTAGTACAAATATGGAAATAATAATATTTTGTCTTTCATACATCATCGAGAAAAAATAACTATTGCAATACATCTTGGTGGGTAGGTGAATGCTAGGGTAGGCATCTATTAATTCCTCAGGTCACCAATTGTTTTTGGACTACATTATTTCAATGTAGTCTCTAAGAGCCCTAAGTGCAAAATAGTGCAAAACTATGATGGGTTGTTTCTAAGAATCCATGGAACCTACAAATATTTCATATAAACCTACAAGTACATTTAGGGTCAATCCAAAATATTCTCTCTCAATTTTTTATTTCTCCAATCTATTTGACTGTGGCAGTAATGTTTCAAAAGTTTCTGGCAACCACATTTTGTGTTTTGTGTGTTGTGGGGTTGAACTGACTATGTAAAAATGTTTGAGTGGGAGGTTTAACACTAAGAAAGGCCCTATTTTGCATCCTAGTTGTCCTTATCATTTCAGGCTACACTATTATGACACATTCTCTAAAGATCTCTAAGTACAAAAAACTACTAAACTACGACCTAGACTATTTATCAAAATTATTATCACCTATGAATGTTTTGTTTGAACCTATAGGTGTATGTAAAGTGTTGCAAAAATTATGGTGTTGTCATTGATGTCAATAGGAAGTTTGTTAACTGTTATTGTCATTGATGTCAACTATGGGATGAAGATGCTGAGGATATTGAGAAAATTATGAAAAGAGGAAACATTTTATGCATGTGTAGTTGAGACCTTGAGGAAGTGTTGTGAGTACATGAAGCTATTATTTTTTTGTAGAGTATAAAGGCAAGTTGGAATGAATAAATTATCTCAAGTGATTTTTTTGGATACTTGGTTTCCAAGCGCTTTTGAGAAAAATTAATAAACAAAGTAAGTTGTGTTGTGCAAATGTTCATAATGTTCTATGGTATTGTGATTCATGTTGTTTTTGTGTTGATGTTATGCTTGCACGGTTCTTATAGTTTATTCAAGGTTGATAGAGGATTCTATATTTAGAATTTTGGTTTCTAGATCATTGTATAATGCGAGATATTTTCACTAGTGTGTGAACCCATTGTTCAGTAATTGTGTTTGTGGTATGGGAGAAATGTATTTTCTCTCCCTTTCTCTACTATTTGGATTCAAGTTGTGTAAATTTTGGAAGTTTCTTATCATGCTTTTATCTATCTATGTTCAAGTTTTACCTAATATGGTGTAGTACAGTGCAATTTTTATTTATCAGTATGCAAACAAGGGTTATTTTTTGTTCTGAGTTAAAGTAATTGTTGATGTGAAGCTTGGTTGAAGTATTTGATGAATATTATATAGTTCATGGATTATTATAGATTTATTTCAAGTGAATTATGCTATCTGAAACTTTTAGCTTGATCTAAGGAAGTGTGTACTTAATGTTTATGTTTTTTTGCATAGGTATTGGTTGGCCTTGTGTTTAACACTACATGTGAGACTTGTAGAAACATGTTGAAGTGTGTTGGGATCTATTTGGGTCCTAATTAAGGATTTATGCAGTTTTCCTTTCATTCTTATCGACTAGGGGAATGTTTGGATGTCGACCTATTTCAAATTTGAATGTATAATGGTTAGTGGTCGATATTGGAGAATTTTTTGAGTTAGAACTTGATATAAATATGTATAGTGTTGATGAAAAAGGGTGATTGAAAGAGTAAGAATAAATATAGATGAGATATTTATGTGAGTGATGTGTGTGATGAGAAATTGAGTAGAGAATTGTGAACTTCATGTTTGGGTTCTTGAAGGCAATGAGATGAAGGCATATGAAATATTTCATCTGAGACTGTGAAAGTGTATGAGAAATTGTGGTGGACTCCTTGTTGCATTGAGAAGTGTTTCTATGTGCAACATTCTTCTTCTATCTTCTTGTATTCTTTCTATGGTAGTGAACCCTGACTATGAGCCTTTTTGGATAGTGTGTCCTAATCTAGCAATGAGCCTCTTTGTACCAATTTTGTTATTACTTATATTTTGAGCTAATCATCACCATGGTTTTTCCATCATTAGGTTTTCCACATAAATTAGGTGTTCTCATGTGTATGGTGTTGTGATTTCAGTTTATGTTATCTAAATATCATGTTTAATCAATCTAACAAAATAAGGAATTAATGAATGCTTGTAGATTTGATTACTATTGAGGGTTTTTTAAGGTTACATTTCCTACAAATGATTCAACCCCATCTTATTGTCTTGTTTATTTCAAAAATTGGTATCAAAATGAGGTTTGTTGAAGAAGAGATTAACCACTTGACATAGATCCAAAATGGTGAACAAAATTGCTTTAGAATATCCTAGATTTGATGGCCCAGATTATGCTTTCAGGAAGAAAAAGATGGAAGGATACTTGTCTACTTAGGGATATGAGATTGGGAAGGCTTATTAGAATGTATAGACTTCACCTCTGAATGGTCCAAGTAATAGTGTAGAAATCAAGGTGCATGAGATCAATGCTAAGGCAAGATTTATTATTGTGAAGTCATTCAAAAATTGAATGAGTTAAAGTTATGAGTTTGAAGACTACTAAAGAAGTTTGGGATAAGTTAGAAATAATTTATGAGGGATATTTGAAGGTCAAGCAAGAAAATTTGTAGATATTTAAGGCACGGTTTGAAATGATTCATATGTCTGAGGATGAAACAATTAAAGGCTACATTCAAAGAGTTGATGAATTAGTGAGAAATATGAGATATCTTGGTGCAATAATTAAAGAATCAAACTGGTGAAGAAAGTTATCATATCTCTTTCAGATTGTTATATTGAAAAGGTATCTTCTATTGAGGAAACAACTGATTTTGATAAATATTCTAGAGATTAGTTGATTGGTACTCTGATTGCATTTAAAATGAGAAAAATGAAGAATGGTACACAAGTAGAGACTGCTTTCAAGGATGAGAAATTATAGAAGCTTGAAGAGTCAAGTGAAGAAGATCTTAATGATATGGAAGCTAACTTTGTGAGGAAGATGAAAAAGGGCATGGTGTGGTGGTATAGGTCATTATGCTTCTAGATGTCCAAAAAGAGCTTTAAACAATAAGAACGAGGAAAATAAAAGAAAGATGATTAAGAAATCTTAAAATGTGAAAGAAGATGTTGGTATTTCTAATGACGAATCTGATTATGGAGATTTTGATGTTAATGAATGTCTATTTTTGGATACAAAAGAAGAATCTGGTTCTTCTAACCCTAAAAGTTGTGTGAAGGAAAGTATTTCAGAGATGAAGGATAAGATTGAAGGTATTTTGGTATCTACTTTTCATGTCCAAGAAGATACGAATTACTAGGTTGTTGATAGTAGCTTCTCTAATCACATGACTGGAGACAAAAGTAAGTTTGTTAAAGTTGAAAAATATGACGAGGGATTAGTTAAATTTGGAGATGATTCAAGAGCTTAGATTTGTGGATTTGGTTCAATCATTTTTTATGGCAAGCATAATATTGATATTGTTTATTATGGTAAGAGCTTAAGAAATAATCTCTTGAGTGTTGGAAAAATGTGTAGAAAAGGATAAAATCTTGTGTTTAAGGATGAATTTTGTGAGATCCAAAAAGGGTCAAGAACTTTGATTGTTGTACATAAGAGAACAGATGGAAACATCTATCAAATTAAGAGTGTTTATGGTCATTTCTTTATGTTACAGATTAATAATAGTTGGTTATGGCACCAAAGGATGTGTCACATGAATTTTGATAATTTATCAAGAATTAGCTCAGTTCATGTTGTCGACCTCCTATAATGTCCTAAGAAATAAGCCTTCACAACTATGATTCAGAGATTAGACATCTAACTTGAATATATATCTCAATCATCATGGAGGTGCATTTAAATTGTCAACCCAGGGACATAAACTTGAAATGTGATAGCACTGTATGTGCACGAGGAATCCAAAGTAGCTACATTCATCCTACAACTAGGAAAGACACAATATTGAAAGTAAATTGCTTGGAAGGAAATAAAATAAATGATGAACATAAACCAATACCTAGACTAAACTGAAATGCATGAAAAAATGAAAATCTGAGTGAACGAATAGGAAACTACTTTTTTTTGCTTTGGCTATAGGAATAGTCATAGAATGGAATTCTAGTGACTACAGGAACAGTCGGTGCCAGATTCTTAACTAATAATTGAAAATAAAATAAAGACTAAACTAAACTAAGGTACGAGATGGAATACTCACCAAGTGGCCCCCTTGGATAAGTATTCCCTCAAACTAAGATAGACTCAGATGCATGAACTTATAACTTCATTTCATTTATTGGAAAACATGAGTACAAATGAGCAACATGACTATATTGTTGGAAATCTTAAGAGTGAGAGTACATCATCAAATTAACATTATTCGACTAGGAAAAAGAGAGAGAGATCATAAGGAACATTAGATCCTTATTTAAACACCTAGAAAGGTGGTAAACTCCAACAGTTACGAAGGATGCCACATTAGGGAAAACACATTGTGAACCCCAATTTGATACCTACATAAACAAAGCAAACAATCACAATATTAGATCATATGCAAGGTAAAACTAGGATTCCCCATGAAATCCATTTGCAAAACTTAAAATAGGAAAATGAACAAAAGATGAACAAAGAAAGCAATTAAATCCTAATCAAGTTTGCAAACTCTTGATCCCATGGGGGAGTTGGTGCCAATGAGATGCTGCAATTGGAACTTTCCCAACTCCTTTGTAAGCTTTGATGATTTTATGAGTGATTGATCCACTTTTTTGATGAAGAACAAGATGTGTTCTTGAGAAAACCTGCAATAAACTATCTAAGATTTTGCTTTGAGGATGAAGTTGAGTAGAGTAAGTTTACTCAAGATGTGGATGTTTGAATGAGAGGAAGAGTCTCTCATTTATAGATTTCCAAAATGGAAGACAGAGTGAAAATAGGCAATGTGAGATCATTCAACATCCAATGGCCAAGTGCCACTTGTCAAGATGTGAATGGTTGAGGAATGAGCACATCTTGATCAATGTGCATGATAAATGCCATTGGATTCAAATTTGAATTTTGAATGTGACATGTGAGAGGGAAAGAGAAATGGATTTAATGTCACTTGGCTCAAGGTCAAGGACATGTAAGAGACATTGAATGCCTTGTTGGAAGGACCAAGTCCACTTGGCCTTTTTGAATTGAAATGAGGGAATATTCCCTTTTGATGCTTTGTGAGGGAAAATAGATGAATTAATAAATCAAAGTATTTGATTTATTGTGCAAGTTGCATTCTCTAGAGGATTTTAGTGAGAGAGATTAGCTTAATCAAGGTTTTGATTAATTTAATGAAGAATTAGGTGATGTGACAATTTAGACTTAAATTTATGAATTGATTTAAATCAAATTGAGAGGAAGGGTTAATTAAATAAATGATTATGACTTATTTAACTAAGAAGGAATATGTTAGATTAAATCAAATAAGGTTTAATTTATTTAATTTAATAAGAATACTTTAGGGATTTAATCAAATAAAATGAATTATTTAATTAAACAAAAAGGTAAGGTTAATTAAATTAAATTGATTAATTTAATCAAAGGAGGTGATAGACTTAATTAGATGAATAATGATTCATTAGATTAAGAGATAGAATTATGATGAAATGTTGAGAGTACAATTCAGGAAGGAATGTTGCTAGTAATCGGGATCAAGTGTGCCAAAATGACATTTGTACATTTTCCATGTCTACACACATAAAAGAGCAGAGGTGACTATGCATGCACAAAATATATTATGCTTGTTTTCCTTAATGTGAGTTTGGCACAACAGTAATTCCAACGCTTGCTCAAGAAAATTTAAGACCATTAAAATTTGGTTACAATCCGATTTGGATGAGCAATCTCCAACCAACAAGGGTATTCTCTCGATTAAATTACCACCTTGTTGACCGATATGGCACATGACTAGCTCGCGAAATATTTCTAAATTGCAAGCCTTTAATTATCTGCATGACAATGTTAGCAGGCACAAAAATTGCATATCCATAATCATCTTAAAGTGAAATTCATTAACACATGCAAAACTAACATAGTTAGTTCATATAGTAGCTCAATATCATTTGAAAGTTATGAAAATAAGTTCATGTCCAAAGTTTATAGTTTTAAGGAAATATTATGAAAAGATCAAATCCCAACTATCAAAGTCTTATGAAAACTACAAGAAATGGAAAACAACCCTATCAATAATTAGACCATAAACTAGACTAATCATTCCCCCCTACCTAATGTATTGATGGTCCTCCAACAGAGGAAGAGTTGCGCTTTTGTTTGGTCAATTCCCTAAAGTTGGCAATTGTAAGTTGTTCCACATCAGTTTCTACCATGTCTGAATTAGGATCCCAATAGAACCCTTATTTTTTTTCCAGCCTTCTCCATATCTATCTTTCATTAGCTATGTCATACCTATAATATCTAAATTTTGGCATAGGCCACAGTAGGATAGGTGGCTGAAAAATCAGTGGAAGCCAAAATTTCCCTTTTGTTCTTCCAAGTTGCATATATCTATCAGCTCTTTTAAGTGCTGCAAAATAGTTGTGCATGGAATGAGGCTCTTCTTGCTTCAAATCATCAAATAGGTTGTTCCATCTTTGTGACAAGTATCCCATTATAGATTCTCTTACAGTTCTTGCCATCTCCTAATATGATTTATAAACTACCTCACTCTCAGGTAGGATCCTACAACTATAGCTTGGTCGGTATAGAATTTTGTGCCAATCCTTAAAAATATATCTTGTATGTCTCGATTCAACCCTAATGGGTAGGGGAATTTTGGATTCAATTTTACTCTAAGCCCTGTACTGCTTTCCCCAACTTACTTTTTTGTGTATCCAGGACATCAATTTTCTTAATTGGACATCCCCAAGATATAACAGTGGATTCCAATCATTGTCTTTGGTCACAACATAATTATGTAAATAAAATTCACATAAAAAAAATTTAATCTCAGGAGGAGCAATCCGAAAAGCATTGAAAAATTTAGTAGGGGTCTCAATGGAGGGGTTTAAACCTGAAACAATTCTTTCTATCTTGAAAGAAAGATGCTTCTCCTTTAAATACAAAGCATAGAACCATGGAGGTGCCCTACACTCTAGTATTTGTGGCACTAAATTTTTCATGTCATCCACTTTCTTCTTTTAACAACAATTTTGCATTCTTATCCTTAGTTTCCTCATCTCTCTTTTCAATTTCCTTCTTTAGCCTACATTTTTCTACTTTCCATTCTTCTTCCCTTCTTTGTATTTATTTCCACAAGTTCAAGGCTACCATGTTCATTGAAAAATTAGAGGGCCTATGTACTCCTACCATCATTTTACCTAGAATTTGTGCTTGCTCTTGGTAGAGTACCAGTTGTAGGGCTTCTATTTGTTCAACCAATTCTGGTTGTAGGGATCCTAACTGTTCTCTCATTTCAATCTATAGGGCCTCTTGTTCTTGTTCTTGTTCATGTTGTAGGAACTCATGTTGCAAGAGTTCTTGATTTTCCTCACATGCCTGGTTTTCAACTTGCTCTACAATATCAACAAGAGCTGCCAATGTTAGATTTGTTGCTTCCTTAAACATGTCATTTTCTTCAACATTTACCTACTCCATTGGAGCTTCTGCATCCTCTGTGGTGTTTTTCTAGGTTCAGGGATTTCCTCTAGAGGAAAATTGAAGGCTGGCACAATTGATCTTGATTTTATAGGAGGGCGTCCATGTTTTTCTTTTGTTGTAGGAAGAATAGTGTCATCCTTCCATTTCTTGGAGCTTCGCACTTCTATTTTTTCCATTTTCTTTTTATCTTTTCCTTTCTTTAGTTTTTCCTTCTTCTTTTATGCCCTATTTTTCATTAAAGAGCCAAAGGAACATCATCATCAGAGTCAAGAGATGAACCTCCTTTATCAGAATTCTCTACTTGAGAAGAACTAATCTCAATATTTTTTTTGGCTGGAAGAGGGTTTCCACTAGGGCTTGCGTTAGAAGTTGAGGTACCAAGAGTGGCCCCAAAATTTCTCCTTCTCCTAGCAACCCTACAAGGTTGTAGAAAAAACCAATGTCAAAAATTATCTGGTCTAATTTGATCAATACTCAAAAAATATTCCCAAGAAATATCAAACACATCATGCAGAGAATTTTTAACTAATAATTTGATCAAACAATGGTGGGAAGAAAAAATTGTCCCTACCTTTTTGGGTCTTTTCTGCCATGATCGAAAGAAGATGGTATAGCGTGTTGGGAACATTCATTATCCTTCTATGCCTCATGTGGTTCAGGATCTTAAAATGTACGAAATGTAAATTTGACTGGCGACCTTTGCATGTGATATAATTGACAACATAAACTGCTACTTGCTTCCATAACTTAGGTAGGTATGTCCTCTTTGCTTCTTGTTTGTCCACGCTCAATGAAGGGTCATCAGGTTCTATAAATTTGAACCTATCCAACTTGGCATCCCTAACAGTAGGGTAATTTTCACCATCGGTAGGCAACCCTATAACTTTTGAAATTATTTCCTCTATTGTTGTGACTTCCAACCCTTTTACCATGACCTTTCCTTCAGATAGTGTTTGGGTGAATTCCAATGCAATATCATAATCAAATCTATTCATCTTTAAGAAATAATATAGCCTTCCATAGTTTCTAAACTCGGCCAGGCAAGATGCATCTTGTAGTAATACATCATAAACCATGGGTTCATTTTGAATTAACCCACCTCCAATTGTCTACAATCAAATAGTCACTTTGCAAATTTTTTCTTCCTGCAAACTAGTCTGAATTTTACCTTTTTGTCTTAAGATCATGACTTGAGCAGTTAAAGCAATAAAGGAGTAATAAATATAGGTTAAGATTAAGTAAAATGGTGGCAGAGGATTTGCATTTCACACATGTGAGCCATCATCTCACTTAGAATTTGAATTGGCTCAATAACTTAAATTTTGATGATGTGAACTAGTACAGACAAACATGCGGACATGGCATTTGCATCCCCTCCCAACCTAAATTTGCACATGTTTCCTCACATGTGAGGTGGAATGTCCATTTGATAGGGACAAGGAATAATTACATGCTATGGTGAATGCTCCATATCAATTCACAACAATTAAATAAATTCACTAGAAGACAATTAAGATATAAAAATTGATGTGCATATACCTAAATTCATGGAAGATTTATTGCAAAGATCATGGAGACAGTATCAGTCACTTTTCAAGAAATTAGTTGAGAAATTAATGAAAGTGAAGTAGAATGAGGTGGAACGAAATGAAGTGAAGTGAAATGCTGGTGGTGAGGTGGAAGAGAGAGAAGGGTGAAATGAATGGGCAGATGGGTGAAGAAGTGGACCCCCACAAAGTGGGAATATTTATTATGAGAAGTGACATACCTTAGTTATCCAGAAGAAGGGACACTAGGCCCATTTCCTTTGGCTGCAAGAAGTTTGGGTGTTGCAGGTTGAGTGAATTGCTACAGGAAATCTTCCTTAGAAGTTGGCTTGTGATACAATTTGAGGTGACGAACATTTACTAGCAGCTTAAACCTGACAAGGTCAATGGTAGTGAGTTGAACAAATGCATTGGAAAATACTTCAACCACCTCATATGGTCCAAGCCACCTTGTCTATAATTTTTCTACATTATTCTGATATCTTGAGTCATAGAGCAATTCCCAATTTCCAGGCTGAAATTTCTTATCCTTGATGAATTTACCATGCCACTTTATTTTCTAAGTCTGCACTACCTCTATGTGATGCAAATTTTCCTTCCTCATCTCATCCAAAGCAATTCAGCTACATGATTCTAGCTCTTTGTGCTTAAAAAATATCCGTGCCCAATTCTACTACAGTCCTAAGAGTCTTATGCTCAAATTCAATGGGCATCATGGTTGTCTTTCCATATAGTAGCTCAAATGGAGTGATTCCTATAGTTGTTTTCTAGGTGGTTTTGTAAGCCCAAATAGCTTTTGGTAACCTGCTTGTCTAATCCTTTTTATGGATAGCCACTGTTTTGGTCAAAATGGCCTTGATTCCTCTATTGGTCAACTCAACTTGGCCATTAGACTGGGGATTATAATGAGTAGACTTCCTGTGCCTAATTTTGTACTAATTAACCAGTGTTGTAACAAGGGTTGAAGTGAGTTAAGTCCCTTGATCAATGACTATTTCTCTTGGAGCCCCATACCATGTGAAAATTTATTCATATATAAATTGTGCAACCTTATTATCTCTTGCATGCTTCATGGCCTTAACTTCTACCCATTTAGTTACATAATCAGTGCATACCAAAATATAGGATTTACTTTTTGATGGAGGATCAATGGGTCCTACAAAATCCAATCCCCATTTATCAAATGGATTGATTACTACCTAGGGGAAAAGTGGCATCTCATCAAATTTGGTTGGTCGGCCCATCCTTTGGCATTTGACACACTTCCTTGTATATCTTCTTGCATCCTTGTGGAGTGTTGGCTAGTAATATCTTATGCTCAAAATCTTCATTGTTTTCCTCTTAGCCGCAAAATGTCCTCCATAGGGTTCATTGTGGCATGCATGCAGAATATCATATGTCTCATCTTCCCTCACACATCTCCTCTGACTTGGTCAAGTCTAGTGTAGAACAAACATCCAGAAATCCATGAGAAAGGAAAATATTTTTCAATGAGCACTCTCCTCTATTTTGGAGAGAAGTGAGGAGGGACTCTCCTAGTGACGAAAAATTTAGCTATGTCAGCATACCAGGGTGTCTACACATTGATGTAAAATAATTCCTCATCAAGGAAATAATCATATATGACTTGATTGTCCTCTGATGTGGTCAGCCTTGAAATAAAATTTGTAACATTGGCCTTCCCTAGTTTATCCACAATGGTTATGTCAAAGTCTTGCATTAGCAGTAACCATCTTGCTAGCCTTCCTGAAATTAGAGGTTTATTCATGAGGTATCTAATGGACGGATGATCGGTGTGCAAAAATATTTGGTAGCCTATTATGTAATTTTTGAATTTGTTTAAAGCATAGATCATTGCTTACATTTCTTTTTCTATCACTGTAAAGTTGAGTTTAGCTCCTTGCAATTTTTTGCTGACAAAGTAAATGGTGTTTTCAATATCTCCTTCTCTCTGACCTATGACTTCTCCTATAGTATAGTATGATACATATGTATGGACATGAAAAGGAAACTCCCGATTAGGTACCTTGAGCATAGGAGCATGAGTTAAAGCTACTTTCAAGTCAGAAAATTCCTTGTCATAGTCTTTTGTCCATTGTAACTCAACATATTTAGTTAGGAGATTATACAATGGTGCTACCATTTTGTTGAAGTCTTTGATGAACCTCCTGTAATAACCTACATGTCCTAAGAAACTCCTAACATCTTTTTGTTTTGTAGGGATAGGCAGATTGGTAATCACCTCAATCTTTGTAGGATCTACTTGAATTCCTTTGTGAGAGATGTAGTGGACAAGAACTACACCTTCATGCATCATCATGAAGTACTTCTCACTATTTAAAGATAGATTTTGGTCTTCACATATTTGTAATACTCTCTTAATATTTTACAATGATTCATTGAAATCAACACCATAAGTAGTGAAATCATCCATATAAATTTACATTCAATCATGAGAGATGTCTGAAAATATGCTAATGACTATCCTTTGAAAAATTCCAAGTGCATTGCATAAGCCAAATGGAAGTACTGAGTAGGAATAAGTTCCCTACGAATAGGTAAAGGTGGTCTTATCATGTTCCTCTAGTGAAATTTGTATCTATTTATAGCCACTAAATCCATCAAGAAAAGAAAATTACTTCTTTCTTGGAAGTGAGTCCACAACTTGATCTATGAATGGTAAGGGAAAACTGTTATTTTTGGTGACAGAGTTAAGTTCCCTATAATCAATACAAAATCACCACTTCCCTCCTTTTTAGGGAATAGTCACGAATGGGGACACCCATTGGATATCTGAAATGGGGTAGATAAATCCTACATCTAGCAATTTTTGTAGTTCCCCTTTTACTATTTCTCTCAATGTAGGGTTAATTCTTCTTTCTGGCTGCCTTACTGGTGTACAATCATCTCTTATGTATATCATATGAGTACAAAACTTAGGATCCAATCCCTTCATATCATGATAGTCCCATGCAAATGCATTTTGGTGGGTCCTTAGTAAGCTTTCCAATGACAACTTTTGTTCTTCACTCAATGTACTGTTGATATTCATATATTTTCCTTCTAATACTTGTACTTGTGTAGTTAACTCTACCATAACTACTTCACTAATTCTTCATACCAAAAGTTCATGTGGCAGTAATGTGTGAAACATACCTATTGCTACAGGAAATTTGGTTGTAGGAAAGGCATCTGCAGGACAAGTGGTTGGAAGAAGAGCGGGCAGGAGTGTTTTCACTATAGCAGTAAAATTAGATACATGAGAGGACGATGCTTCCTCTGCCTCATAATGTTTTTGGATTATGTGAGATAATACTTCATCTTCATCTTAAATTTGTAGGAAAGGAATTTTGCTTAACATCATAAGTTGTGCCAGTGAATTAACTTCCTCGACCTCTTCACCAACATGTGGCCATAGTGGATCATCCTTATCATGGGATGGCTGAGCGGGAGGGTTGAGAACAAGATTTTTGGTGTTCTTTCCATCATAAATAGTCATGTCTCATGTTTGACATCCAATATAAGCATCTTCTATTTCTAACCATGGTCTTCCAAGAATAATGGGGTACCCACCTAGTGTGGCTTTAGGAGAAAGAATCATAAAGTCTGTTGGGTACTCCCAAGAGTCTAAAGTTACCACTAGGTCTTCCACTATACCATCAGGCATAATAGTAGAACTCTCATCAAGCTACAAGACAGTAGGAGTAGGTTTCATTCTTACAATATTTAGTTGTTGTAGGATGTCCTTAGTCATCACATTTATTGTTTATCTCAAATCAATCAGAGCATTCTTTATCTACATCCCATTTATAATAGCTCCTACCGCAAGATTCCTTGGGTCATTATACTTGGGAACAATCAATTTCCCAAGCATGATGTCAGCAAGTTGTACCACCACATGAACTGTAGTGGGGTATTTATTCTTCCTTCATAGATTCTTAAGGCATGTTTTTCCTTGATTTCTTTGCCATATATGGGAACATCTTTTATGGCCTGAAATAGAGGTATTTGGACACATATATGCTTCAACTAATGTAGAATTCCAAAAGTTGTGTCTTCCTTTTCTTTCATTATTTCCAACCTCTAAGGGAATGGTGGTTTAGGTTCAGTTTGCTTGGTTGGGATTGGTTCAGGAGTTTTAGGTGCACTTGGCTAAATAGGGACATTTAGAGGCTCCTCCTCTTCCACAAGAAGCTCAGTGATGTAATTGGTTGACTGGTTTGGCCATTGCTATCCTCCCCTCCATTGACATGTTTTTTGCTAGTTTCATGGAGGTGGCTACCAATTTCCTTGAAACTATTGCCAATTCCCCTCAGGTTGTTACCACTAGGGTGGAGATTTTTGGTGATTGGGCCAATAATTTGGAGGGTTACTCCAAGGCTGTGGTGGATATCCTCCATAATTGGATGGGTATGGAGGTTTCCATTGATTACTAGATGAATACAAATTAAAATACGGCCCAACAAAAGATAGTGGATCTTGTGGTATACCCTATCTTGGAGCCCATGGCCTCCTTTGTACAACATAGTAGACTTGATCATCAGCTTGAACTTAGGTGCCAACTGCTTTCTATCAATATTAGCTATCATCTTGCATTTTCAGTCCTTCTTCTTTTGTCTAAAATGAGGGCAATATTATGCCAACATTGCCTCTACCTCATCCTGTTTCTTTTTGGCCTGAAGTGAATCCAACTGAGTAGCCAGATTTTTTATAATGTCTTTCTTGAAGTCTACTAACGAGTGAGTAATATCCATCCTTGAAAATCCACTGGTGGATTAATTACCCATAGAAGATTGGTAAGCTCTCCCCTTCTTTAAATTTTCCCTAGAATAGTTTTGACATTTCTTTTTGATATCCTCCCAAGTAACTTGGGTGATATCTCCTCCTCCCATCAAGTCCAAGGAATAAGTGCACTTTTCATTAATTCCTCTCAAGAAAATGAGCTTATTTGATTCTGCATTGAGTGTATGGTGTGCATATTTCTGTAGACAAAACAAAAACCTTGAAATGTAATCCTCCAAGTTCTCATCCTCCTTTTATTGCATTCTAAAAATGTCACCTCCTCTCATTTCACTACCTCTGCAATAAAATTTATATTCATTTCCTCCCAAGTCTCCACAATATCTCTTCCTAGGCTCATAAACCATCTTAATGCAACTTCTTTCAAAGTGGTAGAAATGGCTTAAGCCTATGGGCATCAGTGGTATAGGCATAACTCCTACAAAGTATATCAAACTCAAACAAGAATGTATCAAGATCTTCTGTGACAAGTCCATGGAACTTAGGAAGGACTGAAGCAAGGATATTTTGAGGTTGTCTACTTCATTCTGATGAGCAATGGGGAAAGGAAAAGTTGGTCTATTGGGTCTGTTAGGTTTGTTTCCATTTGCATCACTCATGTGTGCTTGATGAAATTCTAAGGAAAATGGGTCTTCAATCAGATTTTGATCTCTAGAGGGAAGCTCAAAACTGGCCAGATTTGGAAATGTATCAGCAAAGAGGTGTGGCTCTTCTTCTTCTTCATTTCTTGGCAAGTTTTGATACTCAACTATCTGGAATAGATCAGGATTATTAGGAAGGAATCTTCCACAAGAATTTCTTCTCCTTTCTCTATCCATATAGTATCAACTCACTCTCAGCCATCTCACACAAAGAATTGGAAAAAGAATAGGGGGGTCATAACTCTTATAAATGATAGGGTAAACTAAGAGAAAACTCCTAGAAATACTACAATAGAAAAACTATCAATGACTCCAAAGAACTTCCTAGTTTGACACCATCCCCAATAATGACACCAAAAATGTCGGCCTCCTATAATATTTTAACAACTAAGCCTTCACAAATGTGATTCAGAGATTAGACATCTAACTTGAATAGTTATCTCAATCATCATGAAGGTGCATTTAAACTATCAACCTAGGGATGTAAAATTGAAAAGGGTCAGCATTGTATGTGCACTAGGAATCCAAAGTAGCCGCATTCATCCTACAGCTAGGAAAGACACCATACTAAAAGTAAATTGCTTGGAAGGAAATAACATAAATTTTGAACGTCAACCAATAACTAGACAAAACTAAAATGCATGACAAAAATGAAAATATGAGTGAACGAATAGGAAACTACTTTGTTCTGCTTTGGCTAAAGGAACAATCACATAATGAAATTTTAGTGGTTGTAGGAACAGTTAGTGCCAAATTCTTAATTAATAACTAAACATAAAATAATGACTAAACTAAACTATGGTACGAGACAAAATAATCACCAAGTGGGCCCCCTTGGATAACTATTCCCTAAAACTAAGATAGACTCAGATGCATGAACTTATAACTTGATTTCATTTATTGGAAAACATGAGTACAAATGAGAAAAATGACTATATTGTTGGAAAGCTTAACAGTGTGAGTACATCATAAAATTAACATTCTTCGACTGGGAAAAAGAGAGGGAGCTTAGAAGGAACATCAAATCCTTATTTAAACACCTAGAAAGGTGGTCAAATCTTGCAGATGCGGAGGATGCCACATTAGAGAAAATGCAAAAAAGAGTAGAGATACCTATGCATGCACATAATTTGTCAAACATGTTTTCCTTAATGTGATTCTAGCACAATAGTAACTCCAACACTTGCTCAACAACATTTAAGACCATTACAAGGCGGTTAAAATTTGATTTGTATGAGGAATCTCCAGCCGCCAAGAGTCTTCTCTCCATTAAATGACCACCTTGTTGATTGGTATGGCACACGAGCAGCTAACAAAATCTTCCTAAATTGCAGGCCTTTAATTATTTGGATGACAATGTTAGCAGGCACAACAACGACATATCCATAATCATCTTAAAGTGACATTTATTAATCACATGCAAAATTAACACAGTCAGTTCATACAGCATGTCAATATCATTTGAAAGTTATGAAAATAAGTTCATGTTCAAATTCTATAGTTTTAAAGAAATATTATGAAAATATCAACTCCAAAGTATCAAATTCTTATGAAAACTATAGAAAATGGACAACAGTCCTATTAATAATTAGACCATAAACTAGACTCATCACATGCTATAAGACATTTACCTAAAATCAAAAGACCTATCAATGTTGTTTGCAAGAGTTGTCAATTTGGAAAACAAGTAAGGAGTAGCTTTAAGGGAAAGGAACAATCTACTACCAGACTACTAGAATTAGTGTATACAAATCTTTGTGGTCATACAATGGTGAGAAGACTACAAGGTGAAAAGTACTTTATGATTTTGATTGATGATAATTCTAGAATGACATGGGTTACTTTTCTTAGAGAGAAATCTGAGGCATTAGATAAATTCAAGACATTTGAAGCTATGGTCGATAATGAAATGGATCTAAAACTAAAGTGTTTGAGGTTTGACAAAGGTGGTGAATTCACCTCCAATGAGTTTAACATGTTTTGTGAAGTTCATGGAATAAAGAGGCATTTGTCTTCTCTAAGAAATCCTTGGCATTTGGAGTTGTTGAAAGGAAAAATAAAACTATTTAAGAAGTTGCAAGGACTATGATGAATGAGGAAAATATACCAAAATTCTATTGGAGAGAATATATTCATACTATTTTTTACATACCTAACATGGTTCAAGTTAAAGCTAATAACACAAAGATTCCTTATGAGCTATGGTATAGAAAGATTTCTACCATGAACTACTTTAGAGTGTTTGGAAGTATAGACATGAACAATATATAGATTGATCTTACACATTTGATCCTAGTCTTACTAACATCACTTGTTCTTGAATCATCACTTTTACTAATCAATTTAATTGAATAAATTTATCATATTTCCTCTCTTAATTAAATAAATCGAATTTATTTGATTAAGTCATTCACTTCCATTAATTAAATAAATCATTTTTACTTAATTAATTTGATAACCCCTCTAGTAATTAAATAATGCACTTCATTTAATTTCTCTCTCAAGTCATCTCTTTTAAATTAAATAAATTAATCTTTACTTGATTTAATCTAACATCACCGTCTTTTGATTTAATTAATCAATCTTTATTTAATTAAATCTAAAATCATTATTCCTCTCAACTTTGATTTATTTAAATCCTAAAATCTAAGTCAAAATTGTCAAATCATCTAATTTCTACCTAAATTAATCAAATCATGATTGATCCTAATCCTAATCACTGCAGTCCTCTAGATTTTGTAACTTGCACCAATAAATCAATTTAATTGATTTCTTAATTCATCTATTTTCTCTCAACTTAGCATCAAAAGGGAATATTCATCAAATTTGAAAATCCCTCCAAAAGGGATGAGTACATACAACAAGGCATTAAAGGCCTCTTACATGTACTTTACCTTGAGCCAGGTGGCATTTACTCCATTTCTCCTCCCCCTCCAACTTGTCATATCATAAATTTCAAATTCCACCTAATTGCATTTATTTGCACATTCATCAAAATATGTTCATTCCTCCTCCAATCACATGTGGACAAGTGGCCTTCTCTCAATGGGTGGTATTTTATCCCACATTCATCCATTTTGTCTTTCCTTCCATCATTTTCTTCTATAAATAGAGGGATTCTCCTATTGAATTGACCATCCACAATCCAAGCAAGTCTACTATACTCAATTTCACTCACAATTTCATCCATTGCATTTGAATTTCATAGTTCTATATCAAATTTATCAAGGTTATCATTAAATTTCATCAAGGAGCTTTCCAATCTTCATCACATTGCATAAAGGAATTGGGAAAGGGCTATTTTACACATCAAAATGGCACCAATTCCCCATAGGATTGAGGGTTTGAATGTTTTTGAATAGGATTTGATAGGTTCATTTGATTACTTTGCTTCATTTCTTGTTCTTGAAATTTGAATGAATTTCATGGGGAATGTGTATTTTAGATGTGTTTCTTGACTAACATTGTGTTGTTTTATCACTTTGGTGAAGGTCTAAGATATCCATTCACATTTTGGCGCTAGAAGGAGGGCAGATCTAGAGAAATTCATCATGTTTTTCCAAAAAATTTGTGGTTTTTTTTTTTTAATTGTGTCTACAGGAAACTCTGCCACTATTAGTCCAGTGGTGCAATATCGCACCACTACAAACTCCAATATTTTCCACTGGAGTCTTCCCGCCCAAAAAAATAAATTTTAAACAGCAACATTGGGTTTACAAATTCCAAATGGTGTCGCTTTCAAAACAATGCCACAATCACAGTCACTGTCTCTATGCAAAGCATTGCTCTCAGTCATCAACGACGCTTTATTGCATCGCTGACCTTCTCAAACTATGTGGCACCCATGGATTGCATCGTTGTAGTTGAGTGAAAGGCAGATTCTAGTTTATTTTAAGCATGTGCTTTTTTTATTTTGGTTATTTTTGACTTCTAACTAGTGTTTTAGTCTCTGTTTTACAGTATTAACCAATTTTTGCAGGTTGACTTGATCAAAGTGAAGGAAGGAAATGAAGACCAAGATTTCTCCATGTTATCATTAGCTCATTTTATCAAGTGTTTTTAAACACTTTGGGGAGAAATTATAATCCCTATTCTAAGTATTTTCTATATTCTTTCTTTTAGGATTTACTAAATTTTGTTTGGGTTTAAAATGAACAAAACAAAGGGCTAAAAACAGAATCATAGGAAAACTCACTAGACTTTTTTTTGGGCTTAATAAATGAACAAACAAATCTCACACCTCAAAATTTATGCTTAAAAAGAATTCATATCATTGTGTTGTGGTTAAAATGAACATGTGTACTCTATGTTTGTAATCCCTTATCCAAATTAATATAATTCAGAAAAGACGTATGCACTTTTCTCGCACTTCATTGTGATCTTGAGAACCAAAAGTCTTTTTGTGATATTAGGTTGTATGAGTGATTACCTCCACACTTCAATTTGGATTCTTAAAATTGAAAAAACTTTGTGAGTGTGAAGTAAGGTACTGTGTGTGCTCCTACCTAAGTGTGTTAGGTGGTCGAGCTACAAATACACTCCTTCGCTATTGTTCACCCTTTAAAGAGCCTACCTTGGTGGGAAAAAGTACTCACCCCAAGGGAACGACTCAAACCGATAACGAGCTAAACACCAAGCTTCTCCTAGCCGGTATATAAATTTGAATGTTGGGGAAATCCCATCATTCTAGAAACTCCTACGGACAAGTAGGTGATACTCTTTGTATGGGTTGATCTTGTATCTCATGTGGATTTATGAATGGGTGCCTTGATTAAAGAACTGACATTGTGTAAAATCCAAAATCCCTATCTATTTGTTGATGCAAGAACGATTGTCTTAAAGACATCCCACATTTTTATGGCTCTTTGTAGAGATGAGAAGTATTCCATTGGAATTTCATGGGTACTGATGCTTGGCTGACCCAAGAAGTAAGCGCATTGTAAGAGGGATTTTGTGTGGTCAAGCATCTAATCATCTGCTAAGAGTAGGCATAGATGGATTTATCTAAGTGGGAACTCAAAAAATATTTCCTCATTTCATCCATAGGGTTGTGTAGATTCTTTGAGATCAAAACACTTTTCTTGTAGCTAAAATGCCTGAAAAAAACTAACTTTCATGAAGTCTTCAAAATTTCAAACCCTTTGGGGGGGACAAGTACCTTTGAAAAATCCAAGTGCTCTTTCTTTCCCTAGTGATTCCATCCTTAGAGGCTCCTAAGTATTTGGATTTACATCATAATTTGTTCTCAGTAAAGTCAACATTAGGAAAGCGTTTCCTTAATTTCCTTAACTCCCACATAATGGACTTTGTGGGATGATAAGAAGTTAGGACATTAGACATCTAGTTTGGAAACCTAATCAAGAATTTTTTGTGGTAAAAGGAAGTCATTAAGAAAATCTAAGAAACAATTTAACCCCATACATGTGTTCTTCCAAATGATTTCTCAGAAAATCAAAATCCAAAAACCAAAATCCAAAGGTCTTAGTCAAAAATCTCACAAGAAACGTTTATCTATGATTTATGAATTTAGAGAAAGATTGACTTTCAAAATTTACAAAATTTTCATCAAAGAACAATCCTAATTTGCATGAGTTTTATTGTCAACAAAATACAAGTCTCTTTCAAAAGTTTTATTTTTCTCACATAGGGAGTACCAAGCATGTTCTTCAATACCGAGGTCTTGTAGAAAGGATTTTTATCTAAGTCTACTCTAGGATCAAAGCCATCATTCTCATCCACCCCTAAAAAATCAATCAAAATCATCTCACCAAAGAACTCTTGGAAATATTGAAAAAATCATTCATGCTAGACTTTTGGAAAATCCAAATCATCTTGTTCGGTTAAATGTGTGGAGATGAATCCTTCTCCACATATTTGATAAAATTGTCAATCCTTGTGAGCAAGTCTACCTCGTGATAAAATCCAACATCTTGAGGTTTATAATTTCATTATCCAAAAAATGGGAAATCAAATCAAAATCATCCTGTCTGACTAAGGGTGTATAGATGAATCCTTCTTTACACACTTAGCCAGATTATCATCTTGTGTACAAATATACTCTTAGAGAAAATCCAACCTCTTAGAGTTTATGAGTTCACTATCCAAATCAAATCAAATCAAGTCCTAAATGGGTGATCCCACAATAATGGGTTACACTTTTTGGCCAAACTTGACATTGAAATCAACATTTTTCACCAAATCTTCACTTTCGTACGCCTATAGAAGCTAAACCATTAAGAATTTGAAGATTAAAAAAACTAGTGATTTGTGATATTTTGTGTTGAGAATCTAATTATATTTTTAAAAAAAATTAAAAAATAAATTGT
Source organism: Sequoiadendron giganteum (assembly GCA_007115665.2). Lineage (NCBI taxonomy): Eukaryota > Viridiplantae > Streptophyta > Pinopsida > Cupressales > Cupressaceae > Sequoiadendron > Sequoiadendron giganteum. The sequence goes on along the minus strand of CM021100.1, from coordinate 807,613,111 downwards.
GAATCATTTTATGTAGTTTTTATTAACTTATTTTTTTTACTAAACATCATTTTCAAAAATTGATGCTTACTTTCAGCAGCATAACTTTTTTTATAGAAAGTATACAATTCTATTTTTTTAAATACAGTGTTTTCACACCATTATCTAGTGGATGGATATTTTTTCATAATTTTTTGCTGCATATATATATTTTAATTAATTTTTTAATTCAGAGTAATTATAATTTGGATATATTATACTTTCAACTGCATAACTTTTTTAGTATTCATTTGAATTAACTTATTCTTTTTTTGTTGGAATAAGGACATCAATATCTAGGGTACATGCATTTTTAATAAAAAAAATTCTCTCTTTTCCTATTTTTTCGTATGTGTAAAATAAAGACATTGATGTTCATTGAAAAACCGACATTCACAAAATAAAAAATAAATATAATAATAAAATTAAATATATTTAAAGTTATACTTTTTGGCAAGGTTATAATAAGGACTACATGTTTACAAAAAATAATTTTAAATAAATTAATTTGATCCCCTAAAAGGTAAATCAAAAGTGGTTTTTTATCAGCATTTTGATAGGTGTAGAGGAGACTCCATTATAGGTATGGTTTAAAACTAGTGGCTTTCTATCCAAGGGGGTTTGATATAAGTGGGTTTGATCAAACCCTCTTCAATTAAAACCCTTAAAATGGAACCTTTTTATGGCTTAAATCATTATATTTTCTAAAAATATGTGATTTCAGCAAAAATCAGGATGTCCCAAAGTGTAACCCATTATTGTGGTAGCACCCAAATTCTAGTATCTCCTTCAAGGTTTCTTAAAGAGTTCAAT